>JAKSZU010000013.1:5906227-6308727 GCA_026018925.1 Tupaia tana | reverse complement strand
CACAGTGGAAACATAGGTAAAATTGCAAGTGACTTTTCTGTCAGAGGGAGAGGAGGGAGCAGGTCACAGAACACTTCAGAATTGATTCTGACTCTACAGAGTTGATCCTAAATCAGTTGAGCCTTACTGAAAACCTCCTTCTCCACCTATTCCTCCTCCTTGTCTTCAACAACTTTTAAATAGAATTCACTTTTCAGAGCAGTTTTAGGTTCACACAAAATTAAGGGAAAAGTAAAGAGATTCTCCAACACCCCCTCTCCCATCAGACAGTCTCCCCCAGCCCCAGTACACATCTGTTACAATGGATGGGCCTACATGGGCACATCACCACCACATGCCATAGTCCACCTTGGTGCTTATTCTTGGTGTTGATGTCCGTTGAGTTTTGATAAATGCATAATGACATGCTCCCACTACTGTAGTATCATGAAGAGTAGTTTTGCTGCCCCAAACATCCTCTGTGCTCTTCCTGTTCACCCCTCTCCTCCCTAGTCCTTGGCAACCAGGGATCTTTTTACTGTCTTCAAAGTCTTGCCTTTACCTGATTGTCATATCATTGGAATGGTATAGTATGTACACTATCAGATTGATTTTTCTTGGCAATATGCATTAAAGGTTAGTTCACGCTGTTTTTAAGGTTTAATAGCTCATTTCTTCTCAGTGATGAATAATAGTTCATTTTTTTTGAGAGGTTTTTGCTTTAGGGCACATGCGCTCGCCAGACAGACAGAGAGAGACAGAGAGACAGAAAGCAGGAAATCACCCCCCAGGGGGGATGGCCATGCCTCAATCCCTTCTCCTCCATTCTCCTCTCAGGATCTTGGGCACGCACGCACACGCGCCCAGCGTGAATTTAAGCCACCAGGTCTGAGACGCGAACCGCGGTCGACTACATGGGAGTCCAGCGACATAGCCATTATGCTAACTGCTGGTCCCAATAATAGTTCATTCTTTAGATGTACTACAGTTTACATATTCATGCACCTACTTAAAGATATCTTCATCATTTCTACCATTGGCAATTAAGAATACAGCTCCTTGAAATGATGTAATGTCTGGGATTGCTTTCAAACGCTCCCTTTTTCAAAAAAGGTTTTTATTATGTAGAAGGCTGGAAAATGAAACAAAAATGGCAAAGTGTTGATGATTATTAAAGAAAATCATTATATTACTCTTTTATATATGTTTGAGACAATTTTCAACAACAAAATGTTGAATTAAACAAGAAGAAAAGAATATAGCTCCTATAAGCTTCCTTTATACAATAAAAAAGTCTTTATTGGGACCAGCAGTTAGTGTAATGGCTATGTCGCTGGACTCCCATGTAGTCGACCACAGTTCGCATCCCGGACCTGGTGGCTTAAACTCATGCCGGGCGCGTGTGCGTGCGTGCCCAAGATCCTGAGAGAAGAACAGAGAAGGGATTGCGGCATGGCCATCCCCCCTGGGGGGTGATTTCTCGCTTTCTGTCTCTCTGTCTCTCTCTGTCTGTCTGGTGAGTGCACGAGCCCTGTAGCAAAAGCCTCTCCAAAAAAAAACTTTATTAGACATAATTAACTATGTAATTTACCTCTCAAAACTGTATTTTTTTTCCCCCACAGCATGTGTGCACTTGCTGGAGAGAAATAGAGACAGAGTGAGGGAAATTGAGAAAGCACTCCCATGGGAAATGATCTGGCCTCAATCCCTTCTCATCCTTTACCCTGTCCTTTCAGGATTTGGGGCAGGCATGCACCCCTGCATAGAGTATCTCTCAAGCACTGAGTCTGGGATTCTAACCACACAGTCGGCGATGTGGGATCCAGCCACCTTCACCACCACAGCACAGGCTGGCCTGCACTTCTGTAAATTTTAATGCATACATAAATTGGTCTCAGACAATCAAGGTAAAAGAGGGACTTCTTACCAAAAAAAATGCTTCCTGAGCTGTCTGTTAGAGTCATACTTTGTCTCACCTAATGGCAATACACCTCAGGAGCCGAGGACTGTCAGGAGTTTCTCCATGTCACTCACAGCAGTGAGGGACCATGGGATGAGCCATTGGACATCTTATTAGAGAAAAGGATCTGAGATAAACGATGGTCAAGTAACTTCATCTCACAAAACTTTATGAGCACCTAACATGGCAGACATTGTTCCATGCAGTGGAGGCTGAATTGGGAATATATAAACCCCACACTCTTTTACGATTTCCTTTACAGGAAGGAAAGAAGAGAGGGGAAAGTAGGGAGGAAACCTTAATGTGTGGTCTTTAAACCAAAATCAAGAAAATGACTACCGCAGGCGGACTGAGGCTGCAGGCCCAACCCCTCCGAACCTCCACGCATCCCCACCGTTCCTCTTCCTTGGCCCCAGGTTGGTTGTCTGGGACTTTAAGACGAACTTCCCCCCATCCCACCCGTGAACCGGACCGAGCCGGCCAGCAGTTCCGGACACCAGGCGTACTGAGGCTGCAGGCCCAGCCCCTCCGAACCTCTGTGCATCCCCACCGTTCCTCTTCCTTGGACCCCAGGTTGGTTGTCTGGGACCTTAAGACGAACTCCCCCCCATCCCACCTGCGAACTGGACCAAGCCGGCCAGCAGTTCCGGACACCAGGTGGACTGAGGCTGCAGGCCCTACTAACTTGGTCCTGTCACTCAGCCTCTGGCCCTTTCCCACTAGCCTTTGGACTTTCTGAATATTGGTTATTTAAATAGCACGCGGCATGCAAAGCACGCCGCACAATTTCCTTTTTTTATTATTCTTTGCTCTTGAGGCGTTGCTTATTAGGTCAGTTGGAGACTCACCACTCCTTAGAAACAGGGAGGATCTTGCGCCATCCAGGACTAGTTGCAACAGTTAATGGTAATTGTGAGCAACAGATAGGCCAACCATAAGAGAAATCATCAAATTTCTATTCCTGTACAACTTTTAACACTCAGAGTTACCTTAAATAAGTTAGGAAGCAACATATAGAGTACCTGATGACCAGGAACAATTGCAGAGGCTCAAGAAATATGAGCAACCAACAAAAGGCCTCTCCCTCAAGGGAAATCATCAAGCCTACATCACCCACAGTCAATACAATGGACGTCGTGGACATGTCTGATAAGGAATTCAGAATATTTGTAGTGACCAAACTAACTGAGATGGAAGAGAAAAGAGACAAGGAGCTTCAGGAGATGAGGAAGTCCTTTAATGACTTGAAAGAAGAAATGGATACCTTAAACAAGAACCAGATGGAACTTCTAGGATTGAAGAATGTGATACAGAAAATCAAAACCTCCCTTGAAAGTATTAAAAGTAGGTTAGACCAGGCAGAAGATCGAATCTCTAATGTAGAAGACAAAACATCTGACCTAGAAAAAAGTATCAAGAAGATTGAGAAAACAACCATGAAAAATTAGGACAACATATGTGGAATACTGGATGCCATCAAGCGCCCCAACATCCAGATAATTGGTATTCCAGAAGAGGAAGAAAATAATAAGGGCCTAGATAATTTATTCCACGAAATCCTGGAAGAAAACTTTCCAAACTTAGAAAGGCATTCAAATATCCAGACCCAAGAAATACATAGGACCCCAGGTAGAATCAACCCAAGAAGATCCTCTCCAAGGCACATCATAGCCAGACTGGCAAAAACAACAGACAAAGACAAGATACTAAAGTTGGCAAGATGGAAACGTCAAGTTACTTACAAAGGTCACCCTATCAGGCTTACATCGGATCTCTCGGCGGAAACAATGCAGGCAAGGAAAGAATGGGGAAGCATAGTCAAAGTGTTGAATGAAAAACAATTTCAACCAAGAATACTATACCAGGCAAAATTATCTTTCATATGGGAAAAAAAGATAAAAACATTCTCAGATAAACAAAATTTGAAGGAATTTACCAACTCCAGACCAGCTCTTCAAGAGGTTCTGAAGGGAGTACTATACCAGGAAAACTAAGAAATCAGACAGACAGTTATATGAGAACAAAAAGCAACCAAGAAAATGGCTCACTTAATGATAGGATCAGGTATGGAAATATCGATAATTACATTGAATGTCAATGGATTAAATTCTCCACTTAAGAGACATAGACTGGCTGAATGGATAAGAAAACAGAAACCCTCTATCTGTTGCCTACAAGAAACTCACCTTATGGATAAAGATAGACATAGACTAAAAGTAAAGGGCTGGAAAAAGATATTCCATGCAAATGGAAATCAGAAAAAGGCTGGAGTAGCGATATTGATCTCAGACAAAATAGATTTCAAGACAAAGACTGTAAGAAGAGACAAAGAAGGGCATTATATAATAGTAAATGGAGTAATCCAACAAGAAGATATAACCCCTATAAATATCTATGCACCCAACTCAGATGCACCTAAATATGTGAAGGAAAGACTGCTAGAGCTAAAAGGAGAGATAGGGAGAAATACTATAATTGTTGGAGATCTCAACACCCCATTATCTCCTTTAGACAGATCTTCTAAACAGAAAATAAATAGAGAGATACAGGACTTAAATGATACTATAAGTCGAATGGGCTTGACAGATATCTATAGAACTTTCCACCCTACATCCACAACATATACATTTTTCTCACCCCGGCATGGAACCTTTTCAAAGATAGATCATATGTTAGGACACAAATCAAGCCTTTACAGATTCAAAGGCATAGAAACTGTATCCAGCATCTTCTCTGACCATAATGGAATTATACTCAAGATTAATTTCAAGAAACAACCCCCAAAATACACAAACACATGGAAACTGAACAACCTACTTCTGAATGACTTCTTCACTACTGAAGAAATTAAGGCTGAAATAAAGCAATTTATGGAAACAAATGATAATGAGTACACAAGTGTCCAGAATCTATGGGATACAGCTAAAGCAGTCATAAGAGGGAAATTCATAGCAATTAGCGCACATAAGAAAAGGATGGAAAGATGGCAAATAGATAACTTATCATCATGCCTCAGAGAATTGGAAAAACAACAACAAACAAACCCCCAAAATGCCAGGCGAAAGGAAATAATAAAGGTTCGAGCAGAAATAAATGAAATAAAAAATAAACGAACCATACAGAAAATAAATGAAAGCAAAAGCTGGTTCTTTGAAAAGATTAACAAGATCAACACATCATTGGCTAGACTGATCAAGAAGAAGAAAGAAAGAAACCAGATTAATCAAATATGTGATGAGACAGTTAATATTACTACAGACATAGTAGAAATACAGAATATCATTAGAGGATACTATGCATGACTATATGCCAACAAACAAGATAACCTGGAGGAGATGGACAAATTCCTGGATGCATATAATCTACCAAGATTGGATCAGGAGGACATAGAGAACCTGAATAGACCCATAACAAGCCAGGAGATTGAATCAGTAATAAATAACCTCCCAACAAAGAAAAGCCCAGGTCCAGATGGCTTCACTTCTGAATTCTACAAAACTTTTAAGGAAGAGTTAACCCCTATCCTACTAAAATTATTTCTAAAGATTCAAAAGGAAGGAAACTTTCCAAATTCATTTTATGAAGCCTCCATCATCCTCATCCCCAAAGCAGATAAGGACATGACAAAAAAGTCGAGCTGAAGAAAGGAATCCCTTTCACCATAGCCACAAGATGTATAAGATACCTAGGGATAAACCTAACTAAAAGAGTTAAAGACCTTTATAAAGAAAACTATGAAAATCTTAAAAAAGATATTGAAAGTGACATTAAAAAGTGGAAGCACATTCCATGCTCCTGGATTGGAAGAATTAACATAATCAAAATGGCAATTCTACCCAAATTAATCTACATGTTTAATGCAATTCCAATCAAAATACCAGAAAAATTCTTCACAGATCTAGAAAAGACAATCATAGAATTTGTCTGGAATCATAAAATATCTCGTATTGCAAAAGCAATCCTGTGCAAGAAGAATGGAGTAGGAGGCATATCACTCCCTGATCCCAAGATATACTATAAAGCTGTGGTCATCAAAACAGCATGGTATTGGCATAAAAACAGACATGTGGACCAATGGAAGAGAATAGAGACCCCAGAAACAACCCCCAAAGCTTACAGCCAACTGATATTTGACAAAGGATATCAATCAATCCATTGGGAAAAGGAAAACCTCTTTAGTAAATGGTGCTGGAAAAACTGGGTATCCACCCGCAGAAAGATGAAACTGAACCCCCATCTTTCACCATTAACAACAATCAACTCAAAATGGATCAAAGATCTGAACCTAAGACCTCAAACAATAAAGCTACTGGTGGAAAATGCTGGGGAAACTCTGGGAGACATTGGAGTAGGCAAAGACTTCTTAAATAAGACTCCCAAAGCACAGGCAATAATTCCTAAAATAGACAAGTGGGACTATATCAGACTAAGAAGTTTCTGCACAGCAAAGGACACAGTAACAAGTGTGAACCAACAACATTCAGAATGGGAAAATATTTTTTTTAAAATATGCCTCAGACAAGGGACTGATAAACAGAATACACAGGGAACTCAAGTGCCTTATGCGAAAAAAAAAAATGACTAACCCAATTAAAAGATGGGAAAATGAGCTGAACAAAAATCTCTCTAAGGAAGACATACGAACAGCTAAAAATCATATGAGGAAATGCTCAACATCCCTCATCATAAGGGAGATGCAGATAAAAACCACAATGAGATGCCACCTAACCCCTGTCAGAATGGCAAAGATGAAGAATATAAAAAGTGATAAGTGTTGGCAGGGATGTGGTGAAAAGGGAACCCTCCTACACTGTTGGTGGGAATGTAAACTAGTTCAACCACTGTAGAGAACAATATGGAGGTTCCTCAAAGATCTACAAATAGAACTACCATTTGACCCAGAAATCTCGCTTCTGGGTATTTACCCAAAAGACAGGAGAACACTCAGTCAGAAAAGTGCGTGCACATCAATGTTTATTGCAGCATTATTCACAATTGCCAAGACATGGAACCAACCTAAATGTCCACAAACTGATGAATGGATTGGAAAAGTGTGGTATATATACTCTATGGAATACTACTCAGCCATAAAAAATAACAAGACCCTGGCATTTGATAGAAAGTGGTCAGATACGGAGGATCTATTGCTGAGTGAAGTAAGCCAGGCTATGAAAGAAAGATATTGTATGTATCCACTCAATATGTACTGACTACCCGCACTCTATGGTAGAGAGCAAAAAATTGGAGGACATAAAAGCAGTGAAGGTACTTAACAAGAATAGGACAGTGTGGAATGGGGGAGGGTGAGGAGAAGAGTATGGAGAAAGATAGCAAGAGAACAATAGAGAGGCAAGACATTAGTGAGAAACAGATATGGCTTATTACCTCTTGATGATGACATGTATAATATTCTCAACTTGATTGGTCTGAGAAATATTTCATGATGGGTAAAGTCTTTTTACAAGCAAAATGAGAAATAGTGATTGACTGTTTTAAAAAATAATTAGAATAATAATAATAATGATTGGGAAAAATATAGAAAAGATATTGAATGATGAAGTGGGGAGATTTGTGTCTCTGTATTGACTGACATGCCTGGCATTCCCTTTTGAAAAGGCAATGTAATACACTGTAAAATTATATCTAATCCAATGTAATATAAAGATTATGATGATAATAAAAATAAAAAAAGAAAAGTACAAAAAAAATACATCAAAAAAAAAAAACTATGTACAACCGCCCCCCCCCCAAAAAAAAAAAAAAAAAAGAAAATGACTACCTGGGACCAGCAGGTGGCATAATGGCTATGTCGCTGGACTCCCATGTAGTCGACCATGGTTCGAGTCCTGGACCCGGTGGCCTAAACTCATGCCGGGCACGTGTGCGTGTGTGCCTAAGATCCCGAGAGGAGAATGGAGGAGAAGGGATTGCGGTATGGCCATCCCCCTGGGGTGTGATTTCTCACTTTCTGTCTCTGTCTCTCTGTGTCTTTCTGGAGAGCACATGTGCCCTATAGCAAAAACCTCTCAAAAATTTTTTTAAAAAATGACTACCTTCGGAGATATAGTTTGAGTATTATTTATCTGGAATGCTTGAAGCAGAAGTGCTTCAGATTTCAGATTTGTTTGGACTTTGGAATATTTGCATATACATTATAAAATATCTTGAGGGTGAGACCCACATCTAAACATGAAATGTTTTTATTTCGTATACACCTTAAAGACAACCTAAAGGTAATTTCATACAGTATTTTTGTCTTATAGTGTTTTACTGCAACCCATCACAGAGATCAGGGGTAGAATTTTCCATTTGTGATGTTGCTCAAAAGCTTTCAGATATTGGACCATTTTGCATTTCAGATTGTTTATTTAGGGTGGTTAAGCTTGTGTAGTTACTAAATACGAGAAGAGAAATCTTTTTTTATCTGGGTGGTGGTTTCACAGATGTGTTCATCTCATAGGATGATTTTTGCCATTTTCTATATGAATGTTATGTTAGTGCATTTTTTTTTCTGTTGCCAAGGGAAATACATGAGATTGGGTAAGTTGTAAAGAAAGCAGCAACTTATTCACATAAGTCACGATTTGGGTGTTGGAAAGTCCAAGGGCATTGTCAAAAGGTAGAAGGCTGGACTTCGTCACTGTGCAAATCGCTGCTTTCTCGGTCTTCCACAGTCCCATTCTAGGGCATAGGAGACAGGGACTTTGACATAGTTTGTAACAACTATGAACAGCTAAAAGGCTCCCATCTTGGCTTCCAGGCTCAAGGGACCTGCACTCTCCTCCTGTGCTTACCGGCCTTGATGCCCTCCCTGTTCTCAGCTTTGTCCTGGCCCTAGCCCCATGGCCAGGCAGGAAGGCTGCAACCACAGCAGCAGCCCTTATTGCTGCCTCTAGAATGAAGGTCAAGCCCAGTGGAACTTGAATTTCAGACCATGGCAGGGAGGGAAAGGCAATGTGCTGTCTTTCTGAGCTTTCACAGCCACAGGAGAACATGAACTGTGGGAAGTAGCAGGCAGGACACAGGCCAGTGGGTTGTCCTGAGGGAGGAGCGGAGGCATGAGAAATGAGAAGGTGGCGCTGGGAGGGATGTGCGTGGGGAGGCTGTAGTCAGGGGAAAATGAGACAGACTCCTCGGCATCTTGGAGAACCAAGACCACGAGCACAGGATAGGTGTTTATGTTCTTACTGTCACTGAAATCCTAGACAATTGGGAGAATTCTCTCAATACAGGAAGGGAAAGTGGTTCAAAGTAAAAGATGCACTAGAGGTCTCCAGTGTCAAAAACCTGCACATGCCGAGTGTCTGGGAAATGACAGTTAGGTTGGTCCCCATCAGAAGGGGATTCCACCATTCTTTCCCCTGCAGATGATAATAATAATTTGTTTTCTATAACTGCTGCACAGACCTCAAGTTGCTTTCCAGTCCAAGAACTGGAAGGGCATCATCAACCATGTGCTTTCTCTGGGGAGATACTTCTGATTTTCTTTGGCAAACATCTGAATGATCCTCACAAACTGTTTGAATTTGCTAGACAGTGTTTTCAAACAATTTTTATGCTTTTTAGCTACTTTCAAATCTCTTTTTAAAAAATAACAAATTAAAAACTTTAATAAGCTGAAGCTAGCAGACAGTGTAGTAGTTACATTGGTGGACTGCCACATGACCAACCATGGTTTGAGTCCCAAACCCAGTGGCTTGAAACTCATGCTGGGTGTGTGTGCATGCATTCCCAAGACCCTGGGAAAAGAATGGAGGAGAAGGGGTTGTGGTGTGGCCATTCCCCCTAGGGGGGTGATTTTTTACTTTCCCTCTCACTATCTCTCTCTCTCTAGTGAGTACACACACCCTGAGGCAAAAACTCTACAAAAAAAAAAAGATTTTAATAAGCTAAAATGATGTAGAATTTTGTTTAGTTTTGTTTAGATACCTTAACTGTGCCCCCCTCTTTGCGTTCTTTTAGTTACCATTTTTCTCAAAGCATTTTTTTTTCAGCTTTTTATCCAATTGATGTCAAATGTCTGTGCTTTATGTCATCAGATCAAACTACTTGCAGGTGTATTTTCCCCCTAAATTTTGCTCACATTCATAGCATTAACATATTCCACCATATCCTCCCATGGGAATTAATGAAAAATATTCTTGGTATAAATGCAATCAGTCCATTCCAAAACTTGTTTCATAGGATCACAGTTTTTATTTATAAATTGCAAAGTTGGGCTTTTTCTTTTTCTTATCCTTCTCCCTTTGGAAAAAAAAAATGGAGGAGATATCCACAAGCCAGAGAGAGACAGAGGTGGGAAAAACAAGAAAGTACCCCTCGTGGGGAATAGTCATGCTGCAGTCCCTTCTCTTCCACTTCTCCTCCTTCCCGAGATTTTGGGCACTTGCTCACATGCACCAGGTGTTTCACAAGCTGCTCCATCCTTGACTTGAACTGCGCAGTCAGCTGTATACAATCCAGCTGCTTTAACCATCACGCCACGGGCTGGCCCAGAGTTGGGATATTTATAATAACTATTTTGTTTCTGTTCGTATTTTGTCATCCAATGTTCACTTGTTTTCTGGAACTCTTTCCTCTGTTGCCCTTTGAAGAACTAACCATAGACCAGTTGCAGACCAGTTGCAAGTGCAGCTGCTTTTCCCCAACACTCTTATTTAAGGATGGTATGAAACTCAGACTTGGCCAAAAATATCCCTGCACATTTAGAGAACAGTGATGGTTTAGGAATGGCCACCTGACCCACAGGAGACAGTAAGATGTGATGACACTTTAGAGGGATTTGTGGGAGAGGCAACCCAGTGTCCCCCACACTTGAAGCTTAGATAATGTAGCTATGAGTTTCCCAGACACAAATTCTTACCAAGCTTAGAATCTAGAGCCATGAAATGGATAGAAAAGGAATCCTGGTGGCATCAATAGGGCCCCAGGATGAACCTTGCTGCCTGAGGCCAGCTTTCCTCCCAGACTTTCTCAGGGACCTCAGTCAAGTCAGGTCAAACGTTCTGGTATTGATATCCAAATCATTCCTTACAATACAAGGGCTCTCCATTCCCTTTCCCGCGCTAGCCACAAAATTTATATAACCTCTGTTACCTCTCAGGTTATCTTTCTGTAAAAGGGAATAGAGATGCCTTCTTCAAAGTGTTGTAAAGATTATGTGAGCTAATATATATGAATGCAGGAATTTGGTCTACAATAATGAAGGACAATAAAAAGTACTTAATTTAAAATTAATTTAAACCTGACTCCAAGCTCACATTTTAAAGGGTAGAGAGTAGCCAATATTAGTCAACACTGGGGGTCTTTTGCCTTTTTGGTTGGTATCAGCTGTCTACCAAGTATGCTGAGCATGGGTAAGGCAGTGTTGTGCCGCAGCTCCCATGATAATGGAGGTGGACAGTAATCTCAGCGAACACCATTTCATCCCTTAGGAACTCCTGCTGCCTCCTAGAGAACTTCCACGTGGGCCTAGATCACCTACAGAACCCGTATTTACACCCCTAGTCTCAGATTAGTGAGGCCTCTCTTATCACTAGGCAACTCTGTTTTCAAACATGCTCAGGCATTAACCCTATTTCCTCCCTCCGATGAACACCCTGCTAAATTCCCCCTGCCTCCTCAGAGTCTGGAGAGCTCCGCACATTCGTTACCTCAAAGCTGCTGTTTTCGGTCAGGAAACATGTACTATTCAAATAACCTCTGGGACCAAGAGCCCCACATTTCCTGGAAAGAGATGGAAGAAATTACTCTTAACAATCTATGTCCCTTTGAACTATTTTATTTTTTTGACAGATTTTTGCTATAGGGTGAATGCACTCACCTGAGACAGAGAAATAGAAAGTGAGAAATCACTCCTCCAGGGGAATGGCCACACTGCAATCCCTTCTCCATTCTCCTCTCAGGATTTTGGGCACACGTGCTCAGCATGGGTTTTAAGCCACTGGATCCCGGACTTGAACCACTGTCAACCAAATGAGAGTCCAGCCCCTTAACCACTATGCCTCCTGCTGGCCCATTTGTTTAATTTTTAACCATATATATTATTTTAAAAATAAATTGGGACTAGCAGATGGTATAATGGTTACGTCGCTGGACTCCCACTTGATCTTGAAGGTTCAAGTCCAAGACCTGGTGGCTTAAACTCATGCCAGGCACGTGTGCATGCATGCTCAAGATCCTGAGAGGAGAATGGAGGAGAAGGGACTGTTGTATGGCCATCCTCCCCGGAGGGTGATTTTTTTATTCCCATCTCTCTGTCTTTGTCTTCATGGTGAGCACACATGCCCTATAGCAAAACACCTCTCTTCAAAAAATAATTGAAAAATAAAAAATAATAAATTAAGAACTGTTTTAAAACTCCTAAAAAAAAGTAGAACATTAAGTTTTATTCCTTTTGAAGTTCCCTCTGGCAGGGAGTAGAAACAGCATAGTGGCCTAAATATATGAGGTCTCGGGAAGCAGCAGTTAGCGTAATGGCTATGTTGCTGGACTCCCACGTAGTCGACCACAGTTTGCGTCCTGGACCCGGTGGCTTAAAACTCATGCCGGGCGCTTGTGCGTGTGTGCCCAAGATCCCGAGAGGAGAATGGAGAAGAAGGGATTGTGGCGTGACCATCCACCCTGGGGGGTGATTTCTCGCTTTCTGTCTCTATATCTCTCTCTGTCTGGCGAGTGCACACGCCCTATAGTGAAAAAACCTCTCCAAAAAAAAGTATATATATATATATATATATATATATATATATATATATATATGTATGTATATGTGTATATATATATATATATATATATATATATATATATATATATATATGAGGTCTCTATTGTTACTTAGCAATAGATAACGAATACACTCCTAAATCACTATAATCTTGATATAAGAGAAAATGTGGCTAGAAGGCAGGAACCAGGATCACCTATTCCAAACTGGAAAATATAGTGCCTGGCAACATACCTGCAGGTATTGTCTTTGTGCTCAAAGATCATCCCTCATACTCTTACACTGAAGGGGGGACACTGTGCTCTAAGGGCCTTTACTACCCTCCAGAAGATAAGGCATAGGCGAGATGAGTGGATGGCCAGGATGGGGTTATGAGTGTGATGATTGGGTCATTCTTTTCCCCTTGCCCATTTATTCTACCGTTACATTTTTTAATTTCCTGTTTCTAAACTTCTGGGTAGCTGCCTGGCCTTTCCTGCAAGTGGGTTTCAGGTAATTTCTTGGTTTTAGAATAATGCTATCAAGTAAGCATCAATCTGAAGTGATTCCCTAGGGAAGGGCCCTTCCCTTTTCTCAAAGGTGCCCTCACAAGTAGGGAGATCTCATGGTCAAGCTCAAAATGCGCTTTGTAGACACATTACAGATATTTGTGCAGGGCACCTAGTCCCCAGCCCCTGCCCCAGCCAACCCAGTGGCTACCATAGCAAAACCCATCCATTCCTGCCCCACTCAATGATGGCTGACTCATGTGATACTCTGGACTCAGTAATATTCATAAAATATAAGCCAGCCACAATTTTCAGGAAAATATTCTTATCGCTATCCCCTTTTATAACTGCCAAGTTCTGTCATTTTGTACTGCTCCACAAAGGATAGGGAAAGGCAAGGATGAACTACTACCCATTTTCCATTTTTATTAGGGTACAGGAAGTGGTGGGAACATGGCCCTTCACTCCAAATTTCATGAGGGAGAAAAGAGTTGGCTTGTGGGAGCAGGGTACATTTATTCCTCACCAAGAGATCCAAGAGAAATATTTCTTCCTACCATTGACCTCACAGCCTTAACACCCCCTTGCTTCTAATTCTAAATCTTCTTGGAAGCAGTAAAAGGTGTTTCTGGCTCTGCTATGTCAGAATAATTCACCCCCTACAGCTCTGTGTAGTTTAGGATAGTGAGGTAGCAGGTAAAATGATGGCTTGAAAGACTGGCCCCATAGTGCAGTGATGAAATGTTATGTGGTTAGAGTCAGATTCCGTATGGCCAACCACAGTTTGAATCCCAGCCACAGCACCTGTACATGAATGTGTGTGCTCACAATCCTGATGGGAAGGAGAAATGGAGTCGCAAGGATTGTGTTGTGAACCTGTCCCACGGGTGGTGGAGGGGTGCTTCCTCTTTTTCCCACTGGAGCTCCCACCTGATAGCAACTTAAAAATAATATAATAATAATAATAATAATAATAATAATAAAGTATGGTTTGGGGACCAGGCCAGAAAGTGATACTGTGATATGCAATGCTCTACAATGCTAAGCACATACGGAAAAGCCTGGGCTCCTGTCCCAGGACCTCCCTGTACATGCTGGACACACACTACAAGGCTGTGATCCTGGCTAACTGAGGTAGGGGTGGATCACGACATGAAGACTCTATTGGGGTTGACTCTCTCTCTCTGTCAGAAGAAATAAAGAAATAAATACCTGGCCTGCAGGTGGTGTAGTGGTTAAGGTGCTGGACTTCTACATGGTTGACTGTGGTTCATATCCTAGACCAGGCAACTTGCTTTCTCACTTTCTCTCTCTCTGGTAAGCACCCATGCCTACAGCAAATTAAAAATAACAATAACAACAATAATAATAAATTGAATTAAATAAAAAATTCTTTAAAAAAAGTGACTAACACCCAAAATATAATTTGAACCAGAGCCTGGAGTCTAAGTGTTTTTCTCGCTTTGAAAAGACCTAAAAGGTATTAGAGCAAACTCTGTACTTTACAGTTTAAAAAAAAAAGGTTTAGTGTTTAACTTAACATCCCTGTGAAAAATACTCCATTAAATATACACAAACAAATTAACTGCACATTTTTTTTGTATTGCATTTTGCAGTTTGGTATAAATATTTTTGACCTCAATCCTATCTTCAAATCACTACTATTTTAAATTTGGCAGTGAAGTCAGAATTACTTTTTGACTTACAGCACGATTCTGTTGCTACTTTAAATGCTTGTTAATATTTTAGGAAGCTTAGAGGTTTCAGCTCTTTTTGAGTTAATGTCTAAATTTTTATATTTTATATTTTATATTTATAAAATGTTTAATTTTGTTATTGTTAGGGTTAAATTTGGGGTTGGTGTTCACTTATATAATAAAAGTTTAATTATGAAGTGAAACAATCTTAAGTATGATGAATGATGCACCTGCATATAAATGAAAATGGAATGCAGGAAAATGCTTTACTATAGAAACTGTACTGGAAGATTTATGAAAGCATGTGAAATTGTACCTAAAATAATGCTGTTAGTGACTATGTTAAATGTATTGTACTTGATGAAAGAATGTATTCAGTCACAGTTAAATATCTAAATAATGTCACTTAAAAAATGTGTTTATGGACCAGCCAGTGGTGTGGTGGTTAAAGTGGATGGATCCCCTATGTCCCACTGTATGGTTTGTGTCTGGGATCCTGTAGCTTGAGAAACAAACTGGGTGCATGTGTGTGCCTGCCAAAAATTCTCCAGTTTTGGGAAGGGAGAAATGGAGGAGAAGGGACGGCAGTGTGACCATTCCCCATGGGGAGTCTTTTCTCACTTTATTGGTCTCTCTCTCTCTTTCTCTCTCTTCAAGTGCAAATGCCCTGTGGAAAAAAACCTTTAAAAATATTTTGGACCAGCTGATGGTGTAGTGGTGAAGGCAGTGGAATCCTATATGGCTATGTGGTTTGAGGCCCAGATCTTGCAGCTGAAAAACATGCTGGGCTGAAACCGAAAGATTTGTAGGTATAGTAGCAGGGAGGCCAGCTGTAGCTACTAGAGACAGTGTAGAAGGGGATGGGTAAAAGCAGGTGGGTAGTAGGGGGTCGCAGGGAGGGGATCAGGGCTTAAAACAAACAACACACTTAATAGACACAAAATTGAAGTAACCTGTTGATGATAATGTCTATGCAATGTCTTTGACTTTACTAATTTATACTGGGAAACGCTGTGTTGTACAGCAATTAAATGTAAACAAAAAATTTTAATTTAATTAAAAAGAATAAAAAACATGCTGGGTGCATGAGTACTTGTGCCTGAAATCCCAAAAGGAGACATAGAGAAGGGATTGCAGCATGACCATTCCACTTTTTCACTTTCCTTCTCTTTCTTCCTCTTTCTGTCTAGGGCATGTGCTCTCTAGAAAAAAAAAATTAAGTATTTGTAATTTGCTTAGATGATGGAGGATTTTCTTGGACAGCAGGGGTTATTATCAATGTGTGATTTGTGTCTTACTTTATAGGTTTTGTGATATACTCGTTTTTATATGTGATATTCAGATAATCCTAATAACTATCTTTGACAAACTATTAAAAGGTTTTACATTGGAAAATTAAGAGGCAAATAGTAATAAAAGCTAAACTAACTCCTTTCCTGAGCACAAGCTCTGGGATACTCCAAATTCATTCTTCCCTGGGCAGAACACAGAGGACAGCACTGCGTGTTAGACACAACTTTTAATGGGGAGAACCAATATATTGTTGATTGTTCTAAACAGAGATTGTTCTTATCCAAAAATGAACTACCATGAAAACTGAGAGGCCCTTTCCACAGGAACTGGATTATTCCTTTGGGGAGAGTTTTCCTTCCTCTATGTGGTGGAGAAGCATTTTCTTTTTGCAAAGAAGGGTCAATGGCTGAACACAGTGCCTTCAACAGGTGTGATAGCAGCTGGAGGCTCCGGGCATACTCGCATGCAGGTAGGGCGTGGATGGGATGCAGGCTCCCTGGAGGGTTCAGAAGAGCAATGACTTTGAGGTAATAGCTGGTCCTTCAATCTCACAGCTTTCTGGGGATGTCTGATTCTGTCTCTCTTCTTTCTGACACTTGTAAGACAACTTGGGGCAGGAAGGACAGCTTCTTGAGTGCAGGAGTGGGTATTTGACCCCTTCTCTTGCTGTGGGTCAGAGGGAGCCTGATAGTTTGAGGACTGTCCCTTATTGGGTTCTTTCTGGACCTTTGGTTCCTTTTTCTGCTGACTTAACTCCAAGGGTCCAGGTTCCTGACTACATGCCAGTTTCTCCTCTATAATCCTCCCAATGGCTGCCATGAGCTCATGAGCTTCAGGAGGTCCACAGCTCATAAAGAAAGCTTGATCTTTAACTGGGTTGTAGCACCCTGAAAAGTCTGGCATGAACTTGTCTTTTTGCAGGGGACTTTTCTTCTTTGTACCCTTTCTCTTGGAATTGATCCACTGAAAAAATTGCCTTATCTTTTTGCTAAAATAGGTTTCAGGAGGAAATGTTTCCTTCTGTGACAGGGATGTAGAAGTCTTCTCTAATTTCATATCTTGAGAAGGATGGGTCTTCCCTTCAACTCTGGGTGTCCCTAATCCTGAGTTCTTGCCTTCACCGTCTTCTGCTTTGGGTCCTGGGGGACTTACTCTCTCTGTAGTTGGTGGGACATTCTTACTATGGCATTTACATACAACACGCCTAGGGACCCAGGGCTCCTGTCCCTGCTCCACACCGATTCCCCTGTCATCCAAGTGAATGTACAATACCTGGACATCTGCCAGGTCTGTACTGGAGACACTTAGGGAATGAGGCAGGGAGGAATCAGAAGTTGAGCTAACTGAAGAAAGGGAGATGTCACTAGAAGAGCTTTGGGCCTGGCTATATCCCAAACTCTCCAATTTAAACCTTAATTCACCAAGGAGTTGTCTTTTAAGGTCTGATAATTTAAGGTCTTCAGGAATAGGTACTCTTGGTGGAGAGCATTCAGTGGTTGGGGTCTTTTATACATTACTTGTTCCCACCTTTATCATTTGGGGGCTTCTCAACTTACTGCTTTTCAAGATATCATTAGGTTGAAAAGCACAGAGCTCATCAGCCTTGACTATCTTCCTGGATATGTTGGATGTGGGAAAATTCTCTGAATTCTTCTCAACCATCCTTTTGTCCTGAAGCATTTCTACTCTGCCAGTAGCTCTCACTTTCTCATCCATTGATTCATGTCCATCCTCATCTTGCTTTGTGGGCAGCTCTAGGCTGCATCTGTTGACTACTGCAACAGCATTCTGATTTGGGTTTTCTATGATGCTGTGTGTGCAGGGCAGACATGTCTGTCTACTACTCTCGATTGTCTGAACATTTTCTGTAAGCTCATTGTCAGTATCAGAAGGCAATTGTCTCAGGTCTTTCTGTCCTTCCTTGTCCACAGGTGAGATGGCAAGGAGAGTATGATCTAGGACAGGGAGAAACTTTGTTGTTCCTACTTTGTCTTTATGAAAAACTTTAGAGCGGGCCTTGATAACACTAGCTGTGGAATCCACCCCAGATATGTGGATGGCATATGAGGGAAAGTTAATCTGGGGAAGAGGCCATGTTTTTGCTTCTCTTAACACAAAGAATTTAATGGATTCAAGGACCTTGAGGGGCAGGCCCCACCTCTGACTTACTCAAAACCTTATAATATGGGCTTCTAGGAGGTTTTGAATTTGGGGACAAAGAAAAGAAAGCTCTAGAGTGGCAACATGGCTGGGGAATTTACCCTCTAATGGTGCTACCTTTGTGTTTTCTGTATTAGTATGAGAACTTCCATAAGGAGGCAACACATTGTCGTCAGCCAGCCACGAACGACACACGTCTACAGGGATCCTACCTGCAGTGATCTGCCAAAACTTCCTGCTTAAATGAAATCTCAGGATGGTTTTCACTTGATTCTGGTCTAAGTTCCTGCTAGACATACTTAGTAATTCATTCCCTGAGACATTGCTTGACTGATATATCCAGTCACCTTTTGTCTCAGAGGTGGCCGTCAGATCCTTCTCTACATAGCATTCTGAGTCCACTGGTGAGTTTTCTGATGGGCACTTTCCCAGGGTTGGGCCAAGATTCTTTGCCATGTCCTTCCTTGGTTGAAATATTGTTGGGAACCTCTCATGGAAACTGCCTGGAAAACTGAAATCTGTCTTTACCAAGTCTTTTCTAATACAGCCCTGAAACTCAGGGAGCTGTGAGAGAGTATGCCTGACATTCTGGTGCAATGTTTCTGTTGAGTTGTAGCAAGGCTCCATCAGTGCTGTCGATCCTAGATTCCTACAGGCTGGGAGGCACCAGTGGGGAATTCGTTTCTTTGGAACATGGAGCTTCAGTTTCTCCTGAGAGTCACTAGTGACATGAAAATGACCAGGAAAGATGGAGACAGGAACATGGACTTGGGAAGAATGGCTGACCAACGGAAGGTTAGGAGTTGGAGGACGTAAACCTTCTTGACACTTTTGGAGCACCGGGACGAAACTCCACAAGTTTTCCTGATGTTTCTGCAACACATGGCATTCTAGGTGCTGATTTTCATTTGAGATTTGAGAGTCTGCCTCATTCTGGGGTCTATGAAAAGAAACTTCTCACTTCTTAATCTGGGGTGAAGATAATGATGGTAGGTTAGGGAGTGAAGATTGAAGGTGGGCCTGGGAATGAACCTGAATGAGAGGTAGAATTGGCAGATGTATATTGGTGATGGGAGGAGGATGAGAATGAGAAAGTGATGGAGATTCTCGATCCTGAATTTGGGCTGCAGGAATATTACAGATCCCATTGAATAAGACACAGCAAAGCTCTAGTGGAAAATTACTCCTAGTCACTAACAGAGGAGCCACTAAGGACTCACTGTGCAGTGAAGGAAGACCCCAGAAGAGCTGGCTGTATATCCGTTCCATGTTTCCTCCCCCAGTCTTGTCACATAGGAACTGCTGACAAAGGTGCAGCCCCTCTGGTTTTCCTTGGGTATCACAGATAGTTTTGGGGACTGTGATGTCCTGCTTATTAAGTAACTGTAGTGAATTCTCTGAGGATGTCATTTGATAGTCAGACCACATTTGTCTTGAAAGTGGTTCCTCCTCTTTTTCACTCTTCTTAAAAATCTGGAATATCATTTTCTTTTTTATTTGTCACTCCAAGAGTGCCTGCATGTTCAGGCCAATGAAAGAAAGGCTATTGACCTCCATATGCTTGGTATTAGTGTCTCCCCAGCAATAGGCTTCTGGTACATGGAAAGAAACATGCTCTTCCTGAAAATTAGAATGTGGCAATCTGGGGAGGAACATGGTCCTGGCATGAGTGTGCCACCAGGAAAATTCTGAAATTGCCATGCTTGAGTGATCAAGGTCTCTGATGGCTGAGACTTCCCAACCAACAACCCTTCACGGCTATCCAGCTGTGGATGGAAAACAGGATCTTCTTTCTGAGTGTGATGTATGAGGAGAGAGAGGCCAGCAGGTGGTTGAGATGGAAAATGGCCCACCGGGAATGTGGAACCCACGGGAGGAAGAGGATATGGTGGCAGAGAGTCTTCCAATGGTGGGGGTGACAGTGAGTCAACTAAGGGGGTCTTCAGGCTGGGTGACAGGTTAGGGGTTGGAGGTGGAGAAGGCTCAGACAAATGGCCAGCTATCAGGCCTCCTGGAGGGCTTGGTGACAGTGTGGAAGGCAGAAACATTGATGACTCAGTCACAGAAGCTGTGGAAGTCAAAGAGGACACAGAGGGAGCAGCCTCCTCCATGGCCCCCCAGTCCAGCTGGCGATTGACCTCAGCCGTCGATCTGTTACACACCTCACAGAGGGGGTCTGGGCACAACAGCTGACGAAAGTGGGTGGAATCATAATGCTGGCCCAGGGAGCTGCAGAGACAGGAAGTACAAAGCTGCAGCCAGGACCAGAGCAGGCACAGGGAGGGCCTGCTGGACTACAGACCACCTGAGCCTGCTACCCTTCCACAAGGTCCCACACCATGACTTCACATTCTTGCCTCTCCCCATGACCTTCATGCACATTCCCATCCCTGTGGCTACCCCCTCCCATGACAGCATAGACTGCATTGAGTCTCAGAAGTGCATAGAAAATGCAAAAAAGGGAGACCAGGAAGGAAAGGGAATGATTAATCACCTTATCAGAATACGATGCAGCCTCCTTCCCCCCTCTGCTTCTCTCTTGCAAGTTTTTGAACCCGGGAAATCAGAAAAGTGAGTTATAAGGAAAGAAGGTAGAAATATAGAGAGTGTAGGGCCAGCAGATGGCCTAATGGCTGTGTCACTGTGCTCCTATGTAGTCAATTGAAATTTGAGTCCTGGACCCCGCGGCCTGAACTCACACCAGGGTGTGTGTGTGTGTGTGTGTGTGTGTGTGTGTGTGCCCAAGATCCTGAGAGGAGAATGGAGGTGAAGGGATTGCAGTGTGGCTATCCCCTCTGGGGGAGGGGGCGTGCTTACTTGCTTTCTCTCTCATCTTTCTGGAGAGCACATGTGCCCTATAGCAAAAACCTTTCCAAAAAAAAAAAAGTTAAATAGTCAATAATGATACTGACAAAGTTCATGTGTCTATGTGGTTTCATTTCTGAAGTCTTTTCACAAGTCCTTTCATATACTTTACTCCACGTGATATTCAAAAGCATCACATGAAGCACAGAGGTCAAAGGTTAGCTCCATGAGGAATCTGAGCACTCGGCAAGTCAAAATACTTTCACCCCTGAGACAGAAGTTCCGACTCCATATCAACCAGTAGTCCTTCCTCAGCCTCTCACCTGGAGACCTACTGGGCTACCCAGGTCCATCATGGCCCCACAGAGCAGGGACTCTGTCTCAGAGGCTGCCTTCCCATGAGCCTCTCCTGTGGGCTCTGTTTTCTGAGAGAGGTCATATCTAGTAACTGACATCCTCAGAGGTTCTGGACCTGGGATCTCACAGAAAGGACAGGAAGGGTACCTGGAGGACTTCAGGTCAAACGGGAAGAAACTTACCTCGAAATGTTCCACCTTTCCTTCTCTTCACTCTGCCCGGATGCTGAGAAGAAAAGGAAAAGAATGAGGAAGTGGGACTCATTTCTCTCTATCCTCTCTTCTAGGAAGATGAGAGATTTTTTTTTTAACCAAGAATAATATGACTCTTCATTTTAACTGCTAGAAAAATTTTCTTATTTTTTAAAAATCAGATTTTTTTTTCTTTGAAAAACTCAAGGTGGCTCCAGCAGATGGCATGGTGGTTAAGTACTGGACTCCCACATAGCTGACTGCAGTTTGAGTCCTGGACCCGGCATGTCCTGTGTATGAGTCCCAGATGCGGAGGTGCGACTGGAGGAGAAGTGATTGAAGCGTGATTTCTCACTTTCTCTTTCACTGTCTCTCTCACACTCTATGGCAAAACGTTCAAAAAAAAAAAAAAAGCACACATTTTGTTGTGAAATTCACATTTAATATTTTCATTTAGAAGTCTTCTCAAAGAGGATATAGAATTTGAAGCTAGCGGCCACTTCTGTATTCCATCAGAGGACTGTGTATACTGAGGACGGAGCTCAGGTCCAGCCTCTGCTCAAAGCCTCCCATAGGTGCAGCATTGCTCTCCTGCTCAGCCCCACATGGAAGAAGTCTTGGTCGAGCAAACCTGACATGGGAATGTGACTCATGATCAAGTGTCAGACTATTCTTCAGAGAACCCACCCTCTCCACCTAAGCTAACCTAGGACCTCAGAATCACCGTGTTTGCGCTTTTATCCTGGACCCCTTAATCATACCCCAGACATTTTTTGAGCTTCAGATAGGAACTTTAGTCCTCCCTGATCCTCCCCAGCCCTAGTCTTCTCCCCAGAAGTGATGTTCTCTCTTCTCAGATCTCCCATCTCAGGCATCCCACTGAGCCAACCAAACTCATTTATAAGTATAAAAATAGACAGGAAAATAGCCATGGCAGCAGCGATGAGTCTCTCTTGGGGAGTTACCCCTGTTTTCTTACCTTATGGGTGTGTTCACGTTTTCTGAGGTTTTGTGTGAATGATGCCAACACCAAGCAGCACAGGTATAGAAGAAGTAACCCCAGTCCACTCAGCAAGGTAAGCCTGGGGTCAACAGCTAAGACAGCTGAGTCCAGGCTCAGGACCGGCTCACTGCAGCTCTTCAGGTAGAAGAGAATATTCTCCATTGTCTGAGTCACGGGGCTGCCTGAGGCAACTTGAGCTCTGAGGGTGCAAGGGCTTTGCTGTAGTCCCAGGCCTGCATCACAGAGCATGGGAGAGTCACAGAGGGTTTCTCAGGCTGGGAGAGAGGGCCTCAGAGGGAGGGTGTGCCCCACCCACCAGCCCAGCAGACCTGTCCCTGCCCTGCCATTGCTGTTCCCACTTCCGCCCTTTCTTCATTTCATATGTTGACCTTGTTGACATTTTCTGTTTGTTTATCTGTATCTCGGATATTACCTGAGTTCCCCTTTACTATTAAAAGCCCTTGACTTGAGCCCAAGCAATTTCACTGTCTTGAAAGCCTAACTACTGCCTGGAATTGGTGCTTGTACCCATATGTTTACACTGTCTGGATTACACATGTTCTCTAATCAATCTTGCCTTTTTTTTTTAAAGAGGTTTCTGCTTTAGGATGTGTGTTCTCACTTTGGGGTGGGGTGGGAAAAGGGGAGAGATAGAGACAGTGAGAGGGAAAGTGAAAAATCATCCCCCGGGGGAGGGCTATGCCACAGTCCATTCTCTTCCTGGGATCTTGCGCATGTACACATGCACCTGACATTATTCTGAAGCCACTATGTCCAGAACTGCAACTGCGGTTAGCCACGTGGGAGTCCAGTGATGTAACGCCACACTACCTGCTGGCTCCAGTGCTAGCTACAGAAAGATTTTTGCCTTACCTATCCCAGATATAAAATTAGTTTCTTTACACTTAGTCAGTTTTGCTAATGTTGAGTAGTACATTTTTTTGTTTCAGTTGGCCTTCTTTACTATTTTCAATAAAGGGGAGAGGCTGAAGGAAGTAATTAAAACTAATAATTCATTATTCAACATTCACCAAAATGAATAAAATTGACATAAAATAATGTATATAATTAAAACTTCAAGTGATCTTGGAAGTATGTTTATAGCCCTTATTTTTTTTGGAGTTAGAGAAATTTAATTGGTATAAAGGGCTTGGGGACATGATGTGCACACAAATACACACACACACACACACACACACACACACCTTAAACAAGTCAATCCGGTATTTTCGAATTCAAGCATCAATCAGTTTCTTTTTTCTTTTTTCTTTTTTTTATTTTCTGGAGAGGTTTTTTTGCTATAGGGTGTGTGTGTTTGCCAGAAAGAGAGAGAAACACAGAGACAGAAAGCAAGAAATCACCCCCAGAGAAGATGACCATGCCACAATCCTTTCTCCTCCACTCTCCTCTTGGGATCTTGGACACGCACGCACATGCACCTGGCGTGAGTTTAAGCATGAGGTCCGGGACTCGAACCATGGTCAACTACATGGGAGTCCAGCGACATAGCCATTATACCAACTGCTGGTCCCGAGCATCCCTTTTATGAATCTCTTCTCAGGACACAGATCTTCCCTTTCAATCACCAACATAAAAATTGTGGAACCCACCTGTAACCTATAAGCACTCGCTTCCACATGTCCTGCTTTTTTGGGCCAGACCAGTAGAAATCGCTTCACTAATTTTGTCTGTCACTCTCAACATCAAATAAAAGGAACTCCTGTACTTGATCACACCAAGAAAGGCATGTTTGCCTCCTCTCCAGACCTAGGTCTCTCATATTCTGCTTGGAAATAAACTGCATTAATTATTCATTATTAATTTTTTAGAGTTGATTATTTTCCACTGACAAGGTAGAACTTTTTTTGGTACCACCAGCAATAAACTCTGCTGATACTGACTGGCAGTTGCAAAGCACTTATCTTCTCTATTAACATAAACTATCAATAATAAATGTGCTTGTCTAATTTGTAAAGTATTTTACTTTCAGGAATTTCAGTTTATTTTCTCAACACCCTCCCTGCCCCATTAGGTTAAACAGAAAAGGAATTGTTGTGCTTATTTTATTAATGAATGAAACCAGAACAGATAGGGTAAGTAACTTTAACTTCTCTAGCTCAAACAATAAATAGCTGAGCCCTAATAAATCCAATACAATTTCAGTGCTCTTAAAAGGCATTTTCAAAGGTTCATGAAAAAAAAATCTATATTATAAAAAAGTATGGGGACCAGCAGTTAGCATAATGGCTATGTTGCTGGACTCCCACGTAGCCAACCGCGGTTTGCGTCCCGGACTCGGTAGCTTAAACTCATGCCGAGCGCGTGTGCGTGCGTGCCCAAGATCCTGAGAAGACAAAGGAGGGGAAGGGATTGCCACATGGCCATCCCTCCTGGGGGGTGATTTCTCGCTTTCTGTCTCTCTGTCTCTCTGGTAAGCACGCGCACCCTGTAGCAAAAACCTGTCCAAAAAAAAAAAAAAAAAGAAAAAAATAAACAAACAAGTATGTATGGGGTGCCAGCAGGTGGTGTAGTGGTTAAGGGTGCTGGACTCCCACATGGCCCACTGTGGTTTGAGTCCTGGACTTGGCAGCTTGCTTTCTCTTTTACCCTCTCTCTTTTTTTCTCACTCTCTCTTTCTGGTCAAACTAAAACAAACAAATAAATAAATAAATAAAGTTAAATACAATAATTCTTTCTTAAAAAAAGTATGTATGAGGTTTTTTGCACTAAGTTAAACTAGATTTTAATTCTGAGCTTTTTTACACCAAGTTAAACTAGATTTTAATTCTGTTTTTCAATGAACTTTTTAAAATCTGTAGTTTATTTCTTAAAAAGAATTATTTTATTTAACTTTATTGATTTGTTTATTTTAACTTGACCAGAGAGAGGGGGAGAAAGAGAGAGAGAAAGTGAGAAAGCTGCTCCAGGACTTGAAGTACTGTCGGCCATATTGGAGTCCAGCATCCTTAACTAACACTCCTCCTGCCAGTCCCTAAAATCTGTGATTTCTTAAAATAAAAAGTATGCCTAAAATTAAAGAAGGAGGGGGCTAGAAGCATATGCTCTGCCCATTAAATGCTGACAAATCTGGAAAGTAAAGGAAAACTAATTTTTGATCCCTCTCACCCCTGAGTAACTTCTCCTTTCCTCTAAAACCTGCTTTCAAAACCATATTACATATGATTCCCAGGAAGGTAAAACTGAATAATGAAAGTTCAAGATGCCGTCCTTCCTGTGAATATGCTTCACACAGTTTACATACGCCCAACCTCTAAGACTGTAGGGCTGTCACCAGGACATTCAGGCCGCCACTGGGAAGTGCAGAGGAAGCGCTGAGAACAGTGAGCCCTTCTCTCACCCCCACAACAGCTTCACACACAGAACTCTGGCCCTGCACTTCCCATTGCTCTTGCATATAAGGTCTCCAAGAATGAGAACTTTTAAAAACTCTCCTATAGGAAAATTGTGTTGCTATCTGAGGATGCTCCATGTGGGTAAGTTACCAGCCCAGGATTCCCAGTTTCCATTTCCTAGGAACTACTCACAGTTATTCCTTATCCCTGGGATAAGCCACTTGCAGGAAGCTGTTTTCAGGATATCCCAAAGCCAGAAGAAGAACAGAATGAGGCAAAATTCTTTTAAATTACATTTAAATACACTCTCTGTAGGATGTCCTTCATACATTCTCAATAAACATTTATTGAACTCTACTATGTAATGTTTCTAGTACTGTAGGAACATCAACTAGATGTTCAACTATGTTTGAACATGCCTCTACCCTTGGGCAGGTATCAACTCTGGAGCTAAAACTGAAAACTATAGTGAAACTTGATGAAAATAATAAAAGAAGTAGAGATGATACACAATGGGGACACAGATAAAGGAGCAGGTAATTTTACTGTCAGGATGGAGGAGACAAAGGGGCCAAGGAACACTTTAGAGAGTTGATACCAACTCTGAAGTTGGGCTTTCTGAGATAGGGACAACTGCCTTCTGTTCTTCCTCCTCCTTATTTCCTTCCCAATAGAGTTCAGTTTTAGCACATTCTTAGTTTCATAGCAAAATTAAGTGAAAAGTACAGAGATTTTCTATACACTCCCTATGTTGGCATTCACAGCCAGCATCCCAAACCACAGAGGTACATTTATTACAACCGATGGACCTTAACTGATGCATCACCCCCCACATCCCACAGTTTACATTAGTGTTCATCTTTTTTTTTTTTTTTTTTTTTTTTTTTTGAGAGGTTTTTGCTATAGGGCATGTGCTCTCGCTGGAAAAAGAGAGAGAGACAGAGAAACAGGAAGCGAGAAATCACCCCCTAGGGGTGATGGCCATGCCATAATTTCTTCTCCTCCATTCCTCTCTTGGGATCTTGGGCACACACGCACATGTGCCCGACGTGAGTTTAAGCCACCAGTCCAGGACTTGAACCATGGTCGACTACATGGGAGTCCAGCAACATAGCCATTATGCTAACTGCTGGTCCCCATTAGTGTTCATCTTGATGTTTTACAGTCTATGACAGTGATCCCCACCATTTTTGGCACCGAGACTGGGTTCGTGGAAGACAGTTTTTCCCCAGCCTTGGGGGAGTGGGTGGTTTCAGGATGATTTGAGCGCAGTACATTTATTGTGCACTTTATTTCCATGATTATTAACACTAATATTTAATGAAAATTGCACATCTCACCATAATGCAGAATCAGTGGGAACCCTAAGCTTGTTTCCCGCTAGGCGGCCCACCCGGGGGCATTGGGAGACAGTGTGTCGTGTGTGTCCAGTCTACTCTATGATCTTATTTTTGTTGCTGTCACTGCAGAAAACCCTGATTCAAGGTTTTTCTTCCATTCCAAGACAGGATGTTGGAATGGAAGTGGGCTTTTCAGTGCTTTTGTGGAAATCTCAGGATACCCCACCTTGACTTTCATACAGAATGTACAGAGATTCAAAATTGTCTCACACAGATTATTAAGGCTACCATCATTTGTGATCTCAGGCACTCGATCCCCTTCTAGCATGGATGAAATTGATTCACCTGCTTATTTACAAATGGGTCATGAATCCATCCCTTTCCAGTTTGGGGATCTTGTGGTTGGGAAGAAATGCTCAAATTATTTGGAATGCTGACAAGGTGAACAAGCACCAGCTGGGAGAAAAAGGTCCCAGCTCAGTCCCTTTAAAAATCTCTGCTGATGTTTGAACACGTCAAAAATCCCAGCGTACGTGTCACTCATGTAATCCTAGCTTGGCTTTGAGTGCAGCCACCTTCTCTGCTGACTTGAACACAGCTGTTATGCTCTCTGAAGTGACAGGCCGAGTTCACTGAGCAGGTTGACTATGTCACACAAGTAAGCAAGTTTTGTGACCCATTCTGTTTCCCTAAAATGTGCTTCCGGGGTTACTGTTTTTCTCTAGGAAATCTCTGGAGCAGCTCTCATAACTCCAAACCTCTGGCCAGTGATCTGCCTTTAGAGAGCCATCTCACTCTGTGTATTAGAGAGGATGTGTACTCTACATCCCTCTCCTCAGAGCTGCTTCTAGGCATGTACTTTAATGTCGATGATAATTTTCATCACTTCACACAAAATGTTGTTATTTTTATGCTAGCCAGCATTTTCTGTGGGTGACACAGTGCAGAGACTCACATTCCTAAATGACCTTCTTGACTCAGGTAGTGAAACCAGAAAGCCATCCAGTCATGACAGCTGCTCAGTCTGGGCATATACTGACACCAAAAGACCAATCCAGTTTTCCTGATATGTAGGAATAATCGAAGACTTGACTGGTCCTGCAACTGTGGTGTTGGTTGGCAACATAAACGCACATCACATCCTCTTGCACACCCCCCTGGAAAGTAGATTGCACTAAAACAAGCCTTGCTGCCTTGTTGTCAGCATCAGCAGATCGTTAACCTGGATTGTGTACCATGGTACCGTCTAAGAGTTATTTCCCAATTTCCTCTGTTGTTTCATCAATCCATCTAGTTATGGTGCTAGCCAAAAGAGGAACATGTGCCACCATTTGAACTTCAGCCTGTCCTGAATGTTCATGACAAATGTCCTTAGCAGTAGGCAGGATCAACTCTTCACCAATAGTAAAGGGTTTGGGTTTAGCATTAGCAATGAGGTTAGCCATCAGGAATGATTCTCTAGGTGCAGAAACATTCGATGGGGTGGTAGCCTTCAATAGTTGCTTCTGTTCTTTGTGTTCATTAAAGAGGGAAGTTCATAGCAATTAGTGCACATAAGAGGAAGACAGAGAAAAGGCTAATGGATCACCTAACATCAAACCTTAGAGAATTGGAAAAGCAACAACAAAAAAATCCAAAAAATTACAGGAGAAAGGAAATAATAAAGATCCGAGCAGAAATAAATGAAATAGAAAATAAACGTACTATACAGAAAGTAAGTGAAAGCAAAAGCTGGTTCTTTGAAAGGATAAACAAAATTGATACCCCACTAGCGAGACTTATTAAGAAGAAGAGAGAAAGGAACCAGGTGAATCAAATCTGCAATGAGGCTGGTAACATAACAACAGACATAGTAGAAATTCAAAACATCATTAGAGGATACTTTGAACATCTATACACTAAGAAACAAGATAATCTGGATGAGATGGACAAATTCCTGGACAAATATAATCTACGAAGAATGAGCCAGGAAGAAATAGAAAGTCTGAATAGGCCCATAACTAGCCAGGAGATTGAATCAGTAATAAGTAACCTCCAAACAAAGAAAAGCCCTGGCCCTGATGGATTCACCTCTGAATTCTACAAAACTTTCAAAGAAGAGTTAACTCCCATTCTGCTCAAATTATTTCTAAAGATCCAAAAGGGTGAATCTCTCCCTAATTCATTCTATGAAGCCTCTGTCACCCTCATCCTCAAAACAGATAAGGACAGGACAAGGAAGGAAAACTATAGACCAATATCTCTGATGAACATAGACTCAAAGATTCTCAACAAGATACTAGCAAATCGTATTCAACAACTTATACAGAAGATCATACACCATGATCAGGTTGGCTTTATTCCAGGAATGCAAGGTTGGTTCAACATACGCAAAACCATAAATGTAATACACCATATTAATAGGAAGAAAGACAAAAACCATATGGTCATATCGATTGACACAGAAAAAGCATTTGATAAGATACAACATCCCTTCATGATCAAGACTCTTAGCAAAATCGGCATAGAAGGGCCATTTCTCAATACAATAAAAGCCATCTATGAAAAACCCATAGTGAACATCATCCTGAATGGAGAAAAGCTGAAAGCTTTCCCACTAAACACAGGAACAAGACAAGGATGCCCACTTTCTCCTCTCCTTTTCAATATAGTACTGGAAGTCCTCGCCAACGCAATCAGAAAAGAGGAAAAAATAAAGGGCATTCGAATAGGAAAAGAAGAGGTGAAACTCTCTCTATTTGCAGATGACATGATTGTATACATAGAAGACCCAATGGTCTCCATGGAAAAACTACTGGAAGTAATACATGAATTCAGTAAAGTTGCAGGATATAAAAATCAATATACAGAAATCGATAGCATTTCTATATACGAATAACAGGCAGACTGAGATAGAACTGAAAAAACTTATTCCGTTTACCATAGCCACTAAAAGTATAAGATATTTAGGAATAAATCTAACCAAAGAAGTTAAAGACCTCCACAAGGAAAACTATGAGAAGGTAAAAAAAGAAATTGAAAATGACACAAAAAAATGGAAGGACATCCCATGTTCATGGATTGGAAGAGTTAATATAATCAAAATGGCAATTCTACCCAAATTAATCTACCTATTTAATGCAATGCCAATCAAAGTACCAGACACATTCTTCACAGATCTAGAAAAGACAATCTTAAAATTTGTCTGGAATCATAAAAGACCCCGTATTGCCAAAGCACTTCTACACAAGAAGAATGGAGTGGGTGGCATCTCAATCCCCGATCCAAAAATATATTACAAAGCTGTGGTAATAAAGACAGCATAGTATTGGCACAGAAACAGACATGTGGACCAATGGAACAGAATAGAGTCCCCAGAAATAAGTGCCCAAACATACAGTCAACTGATCTTTGACAAGGGGTACCAGTCAATCCAGTGGGAAAATGAAAGCCTCTTCAGCAAGTGGTGCTGGAGAAACTGGACTTCCACTTGCAGAAAGATGAATCTGAACCCCTACCTCTCTCCTTTGACAAGAATCAAGTCAAGGTGGATCAAGGATCTAAATCTAAGACCTCAAACTATAAAGCTGCTCCTGGAGAATGCTGGGGAAACTCTGGGAGACATTGGTGTAGGGAAAGACTTCCTAAAGAAGACCCTCAAAGCAGAGTCCATTGTCCACAAAATAGACAAGTGGGATTACATCAGACTAAGAAGTTTCTGCATGGCCAAAGACACAGTAGTTAGTGTGAATTGACAGCCCTCAGAATGGGAAAATATTTTTGTAAATGTTGCATCAGATAAGGGACTGATAACCAGAATACACAAGGAACTAAAAAAGGTGTTTGGAAAAAAGATGATCAACCCTATTAAAAGATGGGAGAAGGAGATGAAGAAAACACTCTCTAAAGATGACATACGAATGGCCAAAAGGCATATGAAAAAATGTTCAACCTCCCTCATCGTAAGGGAAATGCAGATAAAAACAACAATGAGGTACCACCTAACTCCAGTCAGATTGTCTAATATTAAAAAAAACAAAAAATGATAAGTGTTGGCGGGGGTGTGGTGAAAGGGGAACTCTTTTACACTGCTGGTGGGAATGTAGATTGGTCCAACCACTGTGGAGAATAATTTGGAGATTCCTCAAAAATCTACAGATAGATCTGCCATATGATCCAGAGATCCCACTCCTCGGTATCTACCCAAAGGACAGAAGAATTCTTCATTGGAAAAGTGCTTGCACATCGATGTTTATTGCGGCACTATTCACAATTGCTAAGTCATGGAACCAACCCAGATGCCCCCGTATGGAGGAATGGATTGAAAAACTGTGGCACATATACTCTATGGAATACTACTCAGCCATAAAAACCAACAGAGCCCTGACTTTTGACAGAAAGTGGAAGAATGTGGAAGATGTACTGCTGAGTGAGGCAAGCCAGGCTATGAAGGAGAGACATTGTATGTCCCCACTTAACATATACCGTTTGTCTGCATTCTATGTCTGAAACTGATTGACTAACAGTTGAACAAACACAAGAGATGGGTGTGAATATCAGATGAGGTGTATGTGGAGGAGTGGGGCCCAACGAAAGACATTTGGAGAAGGGATACAGAGGTAGAGCATTGACGGGATGGGGAGGTGTGGTGTTACCTGTTGAAGATATTTTGATCAACGGGTCTGGGGAGAAATGTTCACATATCAAAATGGTCTCATTGTAAGCCAAACAATATGATTGAAAGTATATACAAAAATAAATAAATAAATTAATAATAAAAACAAAACAAAACAAAAACAAAAACAAAAAAACTAAGCCTGACTTAAAAAGGCCTTTAATTCACTTCAGTTACAGTAATATGGGATCTTCTTATCATTGGGAATCTTTTTCTGCATTTCTAGACAAACATATAAGCTTAATATGTTATTAAACTAATCATTTCATTTATCTAGACCAAAATTTGCTAAAGCAAGAAAATAAAGGGATAAAATCTCAATTAGATTTGGAAAAAAAAAAAAAAAAAAAAAAAAAAAAAAAAAAAAAAAAAAAAACTCCAAGGGCTTGTTTTTTTTTTTTTTTTTTTTTTTTTTTTTTTTTTTTTTTAAGGTTTTCATCATGGAGCACGTGTGCTCACTAAAGAAAGAGAGAAACAGAGACAGAGCGAAGGAAAGTGATAAATCATCCACTGGGGGGATGGCCATGCCACAATTCCTTCTCCTTCATTTTCCTCTTGGACTTTGGGCACGCATGTACATATATGCCCAGTGTGGTTTTCTAGCTGCCGGATTCAGGACTTAAACCACCATCAGCCGTGTGGGAGTCCAACACCTGAACCACTACATCACTTTCTGGCCCCAAAAAGATTTGTCTTTTAATGCAGGGTGTTTGGTTTCCATGTGGTAAAGCAGTTTAGAGTTTCATGGCTTTATTGGACAGCTGGTCATCACATAATAAAGAAAGTGAGCCTGGAGAATGTGAATCACTTGTTGCATAAAACCTGTAATTTAAGTAGGACTCTTGGTAGTTTCTTTTAAATGTAAATTTTTTTTATGAGTAGTCTTAGAGTCATCTACTGTCTCTCACTGGGTCTTTCTCCCTTTTTAAAGATGCTCTCTAGTGACATTTGCTTTTTACTCATTTTGGCTAGGGCTAGCTTGTGGGCTTACCGAAATTGTGACTAAGACAAGTGTACAGTGCAGGAAAGAAGTGTGGATAGAAGTGGTAAATAAAATAATGGGTGGGCCATGTGTGGACTAATAAAGCCAGCCACCAGATGCTACTTGTCATTTGCCACTCAATGATAGAGTTTTGCTGTGAGTCTGTAAGCAACTGATTTATTGTGGTTTCTGTGCCATCAAACCTCTCTGCTAATGTCAATCAGTATTTGCAGTCACTTCTCAGTGCTAGCATCATCACCTCAGCTCCATCTCTGATCATCAGGCATTAGATTATCATCAGGAACGTGCAACCTAAAACTCTTGGATGAGCAGTTCACAACAGAGTTCATGCTCCTGTGAGAGTCTAACGTGGCCACTGATCTGACAGGAGGTGGAACTCAGGCAGTAACGTGAGTGATGGGGAGCAGCTGCAAATACAGATGAATCTTTGCTTGCTCAGCCATTGCTTACCTGCTGTGCAGCCTGGTTCTGGTTCCTAGCAGATCACAAATCAGTACCAGTCCATGGCCCAGGGTGTGAGGACTCTGGACTATGGATTGGATTTTTTTGTTGTTGTTTTTGTTTTGGTCTATAGATTTTGATAAAGGTATAGTGACATGACCCCACTATTGTAGTATCATGGAAAATAGCTTCATCTGGGCTCTTCCTGTTTGTCCTATACTCCCTGATCTCCTGGCAAAAGGGAACTTTTTACCATCTATTTACTGTCTACATAATCTTGCCTTTTCCAGAAGCCATATGGTTGGAATTGTACAGTATGTGGTCTTATCAGATTCATTTTTTTCACTTAGTAATATACATTGACAGTTCCTCCATGGATTTTCAAGGTTTGATAGGTCTTTTTTTTCTTTTCTTTTTTTTTTTTGTTAAGCAGTGAATAATATTCAATTCCCTGAACATATTATAACTTACTTATCTATTCATTTACTTAAGGACATAATGATTGATTTTAATTTTGACAATTATGACTAAAACTTCTATAAACTTTCTTAAAACTATTAAGATAAAGTGTTTGCAGTTCAGGCCTCCTATGAAGCAGTTCACCACACGGCCATGTCAGTGGGACTGTGGCTGTTGCCACCTTCTCCATTGCTGGGCTCTGCCTGGCCTCAAAGTTGACTGACATGCTCTTCATGCTTGTGGCTGGGTGGAAACAACCCCCTCACAGTAGTTATGACGTTGACCCAGAGGAGAAGATGCACTTTATGTACTCCCTAGGCAGGAAGACATTATGCAATGAATACATCTTCATCAGATTCCCTATGATTTACCCTGAAGTGTATGTGGTAATGATGTGCATTGCCAAGAAATGTGAAATTAGATTCCAGCCTCCAGCTATTATCTTAATTTATGAGAATGAAATTAAGGGGAAAAGTTGCCAGTGTTATCATGCCAGTCCAAAATGTTTCAGAGCTGCTGAACAGCTAAAGAATAATCCACAGCACAAGAGTTATATGGAATGAGTACCCCTGAGGCAATTAGAGAAGTTATTCTTTTTTTTTTTTAAACAAGGTTATTTATAGGGGCAGAGTTTGGCAGAAACAATGGAACAAATTAAACGAGAAATAACCATTGATCCTGAGGAAGACCTGAATAAACTGGATGACAAGGAGCTTACCAAAAGGGAGAGAGCATTATGGATGAGCTTTTTGAGAAAAATCAGAAGGACAATCTGAATTTTGTTTGTGACACTGAGGTTGAGTTCCCACAGGGTGAACAACTGCAGTCCTGTGACTGGGACAGAGCCAGCTGATGAGGTCTGGTGCTCAACAGTGAAAAAACTTTCTGGGTAGCAGAATACCCATGTTTACATAACATATTGGTCTAGAACAATCTGTGAACAACACTAAGTGTGTATGTTGGGCCATAACTGGATTGGTCATGTAACATTTTAAAACCAGGACATTTAGTGGGGCCAGCAGATGGTGTAGTAGTTAAGGTGCTGGACACCCATGTGGGTGGCTGTGGATCGAGTCCCCTTCAACCCAAAGGCTTGGAACTCATGCAAGACCCTTGTGTGTGCATGAGAGGAGAATGAAGAAGGGATGGTGGTGGGGCCATCCACCTGGGGGGTGATTTCTCACTTTCTGTCTTTCTGTCTGTCTCTGCAGTTAGTGCACATGCCCTTAAAACCCATTTCTTTTGTTAAAAGTTATAACATTCCAGTCAAAACCCTGGCAATAATGAATATCTCATATTTCTCTCTTTTTTTCTTTCTTTCCTTTTTTTATTATTTTATTTTTTGAGAGGTTTTTGCTGTAGGGTGTGTATGCTTTCTTTGTTTCTCCCAGTCTCTATCTGTCAAGCACATGTGTCCTATGGCAAAAAACTAATATTTTTTTCATTTAAAAAAATAAAGATAAAACAAAAAGACTTTATTAGCATGGTTAAATTTTCAGGGCCCTCAGTTCTTTAGAGATGGGCTGAATGACTGGTGTCATTGTTTACAATAGTCATGAACTTTTTGGAGCTTGTGTGGAGAAATAAAGTATATATGTATGTATACATACATTTTCAAAAATTTGTCAGAGGGCATATACACTTGCCAGAGAGACAGAGAGAAAGAGAAAGCAACCCATGGGGCATGGTCACACAACAATCCCTTCTCCATTTGTCCCCCCTTTGGGGATTTCAGGCATGCATATACACATACCCAGTGTGTTTATCAAGATAACGTGTTCGTTTTAGAGGAAACTCATGACAGTTCAGTCATTGGGTCTTCTTTGGGTGAAGCTGAGTACACAATCCCTGTGCAAAGACGTGTTCTGGTGCAGGTTAGAAATAAGCAATGAGAGTAAAGTCAGCATGAAGATGAAGAAACAGCATTTGAGTTGCTTTAATTATACAATTCAGTCTGGCCTAGTTGTGTTTAAGGTTTAAAATATTTCAAATTGTAAAATTTTTGTTTCATCAGTGCAGACTTTTAAAAGCTCATTCATTTATGTTTTTCCATACTAGAGGGAGAAGAGAAAGAGAGAAACAAGAAGAGAGAGAGGCAACCCCACTAGGATCTTCATGCTGCGACCCTACCCCCATCTTCAACCTCCCAATATTATGGGCATGCACACGTGTGTGAGGCATGCACAAGGAGACCTCGGGACACAAACTGAGAACCTTCCCATACAGCCTTAGCATTGCTGAGTGTTGTGTTACTGCTGCCCCTCCCACCCCCCTTTCTGGCATGTAAGTGCAGATTTTATTTCACACATGAAATATTTTTCTGAGTATGAGCAATTGTTTACATTGAGATTGATTTTTAAAAAATTTGCAAATTGTTTAAAAACAAAAAAAAGATCTCAGTCACAGGGATTCACATTATTAATACACTGTGTTCTGCTGGCTGGGGCCACAGAGGAGATTCAGATTTGATTCCTGGTCTGACCTGAAGGCTGATGTGGTGGGAACATGCCCGTAATCACAGAGACTTGGGAGGCTGAAGTAGGAAGATCTTGGACTCCTGGTTAGCTTAGGCAATGTAGTGAGACCCTGCCTGAAAAAAGAGAGCCAGGCATAGTGGCAGGAACCTGTGGTCCCAGTTGGGTCGCTGAAGCAGGAAGATTACAACAATTCCAAATAACAACAACCAAAAATTACAGCAAAACAAAACAAATCAGAAGAAGATAGAAACTCGCATTGATAATTGCATAAGGTATATATTTTGCAGACATTTTAGTTATATTAAAACCTATTTATTAGCTATTATAATATAATTTACATAGATATTACTATCAGACTGTGTCTAACAGATCAAATTTCAGCAATTTAAGCAGAAATAAAAACTACTGAAAAATAATTGTTGATTTTATTTATTTTTTTGTTGATTTTATTTTTTAATTGCTTAAACTTACACAACTTTATATAGTTCCTATATTATAAAATTACACATAAAATTTGTACTGGTTTAATAAAAGAAAATTTGTACTGTGTTTCTTTTTCTGAACACTGCTATATTTGTTTATAAATATAATACATAATTGCTGGGGCATGTGGCTGGAGATGGCCTCACTGAAGAGGGGGCATTCCAACAAGGATCTCAGCAGTGCAGGAGGGGACCATGCAGTGTGGCTGCCCTGGGCTGCGCAGGTAGGAGGCGCTCCTGAGCACGGAGCAGGAGAGGGGCAGGATGGAGCTGGAGCAGAGGCAGGGAGGACACAGTCCTGTTGGGACAGCTGCACTTACCAGATGGCCTTCCAGCCAGAGTAGGAGACAAGGGGGCATGGAGGAAGTGTGTGGATACAGAGTAAACCTTCGACCCTCCATTTTTCAAGTCCATCCCTGGACCATCTCTGTAGATCTTAACCTGTTCTGACCCTCAAGCCGAGCATTGAGGACACAGAGAGTGAGTGTGCCAGACCCTCTAGAGGAGGGAGGAAGACCCACACCAGGACAGTCACAAGGGCAGGGACTTTTTAATGGTTCCTGCTTCCATGCTGCCGTACTTATGGTCAGGATCATTCCAGAGGCTGAAGTGGGGTCCAAAGCTCAGTCAGCTATGGGGTCAGGAACATATACAGCTTCTCACTTGGTAAAGGAGCCTGGTAAAGAGATCCTTGGGCAGAGGAAGTCGATAGTATCAATAGAAGGGACTACAGAGGAGGTACTGGAAAAAATGTTGTCACAAAGGAGCAAATTTAGGTGATAAAGAATTTATAGGCCAATTTAGGTTCTGTACCTTGATTGTATGAGTCCCACGAATGGGAGAAGCAATATAGAAAATCGTATAAAGTGTATTCAATGTCATCTTTAAATATTTCTCCCCATTGCTACTCTAGAAGGGGCCCACTAATCCTGAAACTTTCTCTCTCTTCCTTGGGATACTTTTTTGGGGTGTGTTAAGCTTTCCAGAAGCAGAAAGTTTTTTGAATTCGCATATTCTATCCTTACATTCTTTTAAAAGTTAAGGACTTTCTGTAGCTTATTCTCTAAAATTCACTTTATTCAAGTCATTTGATATGAAAGAGTTTCTGCTTTATTTTACAATGAAAACAATTATGAAGAGAATTCAAATCCATGGCTATAAGCTTGAAAATGAAAGCTTAAAGGAGCAAAGTAAAAATCACCCACAATACTATCCAGGAATTTCCAGTGCTAATTTCAAACTGCTCTATTTATTTATTTATTTATTTATTTATTTATTTATTTATTTATTTATTTTTAGCCAGTAGAATAATACTAAATCTTTTGATCTGGGACAAAGGTCCTAGGAAGAGGGTCCTTGAGTGTTCTTTTGTTTCTCACAACACAGATGCACCCACCGGCTCATTGTCAGCTTTCTGTCTCCACTATCTTCCCTCTCCTCTTCCCCATGGCAGCCTGGGCCCTCATTTCGGGAAGACCTTACTTGCCCCGGCTATCTGATTTCTCTCCCTTCTCCTCTCCTACACATCCTACTTGACTTCAAGCATACAATTCTTCTGATGCAGCCTGAGAATCTTGTCCCTGACCAGCTGTTGGCCATCCCAGGAGTGCCTCAGCAAGAGGCTTTGGGACCAACCGTATTAAAGATTAGTTCCCTTTTTCAACTGTGATTCCAGGCCTTTAAACAGCATGGCTATCAGATCTCTGGTTACCAGCCCACAGGACCCACCAGAGGACTAAGATGTCGAAAGTCTGCCCTGTAACATCCAGATCAGTTTTAAGTTGAGTGCGTAGTGCCCTCCTCTTTGTAGCCCATGAGGACTTACCCGGCTCCTGCCTCCACAGTAGGGTCTAATCCTGGCTAAATTGTTTTGCAGACATGGTGATTCTAGTTTGTAGGAATGACTCTGCGTTCTAGCAGAGGATTCCCTAAACAGCACCATCATCTTTTCCGTGAACAAGAGGAAGGCGCATGGTCCTACACCCCCTCAGACTGGCTGCCTTTGATCTCTGCCTCTGCGTGCCCAAGGCTTTCTCTTATTTGCACCAGAGCTTCCAACAAAATTAATTTCCCAATTCTTCCTGACCAAGTGTCTTTGAGGAACGATTATTTCTTGCCCACCATCAAAAACCCACATCGGGGCTTTTTTCTCCTATTTGAAATGGCCCTCCAGCCCTTCTGTTCACTATTAATTACTCAGGTGACCTTGAAACTGAAACCAGGGACCAGCAGTTAGCGTAATGGCTATGTCGCTGGACTCCCACGTAGTCGACCGCGGTTCGCGTCCTGGACCCGGTGGCTTAAAACTCACGCTGGGCACGTGTGCATGCGTGCCCAAGATCCCGAGAGGAGAATGGAGGAGAAGGGATTGCGGCGTGACCGTCCCCCCTGGGGGGTGATTTCTTGCTTTCTGTCTCTATGTCTCTCTCTGTCTGTCTGGCGAGCGCACGCGTCCTATAGCGAAAACCTCTCCAAAAAAAAAAAAAAAAAGAAACTGAAACCAGTTCTCCCCAAACCCTGCTGGCCTGCTCTGGTACTGAGACTGGACTCTTCATTGCACTAGGAGGGATCTGACTCCAAATTTCGGCCTGCTCACTTCCTGGCTCTCTGAATTTGGATGTGGCATTTGAGTAATTTGTGAGCACAGTTTCTCTACATATAAAATGGGGAAAACTGATATCTCAGAGAGTGGTTGTAAGGATTAAAAAAACTACAGAAGGCTAAGGATCTGAAACATAAACATCAGTGTTTTCTCCCTTACAAATTAATTCTTTTTTTTTTTTTTTTTTTGGAGGTTTTTGCTATAGGGCACGTGCGCTCACCAGAAAGACAGAGAGAGAGACAGAGAGACAGAAAGCGAGAAATCATCCCCCCAGGGGGATGGCCACATTTCAATCCCTTCTCCTCCATTCTCCTCTTGGGATCTTGGGTAGGCATATATACGTGCCCAGCATGAGTTTAAAGCACTGGGTCTGGGACTCGAAAAGTGGTCAACTACATGGAACTCCAGTGACATAGCCATTATGCTAAACTGCTGGTCCCTCAAATTAATTCTTTATCCTGCTTCAAAAGACCTCTCCTATCCTTTTTCTAAAGAAGGCAGCCCTAAGTTATCTTGCCACATTGAAGTGTCCAGTGACTCTGTATTTGCAAACAGAAATTTCCTGGTGAGGTCATCATTACTCCAGTGTAATGTTGTCCAAAGCATGTTCTGCAGAATAGCTGCTCTGCAAGTCGGTGTCTGAAAGGCTAAATGGGTAATAAATATGGTGCAGATTGTAGTTTTTTGCTTTCTTTTTTATTGTTTGTTTGTTTTATAGTTTTGCTATAGGGCTCTTGTGCTAGCCAGAGAGAGACAGAGGGGAATGTGAGAAACTATCTTCCAGGGGCAATGGCAACAGGCAATCCTTTCTCCTCCAGCCTCCTCTCGGGATGTTGGCACACACGTACATGCATTCGGCACGGTTTTCAAGCCATCAAGTCCTGGACTCAAACCACACAGTTGGCCATGTGGGATCCAGTGCCTTAACCTCCACATCACCTGCTGGCCACCAGATTATAGTTTTTATAGTTTTAACCTGAAGAGGCACAGTTTATATTGCCTTGCTAAAGGTTTATAAAAAGCTCCTTGAATAAGTAAGTGCATTTAACCATATATGTTATGTTATTCTTTGACTGTGGGTCCCTTTCTTATGTAAAAGGACTCTTATGGTACATCTTATAGACTGCCCACTGAGCCCTAACCATCTCAGCTCCCTGTCCCCTTCTAGAAGTAATCGTGATTCAAAAGTTTGAATTGGACAAAGTACAGTTGAGTTGAATACAGAAACAGCTTTTCTTACTGACTATGTGCCATGCATGTACTATCGCAACAGTCAGACCAACCAGGCTGTCAACTAAGGCATGGTAAATGTATCACACACTAGAGACCCACAGATTATCCTGCTTTGGGAATGATTCAAGCACAGTACCTCTATTGTGCACTTTATTTCTATTATTATTCCATTGTAATATAAAATGAGATAAGTATATAATTCGCCAGAATGCGTATCTGCAGCCACTCCTTAGCACTAGCATCACTGCCTCAGCTCCACCTCAGATCATCAGTCATTAGAGTCTCATAAGGAGCGCACAACCTAGACCCCTCACATTTGCAGTTCCCAACAGGGTTCGTACTACTCTGAAAATCTCCTGCCCCTGGCTGACCTGAGAGAGGAGGGGCTCAGGCAGTAATGCGAGGGATGGGGAGAGGCTGTAAATACTGAGGAAACTTCATTCATTGGCCTGCCTGTGCTGTGCAGTGCAGTTTCTAACAGGTACTGGTCCATGGCCTGGGCATTGGGGAACTCTGGTCCAGGGCACCTGTGTTGTCCTCAAGGACATTGTTTCCTTACAAACATTGATTCTCTGTTCTGAAAGCTAAATGTAAACTAAGAATTGGGGCTGAGACCTTCTTCCATTGAAAGGCCCAAGCTTTGCTACTACTTATTCCTCCTATGGAGCCATCTTTCTCTGCATCGGAGCTCTAGATGTGTATATAAACCAGGCAGCAGCCTGAAGAAACTAGAATCCACAGGGTGGCCTGCTCCTTTGCTGAACAAATAGGAGTGAAGCATGAGGCTTCCCTCTAGTGGAAAACATGCAAAGAGCAGCCAAGATCCCTGCCAAAGCCACCTTATTCAAGGAGTGGAGTGGGTTCTGCAGGTCCCACTCCAACCACCTCCCTGAGAGTCGCTCCAGAGGAAATTAGGCTATGAAGGGTCTATTATGTCACCACTATAGGGTGGTGGTGGTGTGTGAGGGAACAAGTAGGTGAACTCAGTGTCTTCCAGCAGTCTTAGTCAGGACCCAACCCTTCCCACCAGCCTGTGACCAGACCAGAGAGTACTCTGTCCTTAAAGAGAGCGAGGGGCCATCTCTGCACCCTGGCTCCTATTGCCAGACTGGAAGGGGGGTTCTGGTCCAGGATGGTAAGTCTAAGAATTAACTTTATATTATTACAATTATTATTTTATTTGGCTTATTGTTTTGAGTAGTTCTTGAGCCCATTATTAAAAATAAGCATTAAGAAGTTTTTTCTTTGGGGCCAGTGGTTAAGGGCACTGGATTCCCACATGGCTGACCACAATTCAAGTCCTGGGGGACCAGCAGTTAGCGTAATGGCTATGTCGCTGGACTCCCACGTAGTCGACCGCGGTTCGCGTCCCGGACCTGGTTGCTTAAAACTCACGCCAGGCGTGTGTGCGTGCGTGCCCAAGATCCCAAGAGAACAGAGGAGAAGGGATTGGGGTGTGGCTATCCCCCCTGGGGGGTGATTTCTCACTTTCTGTCTGTCTGTCTGGCGAGTGCACACGCTCTATAGCAAAAAAAAAAAACAAAAAAACAAAAAAACAAAAAAACAAACAAAAAAAAAAAACACAAAAAACAAAAACTCTCAAGTCCTGGACCTGGTGGCTTGCTTTCTCAGTTTCCCTCTCTTTCTCTCACTCTGTCCCTCCTCTCTGGTCAAATTAAAATAAATAAATAAATAAGGGTAAATAAAATAATTCTTTTTTTTTTGAGAGGTTTTTTGCTATAGGGCGCGTGTGCTCGCCAGAAAGACAGAGAGAGACAGAGAGACAGAAAGCGAGAAATCACCCCCCAGGGGGGATGGCCACGGCGCAATCCCTTCTCCTCCATTCTCCTCTCAGGATCTTGGGCACGCACGCACACATGCCCGGCGTGAGTTTTAAGCCACCGGGTCTGGGACACGAACCGCGGTCGACTACGTGGGAGTCCAGCGACATAGCCATTATGCTAACTGCTGGTCCCAATAAAATAATTCTTTAAAAATTAAAAAAGAAACTTTAAACAAAGATTTTGCTTTTGTTTTGGAGGGAAGGAATATATGTGATACTATCTTTCCAGTACTTGTTCTAACATCTTTTGTCCAGGTTCGAATGCCTTGGCCAGACTGACCCCTGGCTCAGAGAATCCACGCAGTCCACCTGCTCAGCAATTTGCTTTTGCAGGTCCCCTGTGGGATCGAGGACTCTCAGATTCATGATTTATGTAACCGAATGTGAACCTCTGTCCCTGTCCTGACTGTCCATTCCTGCCTCTGTCTCCAGGATGGCTGCCTCTGCTGAACCTGGATGGAGGAGGGCGGGTGGGCAGGGTCTGGAGGGAATGCAAAGGCTGTGCTGTCAGAGGCCTCTCAGGTGAGCTTGGTGCTCCAGAGCCCTAAGAACTGTCCTGGTCAACTTCCCTTACTAGGGGACACAAATGGGAGTTCTGGGCACTCAGGTTTTCAACCCTTAGTTCTGGGCAAGCCCTCAGAGCTGTTTTCTGTAGCTCCATCGGCATGTTTCAGGTCCCACCTGAGAGTCTGTCAGCCTTTGACTTTGGCTGGAAGCCCTCTGATTCAGAGTGCTTATGGAACTCTAAAGCTTCTACGTGAAATAGGAGGCTGGAAAACGCAACAAGCTTTGTCCATCAACTCCTTCTTCATAGCCTTGCCTAAAACAGAATTGCAGGCTGTTTTGTTATTTCAAACAAGCAAAGCCTAGTGAAGAAAAGGAACAGAATAGCAAAATCTGTTGGATTGGGATTGGTGTGGGCAGGAAGTTGGTGTTGTAATATGTAGGGTTGTTGTTTTTAAACCCCAACTCTGTTTCCTGGTGTGTTTTCCTAGAAAAAAATCTACTTTGTTTCTAATAATTTACCAGTGTGCATGTGGTTTGGTTTCAGGTGAGAAAACAACCTCTTTTCCAGCTTGTAACTGATACACTCACTCTGCTGGTTTCCCAGCTCTCAATTTTATATGGCTACATTTCTGTTTTCTCAAATTTGTTGTTACTTCCTCCCCCTACACACACTGTCAGAATATTACCAGGTTGTTTGTTTTTGTTTGTTTGTTTTTGTTTTGTTTTGTTTTGTTTTAGAGAGATTTTTTCTATTGGATGCCTGCACTCACTGGAGAGATGAGACAGACAGAGAGACAGAAAGTGAGAAATCATCGCCCATGAGGGATGGCCATGCTGCAGTCCCTTCTCCTCCATTCGCCTCTCAGGATCTTGGGCATGCATACACATGCACCTGGCATGAGTTTCAAGCCATTGGGTCCAGGACTCGAACTGTGGTGGGCCATGTGGGAGTCCAGCAACGTAGCCATTACACCAGCATGGTCCCAGAATATTACCAATTTTTGTCCTAACTACGCCTCTTAACTCTGCCTGGACTTCCGCTCTCCCCCAAGGTCTTGGAGTAACAGTTCAGCAGCCCTCTTGGCTGTTCTGGAACAAGCCAGCCCCTTCTGTGCCTGAAAGTGACACATTTACACTGCAGGCCCAGGAGGGCTGAGAGGGAAACTTCTTTCTTGGAAATTTTCAATGGATTGCAGTAAACAACTATTGGAATAATGAGGCGCTGAGATCTGAAAAGAAAAAACAAAACAAAAAAACAAACTCCTCTTGGTAAATAACAAGGAATGAGATAAAGACTTATTAGCAAATACCTGTTTACCTATGTATACTGACACTGCTGGCTCTGTAAGACACTGCAAATCATAATTTTAGAACTTTTTTTCTCTATAGCTGCATTTTCTTTTGGCATGGTCACTAACATCATCAGATCAGTGACTATTTATGAAGTACTTAGTCCACGCATTCCAAGCATGCTGATGTACTCCTGTATTAAAGTACAGCCACCTGCACTGTCCGATAGCACAGCTTTCTGACCTTTATACATGGAGTCCATTTTCTTGTTTCGTTCAATGTCTTTGGAAAAGTGTGAGGAGTTTAATTCTCTCAGACAAATCTTATTAAAAGCACTTTTCCCTGAGAACTTCTGTTGTTTCTCAGTGATGAGTTTGGCAATAGGAATCTGTTGCCCCCCTAAATTCTTAGGATCTATAATCTGTGGCAGTGCAGGTCTTGACTCTGATCTCCTACCATACCTGGCCTCTGGCCTCAAACACATACATACAGCTTTGGTTTGTCCTCGTGAATGTTTCAGAGGAATGCTCCAGCAGTCCCCGCCTGCCCTTTCCTCTCTGTAGTGTCATCCACCTAGTGGGTAACCCCTCAGTGTACCCAACTGCCAAGCCAGAACATCAAGGCCATCCTGACTCACCTCCTCCTTACCCTTCATATTTGGCCCATCACCAAATCCTGTCCATTTTTACCTCCTAAATAACTTTCACTTTTACTTGGGGGCTGCAGATAGCATAGCAATTTCATCACTAGACTCCTACATGGCCAACCATGGTTCGAGTCCCAGACCTGGTGGTTTGAAAATCATGCTGGGTACACGTGTGTGCATGCCCAAGATCCCTGGAAGAGAATGGAGGAGAAAGGATTTGGGTGTGGCCATCCCCCCTGGGGGTGATTTCTCACTTTCCCTCTCACTATCTCTGTCTCTCACCTATGTGCACATGTACCCTAAGGCAAAAATCTCAAAAAAAACCCCAAAAAACCCAGGTACTCATCTTCACCCTTACCCCCTTACCATCCCTGGAAGACTCAACACCTCCTACCTTGTTTCATTTAGCATTCCAACCCTCATTGAGATCTGTTCTCCACAATGACATCAAAGTGATTTTTTTTCCAAGTAAGGCCCCTTAGAAAGGGTCATTGCTGCACTTAGAATAAAAAGTAACCACATTAATGTATCCTGTGGGGCTCAGAGTGGTTTCACCACTGCTCTCCCTGCCAGCCAGAGGGCCTTCCACTGGTGCAATGTACTTTCTTCCTCCACTTTTTTTCTTTTTTAGTTTTGTTAAAGAGCTCATATGTTCTCTAGAGAGAAAGTGAGAAATTACCCCTCAGGGGAATGGCTACACCACAATCCTTTCTGTTCCATTATCCTCTCAGGATCTTGGACACACACACACACACACACACACACACACACACACACACATAGGTGCCCAGGTTGATTTTCAAGTCACTGGGTCTGGAACTTGAACCACACCATAAGCCATATGGAATTCAGCTGCCTTAATCTCTTTTTTTGGGGGAGGGGAGAGGTTTGTTTGTTTGTTTGTTTGTTTTTTTCTATAGGGCCTGTGTGCTCGCCAGACAGACAGAGAGAGACAGAGAGACAGAAAGCGAGAAATCACCCCCCAGGGGGGATGGCCATGCCGCAATCCCTTCTCCTCCATTCTCCTCTCAGGATCTTGGGCACACACGCACACGCGCCCGGCGTGAGTTTTAAGCCACCAGGTCCGGGACGCGAACCGCGGTCGACTACGTGGGAGTCCAGCGACATAGCCATCACGCTAACTGCTGGTCCCAAGCTGCCTTAATCTCCATGACACCTCTGGCCCTCCCTTCTTCTCTTGAGCCTTAGTATTTGGGGGTGCTCCTGCCTGGAGTGACTTCCCCACTACCACCACCTCTTTTCCTTGACACTGACTCTGCAGATTAGATACTGAGAGAGCCTTCACCCCACCAGCCTCAGACTAGGTGTGCTCAACTTGTCTATTTGCTCTCAAGGCACCCCATAATCCTCTTTCAAGGAATTCACCTGAAATACAAGTCAGGAACAGAATGTGAGCAGGGTCTTCAAGGGCAGGATCAAGTTCGTCAAGCTCACAAGGAACTATGACTCATTTTAATAAGCGCTCAATATTATGTATTGAATAAACAAATAAATATGGAAATAAATGCAAATTTGTTGGAAACCATCATTATATTTGGTGCATTGTTATCTATTATTTATCCTATAATGTATAATATACATACATATATATTCTGTATAATATACAATTTCCATTTTGCTAGTTCTAAGAGTTGGGTCTGTCTACAAGAATAACCAACAGCTGTACAGTGGCTGAGGCAGCATGAGAGGCCCAGGTTTGATGTGGAGTAACCCAGAACTGGTGAGAAACCTTGAAGTAGCCCAAGGCTGATAACTGCCTGGGCTTTCTATTCCCCCACGAGTTAGTTGCCCCCTCCCCTGGGTTGCTGAGTGGCTGGAGGCCTTGAGGAGGTTAAATTCTCTGCTTCTCTGCCAGCTCTGTATTAGGGCAGACACTGAGCATTTTCCCTGATCAGACACTCCAAACATGCTGAAACTGCACCTTCCCAAATTCACCTATAAAAGACTGTGCTCAACTCTCAGCTGGGTCCGGAGACTCAGAGTGTTAAGTCCTCTGTGCCCACTCGCGTAATAATAAAAGAGTTCTCCTTTTTTTCTCTACAGAGTCCTGCATTTTCATTCTTCCACATCTGTTATTCCGCAACAGGTTGAGTTTCTGGTCCAACCTAAACAAGCTGGGTCTGGTGACATGCATCTGTGGTCCCAGCTGAGTGGGAAGCTCAGTGACTTGCTGAGATCCTGTCAAAAATACTTCTCTCTTGCATTCTTTCTCTCTCGTGTGGGCACACACTCTCCCATAAAAATAAAACATAAAGAGTGAGAGACAAAATAATCTAGATAAGTACATTTTTAAGCTCTGCTATTTATTTATTTGTTTGTTCTTGATTGACAAGTGAAAATGGTACATATTGTGCACAATGTATGTTCGGTATAAGAATACTGTATTGTGGAATGGCTACACTAAGCTATTTAATGTATGGATTACCTCACATATAAATTTATGGTAAAATACTTTAAATCTCATCTTTGGTATCTCTGTGTATGTAACCACTGCTTTCTTTTGATACTATTTCTGGTTAATTTTTTTCCCTAAAATACATTCAAAAGCTTTCTACCATTACAGTGTAAACTGACTATAGTTAAATGTTATCTTGACAATTAATCTTCTTTAAAGTTTATTTTCTTTTCTGTATGATAGAGAAGCAGAGACAAACAGCACCTCCAACAGGGTTCTGATGCCTCAATCCACCCCCAGTGTTCAGCTAGCCCCCAGATTATGGGCAAGCACGTGCCTGGCATACTCGGGGAAGTCTGAACTTGAACCAGGGGAGTTCTCATGTGGCATTGTCTCAGAGAACACTGCATTTTACTGCCATGCCACAGTCTGACCCTTTGACAATTCATCTTGATTATGAGTATTCATTATTTTTAGTTCTGTTTGCTTTTATTATCATATCTATCACATCTCTGAGTCATTGCAATTGCCTGACTCATGTCTTTTTCTTAGCCAGATTTTCTCCCAAACTACATGCTTATGTGTTATTTGTTAGGTAAGAGTTATTATAGAAGGCATCAGATAAAAGTTTACCAAGCAAAGGGTACTGTTTTATGATGCAGTGTTGTGTTAGTGTTTTCTATCTACATTTTGGGCTAGATTCTGGGTGCTTAAGGTGTCATGGGTCTGATAATATGGAAAGAGATGTTACTGTATATATTCATGCATATAAGTGCTAAAACATTTAAAATAGAATGCAAAACACTTGATAAATAGAACTGAAGAGAACACAAACCAAGCATGAAATCCCACCAAGTAATTTTCCTTATTTATATACTAACTAGAATTAGATCTCTGGGAAGTAACTAATTTTCACTAAGGAATGGAGAAATGGGAAACAAAATCTCAAATGTTTACAGTTAGCTCAACTACTATTTATTGGTGTACATGATAATATGTGTTACTCAAAATGTTTCTCAAAATTATGTATTTTAAAAATTATTAAATAAATCTATATTGTTTATATAGCGGCCCCCCACAATCCAATTAGTATTTGAGAGTCTTCATCAACATGACCTCTTCAAAGACAATATCTGAGCTCTGGCATTCTTTATTTTTGAGGAACAACTTAACATTATTTTAGCAAAACATGCTGATAAGAATATGCTTTCCTCCCTGCAAAGAATTCTGGATGGGCAGTTGCTTATCATTCTACTGCATCTCTTTGGTGCACAATTTGAGAATGAATGAGTTAGACTGCATGGAAGTGAACTGCTTCTGGGTAAGAATGCAGGGACTCCAGTTGACACAGTTGTCCTCACGTTAGCAGCCAGGATAGAATAGTCTAGTGTGGCTGGCTGAGCAGGTGTTCTCCATCCCCAACTTCTCCAGGATCCCCCCTAACCTGTGTCATTTGGTGAAGCAGATGGCCTCGCCAGGAAGGAGAGCACCTTCTTGAAGTCATAGGTCTGGGAGTAGCAGCATTTGCTCATTAGAAACCTGGGTTAAACTCATTTCTGCTAGTGAAAGCTTTTAAGTACAAAATCCTGCATTCTAAGCCCTAAGAAAGTAGAAATGCACTCCAGTCCTTCAACCCCCCTCTGGAGCAAAGGTGACTGAAGGTCATATCCAGAGCAGCAGCCTCACCTCAATGGCATTACCTTGGTGATCCTAAGAACTTCTTCTTCTTTTCTCACTTCATAGAACAGCTTCATATGATATGGTTTAACTAATTCATGTGATAAACTTGCTGAGGTCCTTCTGCAATACAATAGGTACAAGAGGGACAGAACAGACTAAAACACCCCTCCCTTCATGGCATGAAGCTCACCTTTCCAGTGGAATGCGATGGAAAACAGCCCACAAATGAATTAGTACACCATAAAATGTGGCAGATGGTGATACGTATTTTGGAGGAAAAGAAGGAAGTAAAGGGAGACAGTGGTGTCAGAGGGATTGTGATTTTTAAATCGGGTCCCAGGGGCCTCTTATTGAGAGAATAAATGAGGAGAGAACCTGAGAGGTGTGGAGGGGAGGTAAGGTAAAGGGCCTTCTGAACAAGGTCAACAGCAAGAGCATGGACTGTGACTGGGAGCCTCCTTGTTATGACGTGTCGTTTCCGGTGGATGTGTGTGGGCATATGACTTGCATATACATCCTAACAAACTCGCACATGTGCCGTGGTTAAAGAGTGTGCTGGCTGCTATTTTCTGAGTTGAGCATGTCTTAGAGATCTTTCCACACCACAGACAACCTACTTCACCTGTTCGGTGGCTGCTTCATGTTCCATGTATGCAGTGCTGTGTGTGACACGAGTTCTCTTCCTGTGTGCCAGACTGAGACTGATTCAGAGTCCAGCTCTGGGTCTGAAAACTCCAGGTTTGAGAACTCCAGAGGCATTGCCCTGATCTCCTTTCTTGTCTCTTGTATTGGACACACATTGTGTCTCAGCAGGGATTTTTCCCTCGTTTTTTGCTTTCAGTTTGGAAAAGAACTGACGACATTTGTCCTGGTTTCGAAGACCTCAATGTAGGGTCAACTGATAGGTGTTTCCCAGCCAGGGCCTCGTTCATCCACTGATTTAGATGTGAAAGGAAACTGCACAAGAGGACTCAGAAATGCATTTTGCTGATGTCACCGACAGTTTGAGTGTCACTTGTGGAGGATCTAGGGCTTCATTTCTTTTAAGTCTGTTATTCAATTCTTCTGGAATCTCAGTGAGCCTCAACAGCACTGAACAGGGCACTCTAATTCTGACCTCTAGTGGCTGATGCTATTTCAGATATGGACTCTGTTTCTTTTGACTGCTATGCTGCTCTGTAAAGTTGCTCACTTTGATAGAATGTGACTTCCAGTCTAAAGAAAATTCCAAAACCTGAAAGAATGAATTGTTTTTCTTTTCTTTCTTTCTTTTTTTTTTGAAGAGGTTTTTGCTATAGGGTGCATGCGCTCGCCAGACAGACAGAGAGAGACAGAGAGACAGAAAGTGAGAAATCACCCCCCAGGGGGAAATGGTCACGCCGCAATCCCTTCTCCTCCATTCTCCTCTCAGGATCTTGGGCATGCATGCACACACACCTGGCGTGAGTTTTAAGCCACCGGGTCCGGGACGTGAACCGCGGTCGACTACATGGGAGTCCAGCGACATAGCCATTACGCTAACTGCTGGTCCCTAATGAATTATTTTTCTAAACACCTGGGACCCTGAGATAATTCAGTGTACAACCCCCCACCCCCACAAAACAAACAAACAAAAACAACAAAAAAAACCCACCTTGAAACAAATGCCTATATCACTCCTGGAACTTCCCCAAAGGGGGGGGCCAGACATCAGAGTACAAGCTGGGTCTGCCAGCATAATAAACTAGAGTTCTGCTACTTTATGAGTGGCTCTTGGTTTCTTGATGGTCTAATTCTGCAACATTTTTGTTTTCCTGACTGGGAACCCAACTGTGCTGGCCCTTGAGCCACTGCTTCACCAGGAGGAATCTGCCAGAATGAAAGGGCCCCTGAATAGAATGAGGTGACATCACCTAGTCCTTCCTTGGGTCCTCCTTCAGCAGGGGGCCCAACACCCTGGGGAAACTGATCCCAACTGGACTCAATAGAGAGATGGACCAACTCACAGGCCAAAATTTCAGGACAAGGTAAGGTCCTGGGACCCGAAACCCAGTGGGGCTCATCCCATTTGGACAGAAGAAGAACTTGATCACCTCCTGTGATCTTCAGTCAGAGAACCACCAGTTGGGGACCCTCCTAAAGTGGAGAAGGCATAGTGATAAACTCTGGAGTGAATGCAATATTTGTGACCTCATGGCCTTTGTGCTATGGGGTCTGAGTGGGTCCTAACCTGCAGTTCCATGGAGACCTCGTACAGCTTAGGGCAGTGTCCAGGACCCTGTCACTCCTGGTGCGCTGGGTCCAGGGCAGGGGACTATACTGACTCATCAATGCTAAGAGGCACCTACAGTTCCTGTGAGAGATGTGGCCAGGTAGATGACTGATTGGTCACCTCTTTAGAGGGGACACTCATTCACTGTTTGTCTTGCATCACTGCTGCAGGGACACACTGATAAGAGGATTTTCCCATGTGTCTGAGGAAGCCTTCTGCCCCTGAGCTCTTGGACTAACCATTTTTCAGGTTATTTTTGATCTATGCCTGTCCCAGGAGAGGCAGACCCTGTGAGTTGGTCCATCTCACTACTGAGTCCAGTTGGGATCAGTGAGAGGCAGACCAGTGCAGAAACTAAAGGGGTCCCTTCTGGCAGCTGTGCTTGGAGGCTTTGACCTGATGGGACATCCAAGTCCCCACAAAAGACAGAAGAAGAAAGAAAATGCCAGTCCATCAGACAAGACCAAAGCATCTACTGCAGAGACTGGACACTGGAAGAATGAATGTTCTAATTATAAATGTTTCCACGTGGGAAAGGGTGTCTGCCTCCAAAAAGGCCAACTATGATTTGGAATTCACCTCCAGAAGATTTGTGGGCCTGGCTGGGTAAACATAGACTAGGATAAACTGGGCTCCTTACACCTAGGCCCCCAGGAGCCCATGGTTGAGATGAAGGGGGGAGGACAACCAGTAATGTTTATGTTGGACACTGGCACAGAACACTCAGTGGTCACAAAACCAGTGACCCAGGCTGCCAGGCCTTTCTGCCAATCCTGAATATGTCAGCTTGGGGACTATCATGTGACCCATGAGTTCTGTAAGTTCCAGACTGACCCATTCCACTCTTGGGGAGAGCCCTCTTTGCAAAGATCTCTGTGCCATAAACAACACTGCTGTCCACCTTCCACCTGGTAGTATTAAACTCCTACACACTCTCGAGCCTCCTACCACCTCAAGTCAGCTGGTTCACCTGCCTGGATATCAAGGATACTTTCTCTGCCTCCTACTAGTTCCCAAGAGCCAGTTTCTATTTGCCTTTGAATGGAAAGGCCCAAAGACTGGGAGGGAAGAACTCAGCTCATGTGAACCTGGCTACCCCAGGGATTCAACCTCCCCACACACAAGTTGTTCAGGGAAGCCCTGGCATCAGACCTAATGGCTTTCTCAGGGGAAAAACTAAACTACACACTACTTCACTTCAGTATGTAGATGATCCTCTACTGAAAGCACTCTAAAAAAGATTGCTGCACTGGGACTCAGACCTTATTGGCTTTGCTTGAAGGCATGGATTACTGAGTCTCTTGGAAGAAGGCCCAGATATGCCACCAAAGGGTGAGATACCTTGGCTTCTTCATCTCTGAAGGGTGCCTCATGTTATGATTTATTAGCTCTCGCCCAACCTGCCCAGGCAACTGACCAGCCAGGACTACAGGCTTATGCATCTGGCCTGTACTGACTGACCAGGGATCCAAGCCCATGATCTTCCCTATGACCCAGCTTAGCTTGCATAGTGTATCCCCACCTCACACCTAGCTGCCCTTGGAGACTATTTCATTAATCAACTGTTTTCTCTGTTTATCTTTTTCTTCCACCTATGTGTTACTTTTTAAATGATGTGGGAAGAGAAATTTACGCCTGCCTTTTATCATTCTTCGAGGCTATATTTTACCACCCCTGCTTGCTTCGGATGTTGCAGGTACTCTGGGGAAGAATGGCTAAATGTTATCTGTTTATCCCCTGATCCATTAAGGGGAGGCAGGCTGCCAGAAACATTGTTGGACTGAGGTGAACGGCCTGAGCTCAGTGCTTGAAGGAAACCTGAGGTTTTTCCACCTTATTTCCCCTTATCTCCTTGTGGTCTGTGTTAGTCTAGCAAGTTAACAAAATGGGACGCTGCCTGGGGTCTGCCATCTAGAGTAGCAGGCACAGGGGGCAGATATCCATGTGTAAAGTCATGTAAGAGTGGGAGAGAAAGGCACTGAATTATGCATGAGCCAAGAGTTTTCTTTGTGTGCACGAAAAGGGATAAATGTGGATGTTGCCTTTTTTTTAGTGGTAGAAATGGGTGAGGGTTGCTGACTCATCTTTACCTAATCCTGCCTTAGGTTTCTGTTTCTTCTGGACAAAAATATTGTGTAGTTGTAGATTTCAGGTGACTGTTTATTTCAAATTGTACGTGTTTGGGTAATGTAGCAAACAACTAATAAGAAAGAAGAAAGAGAGACCACTTGGGGAGTCTTGATTTGGGAGACAAATATTAAAGACATGGTAAACTGTGATTGTTTACCTATAGTAGATAATATGATCCAAGAAATCATTCTATTTAGGGTGCATTTTTCAGAGCAGAAAGAGATTTTGCGAGTCAGAGCTGATTGCATTGGCACTGGGGAGAAGTATACCTGCATTTTCAAAAGATGATTCGATAAATGCAAAGCAGTGCCATCATGAAACAATTTAGTTTCTTTGTAGCATGGTTTTTGTTTTTGTTTGTTTGTTTGTTTGTTTGCTTGCTTGTTTTTGGCATGCCTGCTCACCAGAGAGAAAAAGAGAGCAGGAAAGTGAGAGAAAGCACTCCATTGGGGATGGCTATGCTAAAGTCTCTTCTCCACTTCTCCTGGGATTTGAGGCAGCTGGCTCCTTAACCACCACACCACTGGCTGCCGCTCCCCACTGCCTTGTGCTTTTATTGCCACAAATTTCAAAGTTTTTCGCCACTCTGCTTAGCTCAAGTAGAGGAGACACCCTCCACAGATTGTTCCCAGTGCTTATGCCATTAGGAGGCGGCCAAGTTGTTAATATGCCAAGTGTTCTAATCTGTCAGACTGATAAAAATGACAGCATGAGCCAGACCTGATTAAAATGTGAAATCCAGGACCTGTATAGAAGCAGGGGTGAGGAAGCGAAGCCTAGGTCCAAGACTCTCCAACTACTCAAATGTTGGCATCAATTTTAGATCAGCATTTTTATAATCTGTGCTCTCAAGAGCAATTTTTGAAAGTTTATTCACTCAATTGTTTATTCATTTCTTTACAGAGAGAAAAATAAAGCCCCTCCCAACATGGTTGCCTAACTATAGTCCACTCCCAGCCTCAGCCAACCAGCATCATGTGCACAAGTTTGCAAACCTAGTGTGTACAGGGAGACCTCAGGACACACACCCAGGACCTTGCAATGTGGCTTCGGCATCATGGAACACCACACCACATCACCACTACTGCACCACCTCTTTTGGCCATCGAGAGCAATTTTTTAAAAAATGTTTTGCCATAGGGAGCATGTGCTTGCCAGAGGAGGAGACAGAGAAAGAGAGAGAGTGAGAGGAAAAGTGAGAATCATGCCCTAAGGGGGATGGCCGCACCACAGTTCCTTCACCTCCATTCTCCTCCTGGGATTTTGGGCACATATGCACACATGCCTGGCATGATTTTCAAGCCACCAGGTCCAGGACTTGAACTGTGGTCAGCCATGTGGTAGTCCAGTGCCTTAACCACCACACACCACCTGCTTCCCTCAATCAAGAGCAATTTTTAAAACCCAACTTCAAAACCTCCTGTTACAGAACCATGATAGAATACTGTCTGCATCACTATGTATGACAGGCTCTTGCTTCTCTCCTTTTGTCACCTTTGAGGAGCGAGGTTTGTTGGGCTCCACCCTAGCAGCTCTGTGTGGTGAGAACCCAACAAGCTCTTCAGAAGCTCAGCAAAGACTGCTCCAAATTGGCCTTTCTGTGTTTCCCAAGGGACATGCTTATGTGATAATGGAGGAGAGGCCTATTAAAGTATAAAGTGACTTCTGAGACCAGTTCTACCTTTGTAAGACAATAGTCTTCCAGAGTTACGGTGGGGTCATCGTCCATGCACCATGCCTTGGCCTCTTCCCTGGGCCATTCTGTTCAGTGTTCTCGGTGTGCACCATTCACAGAAGAACAGCTCTTTATTTCTGTCTAGGAAAGCATACATTCATTAGGGGAGCAGCGCTAGAGACATTTTGTCATTCCAAGTGTTATGTGAAGATTTAATTAATCTGATGGTGTTGGGTTTCTATGATTGCAGTTAATATTTTACCTTTTTAGTTTCTATATAAATACCAATTTGCATTATCATAGTCTGAAGGAAACTCCCACCCAGATGCTGGGAATTTAGGGAGGTAATAATGAATTCCTCTTCTTCCCTTCATGGTTATGAAATTAACAGAGTCAGAGAGAGAAAGAGATTAAACTATCAGCTTTGTTATACAGCAACTATAGCTGTGGTTATGGATTCAAGTTGGCCTCAGACTCACGAGACATAAGGAAGTTTTCATAATATATTTAGATGGGTTTACAGAAATGCTAAAGAGCAGAAACAGCAGAGGCACAGAATCTTTGTCTTATGAAGGGGGCCTGGCAGTGACCTAGATGCAGCCCTTCCTGCCCTGTCTCCCACTTGAGGAGTTTAAGACTGCCATGGATGAGAGCCAAAATGTATGGGGTCATTTTGACACAGAGAAGCTATGGTTACTTTGCTTCATTAATGCTTTTATATCACTCTGGTCATTCATAGGTCTAAGACCTACCCATGAATCCACAGCTGCCCAGCCCAGGTACAGAGTACTTGACAGAGTTGAAGGGGTATCACAATGTATCTTAGCTCTGCTATTCCCAAGGAAACAGTTCTGAAGGAGACCAAGTCATCTGCAGGCCTGACAGTTACATTTTCCTTACCATTACTAATTTAACAAGGCTTGAGTCAAACTCTTGATCCTTTCCACTCCTTTCTGCTTCTCTTCAGTCAGATCCAGCTCCCCCTCCCAGTCACTCAGGCCAAGCCACCTTCTCTCTTTCACGTGCAGCACCTCCTGCCACCACACTGGTCGAGGCTGCCATTGTTTCTGCTTTATGCTATTATAAGAGCCACCCGACTGGCCTTCCTGCTTTCACCCTGGCCTGTGCCTTCCTACTGTTCACTACTCCATCAACAAGCTCTTTGCACATGGCAGTCAGAGTGATCCCTCCAAAAAAGAAAGGAAAGAAATGCACTATGCCTCTGCTCAGAGTCATCCAGTAACTTTCCATGTCACTGAACCCCATGGCCTATGAAATCTAACCCCTCGCCCCTCTCTGTCATTTTTGTGTGTACTCCAGTCCCTTTACATTGGCCCTTGCAAGTCAACCAGTCCTTCTCAATATAACACGACCACCTGACTGTCACACATTCATTTTTGTTGCCTTTGCTTTACCCCTGGTATGTTAGCTCCATCAGGGCAGGAAATCTGTTTTCTGTTATCTATTTTTCCACTATTGTGTCAACAGTGCCTACGACAGTGTCTGGAATGTATAGTGAATAAATACTTGTTAACTAAGGAAGAAATAAATGAGTGAATGAATTAACAGCATGGTTGCAGTAGGTTTCCTCGTCCTCTATTCCTGAATGAGATCAACTTTGTTTCTCAGTTGTCAACTTTCTACACAAACCCAGGCCCCCTCATAGGGGCAGACTGCTGACCCCTGCCCCTGCTCTTCTGTGGGTCCATTGGAAATAGAGAGTTCTGAAGGGATGAGCAGATTTATTTCTCACTTCCAAAATCATCAAGTGGATAACTCACTCTCCTCTGGTGTGAGTGATAAGTATGAGAGAGGGCAGGAAAATGACTGAAACTGAAGTTCCACCACTTGGAAGCATGAAACTAGAGGCAGAGAGGTTGCCTCTTGCACACAGTAACCTTAGTTCAGTTAACAGGCCAACAGAGATAGGAAGCCTGTCATAGACAGTTGCTGTATGTTCTCTTATCGCAAAAGCAGGGACAGTACCCAGTGCACAGATCTTGGTTTCTAATACCATTTTGTGATAAAAGAAGTCAGATTTCCTTGGAGAAATAGCCACTGTAGCGCTGGGCCAGGGAATATACAAGATGAGCAAAAAATATCCTGTTGTACCAGAAAGTAAGGAATTGCTCCCAGAACAAAAGAACAGGACATCTCACGGGGACACAGGAACCTTGAAAGAGCTGACCAAAGTTGAAGCAACTTGAGAAACCAAATAGTGTGGTGCAAGGGGACCTCTAAAGCTCATAGTTGGGTTAACCTAGGGACTGGCGGTTAAGGTGGGTGGATTCCACATGGCCACCCGAACAGCCGAGCCTCAGACCTGGCAGCTGGAAAAACATGCCGGCTGCATGCATGCTCAGAATTCCTAAAGGAGGAAGAGACAGAGGAGAGGGGATTATGGCATGACCTTGTCTCCCATGGATGGGGTGCTTTCTCTTCCTCTTCAAAAAGCGCCTGCTCCCTGTGGCAAATAAAAGGAAAATGTTCGTGTAAAATAGAATTAAACTATGGACTTGCTTGTCTTGCAAAGATATTTGAAACCCCCAACTTTTTTTCTGGTATGTTAGCTCCACTGGGGCACGAAATCTGTTTTCTGTCTATTTTTTCCACTGTTGTGTCCATAGTGCCTACAACAGTGTCTGGAATGTGTAGTAAGTGAATAAATATTTGTTACCTAAGAAGAAATGAATGAATGAATGAATGAATGAATGATTTAACAGCATGGTCACAGTAGGCTTCCTCATCCTCCTAGTTTTTTTGTAATATTAAATTTCCATGAACTTGGGACCAGCAGTTAGCATAATGGTTATGTCGTTAGACTCCCATGTGGTCGACAGCAGTTCGAGTCCCAGACCTAGTGGCTTAAACTCACGCCGGACACGTGTGCATGCGTGCCCAAGATCCCAAGAGGAGAAAGGAGGAAAAGGGATTGCAGTGTGGCCATCCGCCCTGGTGGGTGATTTCTCGCTTTCTGTCTCTCTGTCTCTCTCTGTCTCTCTCTTGTCTTTCTGGAGACTGCATGCGCCCTATAGCAAAAAAACCTCTCCAAAAAAAAAAAAAAAATTTCCATGAACTTTTGGAAGACCACTCCTTTTATAATATAATTAAAACTAAAAAATAAATACCTGAGTTCATAGTGATATAAATGAGTAAATGAATAAGAAGGGAAGAAGAGTTAACTCTTTTCTATAGAATAATTGCAAATAATTTATGTATGAACTGTACATTTATATAATAAGAATGTGCAGTTTAATTCTTTCTTCTCTCCTTTGAGTGTGGGTTATACTTAGGGATTTATTTGAATATGGAAAAGAGAGTAAAAGAAACTGTCCCATGAAGAAAAAAAGGTGGTGGAGTGCAACACCATTCACACAGTCTTGTTGAGGGTTTCTGTTCATTGTGTTATGGAGGGCCCTGTGCCTCTGTAGCATTCTTTTCCCAAGTCCATACGCCCAACTGGGAGAAAAGCACAGACAAACCCTAACTGAGGAACATTCTATGAAATACCTGATCATTAGAAGTGTCAAAGTGTCAAGGTCATGAAAAACAAGAGTAGTCTGAAAAATTGTCCCAGATAAGAGGGCTTTTCGGAGATATGATAAGCAAAGGTAATGTTATATTCTGGGTGGGGTACTGGAACAGAAAGAGGACATGTGTGGAAAAACAAAAGCTGAGCAAAGTGCAGAGTTTATTCAATAGGGATTTGGCATTAATGGTTCCTTTGTAGTGACAAATATACCATGGTATCATAAGATATTAACAGACAACAGATGTTAACAGGAGTGAGAGGTATACAGGAATTTACCATATCACCTTTGCAATTTTTTTTTGTAGATCTAAACTATTCTATAACAAAAAGTTTATTGTTAGCATAATGGCTATGTCACTGGACTTCCATGTGGTCGACTGCAGTTCGAGTCCCAGACCTGGTGGCTTAAACTCATGCCAGGCATGTGTGTGTGCATGTCCAAGATCCCGAGAGGAGAATGGAGGAGAAGGGATTATGGCATGACCATCCCCCTGGAAGGTGATTTCTCGCTTTCTGTTTCTCTGTCTTTCTGGCGAGCGCACCCTATAGCAAAAATCTCTCCAAAAGAAAATAAAATAGTAGGGATCACTTCCATTTGGAGTCCACCCAAGATAACCTGGCTTGCCTTGGTTCTCAGAGGGGCTTTATTGGAAGTGAACGAACAGACCTAAATCTTTTATGTCATCAGGCTTTAATCTAATTGTCTCACCTGTTGATGCAAATACTATATTCCTCAATCTCTATGGTTTACATTCAGCCATGTATTGCCTAACTTAAATTCTCTGCATTTATTTCTTAAAGACATACATAATTCTCCTGTCTCATCTATCTTATTTAACACCACAGAGAAGCATGGATTTAGATTTTAGCATCTAACTCCATATGTATGAGACCACTTAGAGGAGGAAAAACAACTATTTTTAAGATCTTCTATGTATCAAGTACTGTGCCAGGTGGTTTCATTTCATCCAGATTACAAAGAGGATTTGGATTCTGCCTACTGCAGGAATTAGAGTTCTTTCTAGAACTCTGATTACAGTTACTGGCATACTGATTTTCTGCAAATTTCCACTTGTGACAGTGCGGCTGAAGAAAACACACTGACGTGGGTGACTGCTCACAGTCCCCGGATTTCCTTCTCTCTGGTCTTTCATAGCTGTGGGTAATTGTACTTCAGGTGAGGATATAAAACCAGCCAGCCTTTGTTTTTCTCATCTTTCCCTGCAGGGATGGGTTTCCATATTGGCTTGCTGCAGGTGTAGGTGAGGAACATGATGCTGAGTAAGGCATGTTGGGGCAGGCAGGGCAGGGGCCCTGGACCTTCAGCTGCTTGCTGACGTGTGGAGCTCAGTCTGATGGCCAAGCGCATGTCTTTGCAGCCCCTCTCTACCCACGTTCTGTTACTGGCCACGGTTCCCACAGCACTTGGCCCCCAGATCCTTGTACACCAAGCACATTCCTTATTATCTCTGAAATCCTAGATCTCAGCTCTCATGGTGGACTCAGTCTTCTTGTGGCCTGCCCTTTCTGTTTGCCTGGATGGGGGGAGGAAAGGGGAGATTATTACCAAGATAAAGGAGGATTTCAGAGCCAAGAAAAAACTTTACCTTAAAAATTTTTTTAAAGAGGGACCAGCAGTTAGCATAATGGCCATGTCTCTGAACTCCCATGTAGTTGACTGACCGCGGTTCAAGTCCCAGACCCAGTGGTTTAAACTCACGCCGGGCGCGTGTGGTGCGCGCCCAAGATCCTGAGAGGAGAATGGAGGAGAAGGGATTGCGGAGTGGCCATCCCCCCTGGGGGGTGATTTCTCACTTTCTGTCTTTCTCTCTCTCTCTCTGTCTGTCTGGTGAGCACACGTGCCTGGCAAGTGCACTTGCCCTGTAGCAAAAACCTCTCAAAAAAAAAAATCATAAAATGAAAACCACTCTTCTCATTATCTTACTAGCTTTTTTATTTTATTTGGAATAATTTTATATTTATGGAAAGGTTTCAAAGATAGTACAAAGTTCCTGTGTGCCATTCATTCACGTTCACTAGTGTTTTTTTTTTTTTTTTTTTTTTCTTTTTTGGAGAGGTTTTTGCTATAGGGCGCGTGCGCTCGCCAGACAGAGAGAGAGAGACAGAGAGACAGAAAGCAGGAAATCACCCCCCAGGGGGGATGGCCACGCCGCAATCCCCTCTCCTCCATTCTCCTCTCGGGATCTTGGGCACGCACGCACATGCGCCCGGCGTGAGTTTAAGCCACCGGGTCCGGGACACGAACCGCGGTCGACTACGTGGGAGTCCAGCGACATAGCCATTACGCTAACTGCTGGTCCCCGCTAGTGTTTTTATTACTGTTAATATTGCTAAATAATCCTTTTTACTTTATATTTCTTCTTTTATTACCTTTTGTAAATGTCACAACATACAAAATGAATTTTCCCAGCATGAATATGTTGTATATTGGTCCAATTAAATATATATTCAAGGTTAGACTTTTAAAACATCATGAGTTGGGGGCAGCAGTTGGCGTAATGGCTATGTCCCTGGGCTCCCATGTAGTGGACTGCGGTTCGAGTCCTGGATGCTGGGAACCTGTGTATGCATGCCCAAGATCCTGAGAAGGGATTGAGGTGTGGACATCTCCCCCGGGGCGGGGGGGGGGGGTAATTTCTTGCTTTCTGTCTCTGTCTCTCTCTGTCTTCCTGGCGAGCACACGCACGCTATAGCAAAAACCTCTCCGAAAAAACAAAACAAAACAAAAAATCATGTGTGGGCTGGCAGATGGCATGGTGGTTGGGGCACTGGACTCCCAAGTGACTGACTGTCGGTTGAGTCCTGGATCTGGTGGCTTGCTTTCTCACTTTCCTTCTCTCTCTCTCTCTGTTTCTCTCTGGTCAAATTAAAAAAATAAGGGACCAGCAGTTAGCGTAATGGCTATGTCACTGGACTCCCACATCATCGACCGCAGTTCGCGTCCCGGACTCAGTGACTTAAAACTCACACCGGGTGCGTGTGCGTGCATACCCAAAATCCCGAGAGGAGAATGGAGGAGAAGGGATTGCAGTGTAGCCATCCCCCTGGGGGGTGATTTCTTGCTTTCTGTCTCTCTGTCTCTCTCTGTCTTTCTGGTGAGCGCATACGCCCTATAGCAAAAACCTCTAAAAATTTTTAAAAATAATAATATATGAAATTAAATAAATAATTCTGAAACACACACACACAGCACGAGCTGCTATTTTTTTCAAGGGTTAGTGTGAAAGAGATTTCTAGGTCTAGGACTGACATAATCACAGACCACATAGTACTTTTTCATAGATTCCAAGTGTTTAAACTATCATGGCTGAAAATTGTGACCAAGCTATGCCTCACAATCATCACATGAAATGAGTGACTCTTTCTAGAGGCTTTCCTGTTTTCATCACCTGATATTCTTCATTCTTAGTCTGTCAAGAAGTAATAAAGGGGTAGCTTTTTGGTGACGGGACGACTTCTTTGGGGGATTATAATTGGTGCCTGCCAGTTCATCACTGTGTAATAGAATAATACAATTAAATGAGCACGTCCTCGGTCTGTTGGAAGGCAATCGTCTTTTCTGGGATCTTTGTTAGCAAATTGATTTTCCTGGTGATTAACCACAGATTTGTCACGACTTTCCAGGTAAGATTTTCCTTTTTTTGAACTGAGTGTGATCTCTTCCAGCTTCTTGGGTTTGCATAGGCATTTGCTCATTTGACTAGAGGACTATGGGTTTCCTCTGTCCTCGTGGGCAATAGGTTTCTTGTCTTCTTCTAGGATTTGCTGAAAAATACATTTGCATATACAATATGGGATACTACTCAGCCAATGAAATCAACAAACAAACAAAAAAACAACGAAATCCTCTCATTTGATTGAAATGATGAATATATTTTAAAAAGATTTAATGTTAAGAATGTGAGCCAGACTTTGAAAGACACACACTTCCACATACCAAATGTCTTCACTCTGTGGTCAAAATGGAAAGTTCTGAAAATATGATGGTAAAGAGGATTAAGTGTAGATAGCAGAGACTGTAAGGGAAGGGAGCGGGTGTGAGGGGCAAAGGGAAGAAAAATTTAACAGACAAAAGAAGGTATGGTTCTTTGTTGACAAAGAAAAATTCTGTAATTTTTGCTTTATACAAAATTTTACAAAGGAAAAAGTAAAAACAAGGAAGTACAAGTAGGATACTCTAGAGTATGAGGAAGTTTGAAAGAGAAATGAAGCAGGAATTTAAGGCATTTTATGGGAATTGGGTTCCCTTTTGCTAGTTTTAGAAAGACTATAATAAGATTTGAAGCCCTTCTTATGTTTTTTTTTTCCTTTTTAAGTTTGCAATAGGTGTATGCACACACTGGAAAGAGACAGAGAGAGAGAGAGAGAGAGAGAGAGAGAGAGAGAGAGTGAGAAAGTACCCTCTGGGGGGTGGCCATACTGTATTCCTTTCTCCCAATTCTCCTCTCAGGATTTTGTACACATTCGCACTTTTACAAGCTTCCACGTCTGGGATTCAAACTGGACATTGGCCCTGTGGGATCTACTGCTCTACCTGCAATGCCATTGGTTGGCCCCTTCTGAAATTGCTTTTGGATGGCTGAACTGATTTTTTTTTTGGATGAGACACACAGAGACAGGCTCTAGAAAAGACATAATTACATTTTTGCTACATTAACATATAGGATCTTGGGTTGGAGGTAAGCATTTCAAATTCATTCCAGAATTGAGATTAGTGTAGGAGTTTCTCATATCTGTCTTATCTAAAGAATATATGAGATTACAGAAAGTAATAAGACAAAATATGGCCATTTTGTCAATTAAGCCAAAAGCAAGAAGGGTACCATGCTAACATTAGGATTACAACTGTGCAGAGAATACATGGTTTAGGCTTAGGTGTCCCCAGTGGAGACCCAGTCTTACAATGTTGTGAGGGATTTTTAGGGTGGGAGTCAACTTCCTGACTAAAGTCTTAGCTGGGAAGTCAATCTCAACCTAACCTCAGAAATAACCCAGTTTGTGAAGAAACTGAAGTTATCCATGGCAGATGCAAGAGGCCGGTGACAAAGATGCTGTGGCTAGTTCAGGGTCATTTTCAGCATTAGCAGCCGAGACTGCCACCCCTGATGTGGCCTGGGCCATGGCTATGGGGTGGGCAGCTTTGGAACCACATAGATGTGGTCAAAGCTCCTTCCCTGCCAGTTGCGAGTAGTATTTGGGGACAATGCCACACAAGAGCCTGGAGCAGAAGGCCTTGAGCTGTAGTTAACTAATGTCCATGAAGTGCAACTGAGAAGGCAGCTCAGAGGGTTTTTACACCCTCAGTGGGGTTTTCCACTGATGTTTTCCTTGTTGGTTTGCAGACGTGGATGTGGATTCTTTCATGGATGAGATAGGCTGATGCAGGCAGAAGGAAAGAGAGAAGATATCTGGTCTCCATTCAGCATGTGTATGCAGTGCCTTTTACTTCTTTTATTTTGAAAAATGTGTGGACTTGTCTTTCTTTACTAGTCTTTCACTTTCACATTGTCTCTTGTTTCATTGCAGGTACACAAAAAAGAGGCTGACTTCTCACCATGGTCAATTCACCTAGAAGTGTGATACCAGAGACTATAAGGAAATAGTGTAGATACCAGAGACTTGAAGGGAAGGGAATGGATGGTAGTGAGTGGGTGGTAGATGGTGGGTGTGAGGGGCAAAGGGAAAAAACATGGGTATGGGTGGGCATACTCTCCCTTCTTTTGCACAAGGACCTTTCTGGGACTGCACAAATGTGTCACCACTTTCATTGACTTGCAAGCCATGGGAGCCTCTGTAAGCGGACAAGACACAATGTGAAATGAATAGTTTGTCATTGGAGAGGAAATATTTATGTAGTGCTGTCAAGTTCACTGTTAATTTTTTCCATTGTCTAAAGAAAGTCCTTTGACAAGTGCATTATACTTTCCTGGCCATTATTATGTTAACACAATATTTCCATTTATTTATCATTTGCCCATCTATCTAACCTATAAATTAGGTGCTGTGGAGTTAATGAGGAGAATGAGATTTTGACCCTGTCCTCAGATTATTTTATGCTATCAGGAAGACAGATCTGAGACACAATTGTAAGGGCAATAGAAACAATAGTGCCCATTGTAATCACTTACTGAGCACTTACCATGTGCCAGGCATTACATTGTTTCATGTACTTGGTCTCATTTATTTTTCCAAATTACAATATGAATCAGAAGTTTTTCCATCCCTGTCTTGCAGATGGGAGAACTCAGTCTTGGAGCGGGTATAATGTGTTTATCCTCTCATGGCTGGTAGCCGGGAAAGCCTATTGTTAGGCTGAAGGACAGCATTAGCTTGCAGTGGGTGAGGAGGGTAACTCAGGTGGTATTTGTGCAGAATTTTGCAAAATGAATAGTACTTTTCAAAGTGGAGAAATGGACTAGAGAAGAAAGAAAGGCATTCTAAAGAGGTTGAATAGAATGAGCAAAGCAAAGAAGCATTGTCTCAGATCAGTTATGGATTACACTTGGTTACTGGTCACAAAAATCTGAAATAACGGGGACCTAAACTAGAAAGGGTTTTATTTTTCTCTCATGTGCCATGAAATCCAGAGGAAGATTCTCCAGGACTGATTAAACTGTGTGGTCACCAAGGAGCCAAATTCCTCCTCTGCCTTTGGGTCACAGCTCCTATGGTTGAGGTCAGTTCATTGAGACAAGGTGGCCCAGGATCTCTAATCATCATGTCATAGTTCCAAAAAGAAAAGTTTTTAAAACGTAGGGAAGAGCAATGTTGTTTTGTATTTATTTATGTTGTGGTCAGTTGGATGCAGCCACAGAGGAGACAAACAAGAGAATCAGGGAATCAAAGTTGATCTAACTCACATGCCCTAGAGACCAGAAGGATTTCTACCACACAGGGCCATATGGGAAAGTCACTAGGTGATCAAGAAGCATAAGACAGAAGGGACGGTGTAGAACAGAGCCTTTCCTGGGGTTTCCACAGTAAAGGATGAAGGTAGGATGAAGATCTGGGGGGGACCAGCAGTTAGCGTAATGGCTATGTCGCTGGACTCCCATGTAGTCGACAGTGGTTCATGTCCCAGACCCGGTGGCTTAAAACTCACGCCAGGCGTGTGTGCGTGCCCAAGATCCCGAGAGGAGAATGGAGTAGAAGGGATTGCGGCATGGCCATCCCCCCTGGGGGGTGATTTCTCGCTTTCTGTCTCTCTGTCTCTCTCTGTCTGTCTGGCGAGCACATGCACCCTATAGCGAAAACCTCTCCAAAAAAAAAAAAAAAAAAAAAAAAAGATCTGGGCACTAGCTAGTATGAATAATTTGGGGACTCTAACCTACAGAAATGATCTTCAGTTGCCTGTAACTTGGCTCTGGGATGATGAAGGCAGAGAAATAGTGTCTCCTGGGGTATATGGGGGAGATACAGAAGACATGGCCCTGGACTGGTTGGTTAGCATACCAAAGGCTTGTTAGGCTGGGCCCTTGCTATTTCTTTCTTTCTTTTTTTGGAGAGGTTTTTGTTATAGCGTGCGTGCGCTCACCAGACAGACAGAGAGAGACAGAGCGACAGAAAGCGAGAAATCACCCCCCAGGGAGATGGCCACGCCACAATCCCTTCTTCTCCATTCTCCTCTCGGGATCTTGGACACGCATGCACATGCAACCGGCGTGAGTTTAAGCCACCGGGTCTGAGACTCAAACCACGGTTGACTACCTGGGAGTCCAGTGACATAGCCATTACGCTAACTGCTGGTCCTGGGCCCTTGCTAATTCTAAGAATTCGGGGGAGAGGGCCCTTTTTCCAGCTCAGAAATGATATTTAAGATATCAAAACACCATAATATACAGAAAGTAAAATATACACATTTATTTATATATATATATATATATATATATATAAATTTATATATATATCGGGTTGTTGGAAAAGTCATGATGTGTTTTTCTATGCAAAAATGTGCCATGACTTTTCCAACAACCCAATAATATATTCTATTTAAAGATTATTTTCTCTAATTTTTTTTTTCAGAAGGCATGTGGCTCACCAGAGAGAAAGAGAGAAAAAGTGAGAAAGCACCATGCTTCCACTCCACCGATGGGGAATGATCATGCTGCTATCCCTTCTTCTCCATTTCTCCCTCCTTTGGGATGTGGGGCACACACACACACACACACACACACACCTAGTGCGTCCACCAAACTGCCTGGTGTGGGATTCAAACTGTATGGTCAGTCATGTCAGATCCAGTTGCCTTAACTACCACAACACATCCTCTTTCCTCTAAACTTAAGGATATTTTTTTTTCCTTTAAAACTGAGTCCTTTTTCAGACGATGACTTTTTTTAAAAAGTTTATTTAGACAGACAGAAAGAGAGAGGAACACTTGGCTGTCTCTTATAATCTCAAGATTCTCTCTCCAGCCTCCCAGGCAACCAGGATCACCATGCACCTCGGGCGTGCCTGGCATGTCTAGTTCCCCCCGGATATGAACTTCAGGTGTCACACCGCAGTGCCTTACACATGCTCGTGGCACTTGGGCCCTCCCAGCCAATGCCTTTTTATTTCATAGTGACCCCCTCTATTTAAAGGCAGGCTAGGAAATAAGGGGTTTTGACTGGGAGTACACCATCTTCTTCAACAGGGCATTCTGTTAAGAAGAGGTGGATTAGCAACATTTACTCAGGTGGGGAGCGCTGGAGGTCCTGCGAGTACTGTGTCGGAGGAGCTGGGGCTGAGTTGCTAAGACACCCCCTAGGCCATGCTTAAATGCTTAGACTGTAAAGAACACAGAGCAGGGGCCATTTTTTAGATGATAAGGAATGTTGAATGGGCCTGAGCAGAGTGACTGTTTCAAGAAGATCGCTTTGGAAGCAACCTGAAATGCATTCGACAGAGAAAACCCTGTAGAGAGTGGCAGGGTGCACATCGAGGGCATTGAGGAGAGAACGCATGTTGGAGACTATGCGGCTAGAATCAGAGGTGGTCTGGGAGGCTTCTTGGAGGTGGGGATACAGGTGATTTAGAGTTTCCAGTATGAGAAATGGGGAGAATGTAATGGCTTCCCTAACCAAACAGTGCTCAGTAATATATTAAGAACTACTCCTAGGGGTCTACTGTCAGTATTTCAGAGGCAAAGATGAATTTTTAACAAGCAACCAGGTGCTTAGTGGAGAAGGAATTTCCTGATTTGAGCCAGTTTGCTTTTTGGATAGCTTACACTGGGTGTTTGTCACAAGCTTTTCTCCTAGGCAGCAGGAAAATCAAAGGATTCCCACAACTGGGGGTTTGCAAACTTTGGCCCACGATTTGGAAGTCACCTGTCTTGGTAAATAAAGTTTTATGGGAGCATGTCACACCCACTTTTACATATTCTCTGGAGTTCCCTTCTCTCTACAGTGGCAGAGTTGAGAAGTTTGAAGACGATATGGCCTCCAGAGCCCAACATATTTACTATTTAAAGTTTTTTAAAAATCTTTCCAAGAAAAAGTTTGCCGACTCCTGCCTAAAACATTAGACTCCACTTGATTCCTCCACTTCCAGGGTAACTAACTAACTAACTTACTAACTAACTTCTTTCCTTCCTTCCTTCCCTCCTTCCTTCCTTCCTTCCTTCCCTCCCTCCCCCCCTCCCTCCCTCCCTCCCTCCCTCCCTCCCTCCTTCCTTCCTTCCTTCCTTCCCTTCTTCCTTCCTTTCTTTTCTTTCTTTTTTTTTTCTTTTCCTTTAGAGTGTATGTGTTCACCAGAGAAACACAGAAAGACAGAGAGAAAGTGAGAAATCATGCCCCGGGGATAGCCATGCCACAGTCTCTTCCCCTCCACTCTCCTCTTTGGATTTTGGGCACACATACAGATGCGCCTGGCAAATTTTAAGCCGCCAGGTCTGGAACTTGAACCACAGTCGACCATGTGGGAGTCCAGCCACAGGAGTCCAGTCCATCACGCCATCTGCTGGCCTCCTTCCAGGGTGATTTCTATGGAAGAAGAATACTATGAATTCTTTTGTTCCTGGGCCTGAGATTGAAGGGCTTAATTAGCACTCTCCTATAATGGTATTCAAAAATAGATAAAACAATCAAATCAAATCAAATCAAATCAAATCAAATCAAATCTTATTCTATTTACTCATAATCTCAGATGATTACTTGAGAATTGTGCAATCAATTAATCCTATCAGAAATTGGTTATGAACCCCTGACCAGGTTTTTTTTATCATGTTTCACATTTTAAATGTATTTGTAATTGCAATCTCAATGTGAATACTGAGTCCTCAAACTTAAACTTTCCTCCAGTGAAGCAAATAATAAAAGCAAACTTGTTAATTATTTGTGGCTAACCTTAACCAAAGGTTATTTTAAGATTATGATTTTAGGTGTAGAAGCAAACAGAGTAACTTCTGTGTGGTGCAAGTTCCTTCAGGAGACCTTTATTATGTAAAGGGTTGCCATGGCAACTCTAATCACCATATAGCTTCATACTCACTAAATCAAGTGGGAAATAAATCAGATACCCTTGAGCTTTTTGGGGGGAGTGGGAAGGTGCCTATGGCTGGCTGTGCCCCTGGGCACCCTCTGGTGGCTGCACTCAACATTCACCTTGGGGTGGCTGCTGGTCAGTTTCTGTCAAAAGCCCAGCTGAGGGCTGGCCGCGGCCTGGTGGCTAGGGGAGCTGAATTCCACAAAGCTGTGGACCGAACTGTTGGATTCTAGCATAGCAGTTTGGAAAACATGCTGGGTGCCTGTGCCTGTGCATCCCAAATCCCAACAGGATGGAGAGATGAAGAAAGGGTTGCAGTGTGACCACACTCCACTGGGGGGAACTTTCTCCCTCTCCCTCTCTGTCTTTTTGGCAAGCTGACATGCCCTCTGGCAAACAAACAAACAAACAAAAAGCCAACTGAGAGAAAGGTATTTATGGAGGAGAGGCCGAAGCTTTGCAGCTCATCTATTCTAGGTACCCAGAAACATGCTGCTGGATTAAGTTCAGACTTTTCAGAGCTGTCTATCTCCCCTTACAGAGCCCTCTCCATGGATTCATCTGGCCTGCGACCTTACGAGCTGTATTGAGAAACAGCCCGGGGAGATTCAGCTTGTTTTCCGTAAAACCTCTACGTGTTTTGTAGTTGAGCACATCAAACTCTACATCACACTACTGCCTCCCTCTGAGGACCCACGGGGAGGGCTCACCACCAGAACCTTTGCACTTCGCGGTACTGAACTGTGCAATTGACTGTGCATTCTCAGAGAGCAGAGAGCAGCATTGGTGTCTCACCTCTAACGTACATGAAGGACTTTGGAGCTGCTTATCTTGTTGACCAAGGATAGTATTAAGTTTTCTTCTTCTTGCTCTCTCTTCAAGTCGTTTTTTGTTACAGTAGTAACAAAAATTACTTCTATCTCACTATCCTGTCTACAGACCTTTATACACTGACTGAACTTTGGGAAGAAAGCGGAGGTTCTTAAACTTCAGCATGTGTCAGAATCACCTGAATGGCTCATTTTAAACAGGTTGCAGGCCCCACCTCACAGTCTCTGGTTCCCTAGATCCAGGGCGGGGCCTGAGTCTGCATTTCTAACACATTCCCAGGAGATGCTGAACTGCAGTTCCTGGAGTTAAGCCTTGGGTACCACTGTCAAGAAGAAAAGAATGACAATGGGAACTATCGGCTATGTATTAGATCAGTCACCTGCCAGTCAAGCAAGGTGCTTATTTTAAATTCTTTTTTACCCCTTTAATTGGCCAGAGGGCACATGTGCTGATCAGAGAGACAGAATGAAGAGAGTGAGGGAGAGGAAAAAGCATCCCCCAAGGGGATGTGGTCATCTTGAAATTCCTTCTCTTCCATTTCTCTACCCCATCAGAATTTTGGGCATACACAGACATCCAGCAAGGTTTTAAAGCCATGCGGGCCAGGATTTGAGCCACAAGTTCAGCCATGTGGGATCTAGTGGCCTAAACCACCCACCTACTGAGCTGGCCCTGTTTTAAATTCTAATTATGAAGTTGGCATCAAAATAGACATGGTGAAGTGATGTGGTCCATTTCCCTAGAAATTTTCTGATGGGCTATGGAGATGAGAAATACATACAATGCAAAAGAAAAGGACAGTGTCTGGCAAAGTGTAGATCAGAAGAAGGATATTCAAGTGGATTTGGCTCTGTAGGAAGAAACTCAGAGTGAAACAGGGCTCAAGGTGGTCTTCAAAGTGTGGATAAGGTTTGAATGGTGGACTAGGATGGTGAGAAGGGGAGTTTTAAATAGTGGGTTAGCATGGGCCAAGGTCTGGCATTGGAGAAAAGATCCTATGAAATTTCCTTGGGCTGCAACATGTAGAAGACAGGACTTCTACCTCCACAGAGCAGTGCTCCCCTCATGGCAACACAGGAGGGTGTCCCCACAAGTTGGCTTACACTTTCATCTCCTCTCTACCCTGCTTTTCATTCTGTAGATCCCTCATTATTCCCTGGACATATTCTATACTTTCTCTTTTTAAATTAATTTATTTATTTACATTTAATCACATCTTTACAGTGTACAACATTTCTTTTCCAGCACAAATACTATGCATGTCAGTCAAGCCAAAGATATTACTCTATAACTTATCAGCAAATAGCTTCTCATTTTAAGGCTATTTCTTTGCTCCCACTGTCTCCTTCACTTGATGGATGTTTTTTCTATTTTTACCAGTCCCACAGGTGACTCTGCATGTTATCAACCACATAATGAAAGTGCTCCCTGATCCTCCCTCAAATCCTCCCTTCGTGATTAGCTAATAGCTTGCATCAACAAGGATATTATCCCTTCCCTCATTTACTTATATCCAGTTGTACTCACAATCTGTCAATTCTAATATCCCTGTTCTTCCTCTGTAACAATCCCTGGTTTCAAACTATGGCCCACCAGTCATACCTGGTTTCAAAGTATGGTCCTCCTTACCTGGGAACTTACTAGACATGAAAATACTCCTCACCCAGACCTGAACGGGAAGCCCGCAGAATGGGACCTAGAAATCTGAATGTAAATAAATGCCCCTGGTGATCATGACAAATGCTACTGTCTGAGGAAAGCTAATTATTGGCAAGTGGCCCTTGAAGCTCTCCTGAGGGAGAGCTTTTGTTCTCTAACTACTAACAGTTCATTGTAAGAGTTGAGATTTTATATTCCTTATAAGATGAACAGTTTTAATTTCCTCCGCAGTTTGCTTTAAAAATTAAATGAGGCTGTTTTTTCCAAAATTTAACATTTCACTGACTTTATTATGTAGTGCCAATGCCCTGACCACTCTAAAAATGATTATAATTCAAAGATAGATAATTAATGCTTTGGAGTACTATTAGAAATTGGATAATAACAATGATTTAATAGGAGTCAGATTGTCGAACAGTAGGAAGAAAAATCCCACTGATTAATTTCATTTTTCTAAAAATCTTGTCCATTAAAAGGAAACTGTAGGGTGAGAAGGTGGTATGGTGCTTAAGGTGCTAGAATCCCACATAGCTGACCACAGTTTGAGTCTCGGACCTGGTGTCCTGGAAATGTTTCTGGGTATGTGTTTTGCATGCCCAAAACCATAGGAGGAGAATGGAGTAAAAGGGATTGTGCTATGGCCAACCTCCCTGGGAGGTGATTTCTTAATTTCTCTTTCATTGTCTCTCTCTCTCTCTCTCTCTCTCTGTCTCTCTAGGAAGCACACACACCCTATAGTAAACACTTAAAAAACTAAAAAGAAAAAAAGTGAACTATATGAATACCTAAAATCTTCTAATGTCTTGCTTAATTGCTGTCTAGTTTATGTACTTTCTGATAGGAGAAATTGGAAGAACAACAAGGAGCTCTTTCAGTTCTCGAGGATTTACAATTCATTGCTTACTCTAGAGTGAAATTGTAACTGTTTGGTTATGTGCATAGAACATGTAAGGGGGCCTGCCAATCATGGCGTGTGGTCGCCACCTTTTATGGATGCCAAGTGGTGGTGCTGCATCCCTGTCAGCTGCAATTTGACTCCATGGCTGCTGACAAGGCTGTGAGCCTTGCAAGCAGGTGTGATCTTAAATTTTCTTCCAGTTCTGTGCCCCTGCCATTGCCTTCCTGAGTTCCACCCGCAGGCTCAGGGGAGACCAAGACTGTGAGTGATATTATGCCAACAAACAAGAAGACCTAAATGAGATGGACAAATTTCTGGACACATATAATCTACCAAGATTGAACCAGGAAGTAGAAAGCCTGAATAGACCAATAACAAGCAGTAAGATTGAATCAGTTGGAAAAGTCATGCATACTTTTGCACAGAAAACATTTAATGGCTTCACTTCTGAATTCTACAAAACTTTTAAGGAATAACTAACCCTGATTCTTCTTAAACTATTTCTTTTCTCTCTTTCTTTCTTTCTTTCTTTCTTTCTTTCTTTCTTTCTTTCTTTCTTTCTTTTTCTTTCTTTCTTTCTTTCTTTCTTTCTTTCTTTCTTTCTTTCTTTCTGTTTTTGTTTTTGTTTTGTATGTCTAACAAACATGTTAAAAATCAGGGTCCATAAATATTTTATGGATATTTTGGAATCCTACTACTATAAAGTACTAGCCCTATCTATCACCAAGTAACTTATATGTTTCTTCCTAATGAATTGACTATTACATTTCCAAAGTCCTGAAATGACCAACAGACCAGAAGAAGACTTTTCTTTAGGTGCCTGCTTGAGACCAACAGCTTCAGGAAACTGCTGGCCTTGATTCAGGGCCAAACTCCTCAAACTATTTCTAAAGACCCAAAAGGAAGGAACCCTCCCAAATTTATTCTATGAAGCCTCTATCACCTAATATCCAAAAAAGGCAGGGACATAATAAAGAGGGAAAACTACAGACCAACATCTCTGATGAATACGGATACAAAATTTCTCAACAACATACTAATAAACAGGAGCCAACAATACATTGCAAAGATTGCACATCATGACCAGGTAGGCTTTATTCCAGGAATGCAAAGGTGGTTCGACATATGCAAAATATTAAGTGCAGCACATCCCATTAACAGAAGGAAAGATAAAAACCATATGGTCACAACAGTTAATGCAGAAAAAGCATTTGATGAAATACAACATCTCTTAATGATTAAAAATCAGAAAAACTGGCATAGAAGGGAGATTCCTCAACCCAATAAAAGCCATATAATAAACCCACAGCTAACATCATACTGAATGGAGAAAAACTGACAAATTTTCCACTAAACACAGAAACACAACAAGGCTGCCCACTTCTCCACCCCTTTCAACAAATACTGGAAGTCCTAGCCAGTGCAATCGACAGAGACTAGAATAAAAGGCATTCAAATTGGTAAAGAAGTGAAGTTATCTCTATTTGCAGATGACATGATTATTTACATAAAAAATCCAAAAGAATAGACAAAAACTCCCTGGAAGTGATAAATGAATAAAATGGCAGGATATAAAATCAATGTACAAAAAGCAATAGCATTTTTATAAACCAGCAATGAACAAAAAAAAAACAATCAAAAACCAAACAGAAACAGAAACAAACAAACAAAAACAGTAACAAACCTAACCAAAGAAGTGAAAGACCTCTACAAGGAAAACTGAAAACCTGAAAAAAAAAAAAAGAAGTTGAGTATGATACAAAAAAGTGGAAAGACAGCCCATGCCCCTGGATTGGAAGAATTAATATAATCAAAATGCCAATCCTACCCAAATTAATCTACAAATATAGTGCAATTTCAATTAAATTACCAGAGATATTCTTCACAGAAGTAGAAAAAACGTTATAAAATATGTTTGGAACCATAAAAGGCCCCATATCATGAAAGCAGTACTGTACAAGAAGAATAAAGTAGGAGGCATCTCCCTTCCTGATCTCAGATATATTACAAAGCTGTCATAATCAAAACAGCATGATACTGGCAAAAACAAAAACAAAACAATCAAACAAAAGACAGTCATGTGACCCACTGAAAAAGAATAGAGAACCCAGAAATAAACCCCAAAACTTATAGCCATTTGATTTTTGACAAAGGGTACAAGATAATCCAGTGGGAAAAAGAAAATCTATTTAGCAAATGGTGCTAGAAAAACTGGATAATTATTTTGTGGGATCTGTAGTATACAGAAATGTAATTTGCTATGCAACAACAGCACAAAGGAGGTGATAAGAATAAACTATATTAGAGTAAGAAATGATGAGAGAGAGTAACTAAACCCATAGGAGCAAATGAAGAGGATCAGAAATGGTAAACAAGAAGATTAATCTAACAAATTTTTTTAAAAAATTAATTACTTTGTTTTATTTTATTTATTCATTTATTTATTTTAATTTGACCAGTGAGTGAGTGAGAGAGAGCGAGAGAGAGAGAGAGAAAGTGAGAAAACAAGCTGCCACGTCCAGAACTTGAACTGTGATCAGTCATGTGGGAATGTCCAGAGCTTTAACCACCATACCACCTGCTGGTCCCTAATCTAACAAATTCTATACATATATACGTACTCTCTTTTTTGTTATCTTATCTTCTATAAAAGACTTAAAGTTATGTAAAGTAAGAGATAAAACATTATGATGTTGGGAACCAGCAGTTAGCGTAATGGCTATGTCGCTGGACTCCCACGTAGTCGACCGCGGTTCGCGTCTCGGACCCGGTGGCTTACAACTCACGCCGGGCGCGTGTGCATGCGTGCCCAAGATCCCGAGAGGAGAATGGAGGAGAAGGGATTGCGGCGTGACCATCCCCCCTGGGGGGTGATTTCTCGCTTTCTGTCTCTATGTCTCTCTCTGTCTGTCTGGCGAGCACACGCGCCCTATAGCGAAAAAGCTCTCAAAAAAAAAATTATGATGCTGAGATCAATATATATATATATATATATATAAATATATATATATATATATGTGTGTGTATATATATATATATATATATATATATATACACACACACACACACACACACACACACATTAAATACGCACTAGTCTCCCCTTATTTCTAGGAAGAATGTTCCAAGACTTCAAGTGGATGCCAGAAACTAGAGAGTAGCAGACCCTATACATACTATATTTTTCCTATAAATCATACATATTTATGATAAAGTTGAATGTATAAATTAGGAATAGTAAGATAAAAGTAGAACAATTATACCAATATACTATAAGAAAAGTTATGTGAATGTGATCTTTATCTTTTTCTTGCTTTCAAAATAACTTATCATATAGTAATATTTTTAGACCATGGGTATCAGGTCACAACTGGAACCATGGAAAGTAAAACCGCAGATCAGGAAGGACTGCTGTGTAACAGTAACAGGGTAATAGTGCTATACAAGAATAGCATTTCTATTGGGTCATCAGAAAAGTCATGATGCATTTTTACATAGAAAACCAGAAAAATATGTCATGACTTTTCCAATGACCCAAGATAGCTCAGTTGAATTCAGTTAGTCTAAATCTTAAGTAGATTCTGATAAGTTAATATGTATATGGTAAGCCCTAGAGGAGCCACAAAGAAAATAGCTACTAATATATAGTAAAAGAATCATGTAAAAGAATGGAAATGTTGAGCTAGAAAATATGCAGTAAGCTGGCCCTGTGGCTTAGTGGTTAAGTGAGGTGGATCCCTCACGGCCAACCAGGCAGTTCAAATCCCAGTCCCAGCAGCTTGAAAAACACACCAGAAACCTGTGCGTATGTGCCCCAAATCCCAACAGGATGGAGAAATGGAGGAGAAAGGATTGTGGCATGACAATACTCCACTGGGGGTTGCTTTCTTCCTCTCCCTCTCTCTGTCTCTCTCTGGTGAGAGCACATGCTCTCTGGAAATCTTTTTATTTTTTTAATAAATAAAATATTTGCTTAATGCTAAAGAAAACAGCAAAGGAGTACAAGAGTACTATCTCAATCAAAAGGCAGAAATGATCACACTGGTAAAAGAAAGATCCAACTTTATGTTACCTATACGAGATACACTATACACTCAAGGATGCATATAGATTGCAATAAAAGCATAGAAAAGATATATAATGCAAACTACATCACAAGAAAGCTGAAGTGACTATACTAACATCAGGCAAAATAGACATTATAACAAAAAAGTTGTGGAGATAGCTTTTATAGTGATCTAAGGGTCATATCATCACAAAAATATAACAACTATAAGCATAAAAGACCACGCAATGTATCACTATGATTCCATTTATAGGAAATGTCCAAATTTACCCAAGCTGGACATAGATTAGTGTTTGCCTAACTTTTAGAGAACTGGGGAAAATGGGGGTTATGGCTAAGAAATACGGGGCTTCTTTTTGGTGATGACAAGAATGTTTTAAAATTGGTTATGATGTTGATTGCAAAACTACGGAAATACTAAAAATGTCTGTGTTGTATACTTCAAGTGGGTGAGTTGTATGGTATGGGAATCATGTGTCAAAAAGGCTGTTAAAAAAGAAAAGAAACACAGGGAACTTAGACCCAGAGTTTGTAGAACACTTACAAAGCATTGCTACTTCCAACATCTCATGAACCTTACAGATCGTAAAGAGAGCATGACGGCTATGTCACTGGACTCCCATGTAGTCGGCTGCGGTTCGCGTCCTGGATCTGGTGGCTTAAAACTCATGCCGGGCGCGTGTTGCATGCATGCCCAAGATCCCGAGAGGAGAATGGAGGAGAAGGGATTGTGGCATGGCCATTCCCCCTGGGGGTGATTTCTCACTTTCTATCTCTCTGTCTCTGTCTGTCTGGCGAGCGCACGTACCCTAAAGCAAAAACCTCTCAAAAAAAAAAAAAAAAAAAAAAAAAAAAAAGAGAGCGTGAAAGTCCCAAGAAGGTCCCAAGCCACTATTACACCTTAAGTCTTCTCTAAGCAACCAGCCAGAAAGACAAGTCCAGGAACTAGCTGCCCCAGCTGTCCAACTCATGCAGAACTTAGGGAGCCAGGGTGTAAAATAGCATGCAACTCTGTGGCCCAGGCAACGGCCACAGAAAGCAGCCACAAGCTCTTTGAAAGAGTTTGGTATTGCTAGACCAAGGTGTAGAAAATAAGGCATAAAGACTCTTAAGGGTGTTACCTAAGACACTGGCTGGCTTGTGGTGGAGCTGGGAGATGCCAGTCCTCACCCCTGAGGCCAAGTCCAGTGCTCTTTCCATTATACTGCTTCCCTGCTCCACATCATCTGCTCACTCCTTATTTACTCAGTTCCAACTCAGTATTTAGCAAGTCATAATTCAGTCTGATTCTGTGCCAGGTACTGTCCTAGGCCCTTTGGGTATATTAATTAATTAAGTCCTTACAACTCTCCCAAGATAGTGCTGGTTAGATCCCATATACAGATGAGGAAACAGAAGCCTGAAGGTGAACTTTCCCACATTACACAGCCTATGGGACCAAGTGGCTAGGGTTGACCCTGGAGAATCTGACTCCAGACCTTACTGCTCTTAAACCACTGCACTCTACAGAGAGGTTCTCTTCCTTTAATGCTGGGACTCAACCTCAACCTCTCTGTTCAGTTGTGCTGGGAGCTGATACCGGGGCTCTCCTGACTGGGTCAGTGATCGTGGGTTACCAGCACCCCAGCCAAAGATGAGTGACATGGGTCAATCAATGACTTCTTTGCCTCAAAGTTCCACCAGAATTAGTGTTTGCTTTGCAGTAACTAAACAAATCCTTCATCTGCCAGGTGACCAGGCTAGGCCCAGGGGTAGGGTAAGCAGGGGAGAGGAGTTGCAGAATTTGTATATGTGCCTTCAAGATACCACTACCGAAGACAGAAGCTGGATAAGAGATCTGTGACTCAAGGATTCTCTCCGCTGATGGCAGTTCCACAATTTTCAGTGTCTTGCTGCTGCCTGGGCCAGAGTTGCATGCTATTTTACACCCTAGCTCCCTGAGTTCTGCATGAGTTGGGCAGCCCACAGCTAGTTCCTGGACTTGTCTTTCTAGTTGGTTGCTTAGAGAAGACTTAAGGTGTAATAGTGACTTGTGACTTTCTTGTGACTTTCATGCCCTCTTTATAACCTGTATGTCAAGTGTAAACAAGAGTCTTTAAAAATAAGAAAAGAGAAACAAAACAAAAAAAGGGGATCAGCAGTTGTAATGGCTATGTTGCTGGACTCCCATGTAGTCCACCGCAGTTCGAGTCCTGGAGCCAGTGGCTTAAACGCACGCTGGGCACGTGTGCCTGCGTGCCCAAGATCCCGAGAGGAGAATGGAGGAGAAGGGATTGCGGTGTGGCCATCTTCCCTGGGGGATGATTTCTTACTTTCTGTCTCTCTGTCTCTCTGGCGAGTGCATGTGCCCTATAGCAAACCGAACACTTCTTCAAAGGGGGGAAAAGTCTTTGGGACTGCACAGGCTTCTTTCCTTCTGCATCATCTGTACCTGGCTTTCTCAGGAGAGACCCAGTCGCTCTGGTGTGTTGTAGAGAGGGGCCAAGAGCAGTTCATTTGCTCGATGCATTGGGGTGCTCAGAAAGTTAAACAAACATCTCCAGAGTTGGAAGGCCGGACTCTCGCTTCCTTGGGCTGATGTGGAGAGCAGACATGCACAGCGCTGAGAGCTGTCCCGCTTAGCGCCCCTAGGGCAGCTAAATCAAGGACTGTGCATGTAATTTCTCAGAGGACAGTGTGTACTATGATAGGATCAATGATGTGTGGGGCCAGCAGATGGAGTAATGGTTCCATTGCTGACTCCCACACAGCCTACCACGGTTCCAGTTCCCGGCCCAGTGACTTAAAACTCATGCTGCCTGTGAGCCCAAGCTCTCCAGAGAAGAGTGGAGGAGAAGGGATTGCGGTGTAACCATCCCCTTAAGCCCCGCCTCCCCCACGGGCGGGGGCGGGGGCGGGGGAGGGGGAGGGGGAGGGAGGGGGTTGGGGGTAGGAAACGAGGGGGGTGATTTCTCCCTTTCTGTCTCTCTCTTTGGCAAGCAAAAAACATCTCTCTGAAAAGGAAAAAAAGAAAAAAAAAAGTCCAAGTTGCAAAGACAGCTTCCCATCATTTGGAGTTTCTTCAATTTATCCTCCTGTTGCTATACCTAGACAATACTTTTTATGCTCTGTTTTCTCTTCATTTTGAATATTACTTAAATCTGAGTTCTGATACTATTGTAGGAAAAAAGGTTTATCAATGTTTCTGTACTAAAAGTTGAAGAACAACTTAGAAGAAATGTTGGTAGAATACAAAGACTGTTCACATTGCATTACTTTCAGTGTCTTCCAGTTTATAATACCGTTTAGTGATTACAACTAACATCCCTTTCCCCACTCTCTTTTAAATAACTGTTAGGAAACTGGCTCAAATTAAAGACTGAGGTTTAAAAAATGTTTACGACGTTATGAATGTACGTACAGCTTACCTTCTACTCACCATACCTTCACTTCCCATACTTTCCTCTGTTCCTTAATTGTTTTTCTTTGTGTTTTGAAAACCTGATTCAAACTCTTTTTGCAGTGAGATTGAGTATAAAGAGAAAAGATGAAGTCATGGATCCAAAGCACAAACATTTGTTAGAAATCTCCCATAACAGGGACCGGCAGTGGCTATGTCGCTGGACTCCCACGTGGTCGACCACGGTTCGTGTCCCAGACCCGGTGGCTTAAAACTCACGCCGGGCACGTGTGCGTGCGTGCCCAAGATCCCGAGAGGAGAATGGAGGAGAAGGGATTGCAGCGTGACCATCCCCCCTGGGGGGTGATTTCTCGCTTTCTGTCTCTAATGTCTCTCTCTGTCTGTCTGTCTGGCGAGCGCACGTGCCCTATAGCAAAAATCTCTCAAAAAAAAAAAAAAAAAAAGAAATCTCCCATAACAGGGACCAGCAGTTAGCATAATGGGTATGTCGCTGGACTCCCACGTAGTCGACCGCAGTTCGAGTCCCAGACCCGGTGGCTTAAACTCACACTGGGCGCATGTGCGTGCGTGCCCAAGATCCTGAGAGGAGAACGGAGGAGAAGGGATTGTGGCGTGGCCATCCCCCCTGGGGGGTGATTTCTTGCTTTCTATCTCTCTGTCTCTGTCTGTCTGGCGAGCGCACATGCGCTATAGCAAAAACCTCTCCAAAAAAAAAAAAAAAAAGAAAGAAATCTCCCATAACACATGCACTGCCTATTTCAATGCCTCGCTGGGCATTCCTACAGGGGAAAGACACTTCATAATTATTTGAACAGAGAATTATCACAGTTTTACATATGAATTCCCAGGAATTTTTACACAGTTTTATCCTACACTGGTTTTATCAGAAATGAAACTACCAGATTTACTGAAGGAGTGTGCTTTGTTTTGTTTGGAAATTTACCAAGAGTGGCTCATGTCCTAAAATTCATGTCGGGATAGCTGGTGGAGTGGTGCTTAAGGAGGCTGAATCCCTCATTGCCAACTCATGGTTCAAGTCCCTGACCTAGCAGCTTGAAAAACACGCCAGATCCATATGTGTGCATGCCAAAATTTCAAGAGGAGAACGGTAGAGCAGGTATTGTGGTAGAGTCTTCCCCTCCTCCTCCCATCGGGAATGCTTTTTCACTTTCTCACTGGAGTATGCTCTCTCTCCCTCTCTCTGGTGAGCACATGTGCCCTATAGCAAATTTTTGAAAATTCATGTAATCTACAGCAATACTGTGCATGATATTTGGGTCACTAATATAACACACCTAAAGCACACTTCATTTATAGAAATATATCAGGTTCCTGCTACTGTGAAAATTATCTGAGAAATGCTTTTTATTTTTCTACATAATTTTTTTCCTGAGGTAGAAAGAATATAATTGCATAATGTTCTAAGCCAGGTTTACAGATATTTCCTCCCCAAATATTATGGGATATATATGATATATACATTAAGCTACATATCTGAGGCATCTGGGAGGTACAGAGCATAATCTTATTGTAAAATACTGGTACTGTGTTATTATGTCTAACAGTTCCTACTGAGACTGACCAGTTTTTGTTAGTTTCACTTCTGACATTGTCATCCAGTTGCCGGGGGTTTTGCTCTGTGTCTGTTCCCCAGGTTTTAGAAGCCCATTATTTTATAATAGTTGTGTCTTCAGTTAAGGGTTTTTAATGGTAAGGGATACTTGTGAGAGTTTAAATATAATGACACTTTAAGACAGCAGAGTTTTAATTCTTTGTTTAGTGTACGCACCCATGCACATATTAGTTTGAAAGTTTCTGTCTTGGCAGAATCTGTCAAAAATAGTTTTGGGTAATCAATGAGAGTCTCCCAACTTTGGTCCAAGTTCACAGATGACCAATTTAGGAGGACAGGAGCTGTCTGCTCTTTGTCGACATGCATGGATCAATGGTGTGCAAATATTGAATTCATGCCTGCTGTGAAAACAGGCAAGTAGCAGCAAATCTACTCTCTGGCATAGCAAAATTATGAAATACTTAAAGGGTTTTAAACAGGTATGTGAAAAAAAAAATCTTTTTTTTTTTTTTTGGAGAGGTTTTCGCTATAGGGCGCGTGGGTTCGCCAGACAGACAGAGAGAGACACAGAGACAGAAAGCGAGAAATCACCCCCCCCCCAGGGGGGATGGTCACGCCACAATCCCTTCTCCTCCATTCTCCTCTTGGGCTCTTGGGCACGCATGCACATGCGCCCGGCGTGAGTTTTAAGCCACCGGGTCCAGGATGTGAACCGTGGTCAACCATGTGGGAGTCCAGTGACATAGCCATTATGCTAACTGCTGGTTCCCTGAAAAAAAAAATCTTTATCCAGAGAAATACATCACATAGTAGGTGCTCAGTAAGGATGACCTAGTCCATATCATCTGCTTTTCCAAGTGATGATACCTTGGTCCAAAGAAGCTAACTATTGCTGGTGATTTTTCATATAAAAAAAAATTAATGAAGAATCACAACATTGTTGCCGAGCTCGACAGACTCTTAAGGATGACCTAGTCCATATCATCTGCTTTTCCAAGTGATGATACCTTGGTCCAAAGAAGTTAACTATTGCTGGTGATTTTTCATATATTGGTTTGTTTTAAAAGATCTTACAAAAACTAACCTTCTCCCCTTTTTTATACAAATGTCTTTGAGGACTTAACTTGTGATCCACCATATGCCCCCTGAGGAATGTCACTTTGGAGAACTCTTTACCTTTTGCTATTTTTTATTTTTTAGGCTTTTGCTATAGGACTAGCAGAGAGAGACAATGAGAGGTGAGAAATCACCCCTGGGGCAATGGCCACGGTGCAATCTTTTCTTCTCCATTCTGCTCCTGGGATTTTGGGCATGTGTGTGCACAAGCTCAACATGATTTTTAAGCCTCCAGGTGTGTGATTCGAACATCAGTTGGCCATGTGGGAGTCCATCACTTTAACCACTATGCCACCTGCTGGCCCCCTACCTTTTGCTTTTTTAGCACTTCATTTGTCCACTTAAAACAACCTAGCTTATTAAACTTTAAGGCAGACCATTCCTTGTAGTTATATTAATAATTGTTTACTTCATGAGGATGAATACATTTTTCAAAAAATTAAACTTAGGGATATTTGTCATTCTTCTGAGTTATTTCTTTGATTTTACTGCATGGAAAGTATGATTATGTTTTCCTTTCACTTTGGCTTCCAGGAAATCCACACTCAAGTTTGTGGTATTAAATATCGTAATAGGATATGGGGTGTTATGACATATTTTGTAAAGTAACCTAAATGTTACCTTTATTTTATTTTTTCTTTCTCCCCCACCCCCATTTTCTTCCTTGCTTATTCTTCTGTCTTATGGAATTGTGGGTATTTTTTTGTTACACGAGATCCTTTCCAATGCTATGATTAACAATCTCCTTTTCATCTATTATTTATTGACTATCAAAGTATCTTAGGCCCTGTCAATAGGCAAACCTTGGAATTTGTGGGAAGACAGGTTAAACATAAAACCTAATTAGCTATTTTTAAAAAATATTTAAATAAATGAAAGGACTCTAGTAGGTAAGAAGAAGATGAAAAGAATTCAGGATTCTAAAGAGCCTAAGATCTCTTGAGCTAAATGGGGAAACAATATAATACATATCATAAAATATAGAAGGTCTTAAAAATACAATATTGAGTGAAATTAATCCAAACTTTACTGAAGTGACATAGTAACCACAGAGGGGGGTTGTAGGTTTAAGTCTGACTTGGAAATTACATCATAATATGACTCCAGAGATGTGGGCTGTTTGAGTATCTCCTTTTCTGGGTTTATTGTGCTTAGTAGAGATGTAAATAGGGTTCTTCCTAACAGTATTTTGAACAAGAATTTAGTCTGTGTTCCAGCTAATTGTTCTGATTGGTAATGGGTTTTTCTAGTGAACTGAGGAGACAACCCTAAAGATTACTCAGAATAGCTCAATATAGTTTGGGATAACTTAACTTTTTTAACATACTAACAAGACTTTAATGCTAGGAGGATTCAGAATTAAGACTAGAAATTTTCTTGAGAATCAAACCCATGATATTATTTTGTGCAAAATCTACATATTTGTGTTCTATGCACTTATAGTAGTTAAGAGTATTCAGCTTATTAAAGTAACACATATTTGTGATTCTAATTTAAAATGTGTACCCTTATTGGATAAATGATTTAAACTTGTAAGCCAAGATTTGCATTTGAGCCAGAGTCCTCATTTATATCTTCCTCTGTGCTGAATACTACAAGAACTCATTAGTATAAATCAGTTCCCCATCTATAAAGATGTGAATGTTGGGGGCCAGTAGGTGCCGTGGAGATTGAGGTACTGGATTCCACACAGCCTCAAACTCACTGGTTCAAGTCCTGGACCCAGCAACTTAAAACCATGCCGGGCAAGTGTGTGTGCGTACCCAAATCCTGAGAGGAAAATGGGTTGTGTTGCAGCCATCCCCGCTGGGGGGTGATTTTTCACTTTTCTTCTGTCTCTGTCTTTGTCCCTCTCTCTCTTCCTATCTCTCTTTGGAGAACGCACTCACCCTCTAACAAAGCTATAAACAAACAAACAAACAAACAAACAGGTGAACGCTTACTTTCTGGGTACTGTTTCTTTTTATACATCATTTGTCTCATTTTCCCTGGATGTGCTTTACAGGTTGTGTGCTTCTTCAAGCTGCATCTTCATTCCAGATACACAATGACCAGTTCTCTCTGCTTGGGAAAGTTTCGCCGGTCTTTCAGGCACAGTGGGACGTCACATTGGCTGATACATTCCTCCTCTGCTCCACAGGCAGGATGTTCAGCATCTGTGGTTTTTCTGTCCTCTCTGGTTTGAAATAAGTTTGTCTGAGTGTCCCCTGTAAGTCTAGGTATCATCAAGGCACAGGCCAGGCCTTAGGTGCTGTCACTAAATAGGTGTTAAATCGAGCTGCTTATGAGTTCAACTGGCGTACGTTAAAGCTCCCACTAGCTAGATAACAGGCCATTCATTAGTTGGTCAATTCTTTTTTTTAAAAAAATAATCCCATAGGACATAGAATCACAGAGAATTCTGAGGGATTTGAAAGATAATATATTGGGTTGTCAGAAAAAGTCATGACATATTTTTTCTACGCAAAAATTCATCATGACTTTCCTGACACCCCAATAGTTCTGTTTCAGATTTTTGTGTTCTATGGAGAATTTAATTTGAACAAAGCCTTCTGTAGTGTAAAACAGCATGAAGGGGCCAGCAGGTGGTGTAGTGGTTTAAGGACTTCTACATGGCTGACTGCAGTTTGAGTCCCAGACCCTGTGGCTTGAAAAATCACACTGTGTATGCATGTGTGTATGCATGCCCAAAATCCCAGGAGGAGAATGGATGAGAAGGGAATGTAGTGTGGGCATCCTCCCAGGGGTACTTTCCCTCTCACCACCTCTCTCTTTCTCTTTCTCTCTCTTGTGAGCAGATGCACACTATGGCAAAAACCTAAAACAAAACAAAACAAAACAAAATGAAAAACAGCATGAAAGCCACTGATTTCTTGACAAAACCATTTATTTTCAAATGAGCTAAATGAAGATTTTTTTAAAAACAAATAGATCCCACATAGCTGACTACACAATTCAAGTCCTAGACCCGAAGGCTCGAAAAACATGGCAAGTGCATGTGGGCGTGCGCGTGCACACGCACATACCCAGAATTCTGAAAGAGGAAGAAATGGAGGAGAAGGGATTGAGCAGTATGTCCATGCCCCGCGGAATTGCTTCTCCACAGCCCACACCGCTCCTACACTGGCATGCACATGTGCCCTTTGTCAAATTAAAAAAAAATCCAGAAAATGATTTACCTTGAGAAATCAAAAGACTTAGCAACAGCAATTCATGTTCTTGGAAAGTGTCCGTCTGCTGAATTATCTCCAGTTTGCCACAACCTTCACCACAGCTTAGTCTGCTGCAGAAACTCATTCTCACAAGCAGCACTCAAACCCCAAATTGTTGACACTACTTGTCTGTCACTACAGGTGATGACTTTGAGACTTCAGCTTCTGCAATATTTGACATACCGTGAAAAGTATTGTTTATAAATCCAACTCCATTTGAAATTCATGTAATTCGCTATTCAGAGGAGTTGACTAGAACCATAAACTAACATCACATGTACCTCAAATAACCCTACTTGCTTGTATTTCTATTGCTTTGACAAGAGCTGTATCGTACCTTGGCATAGCATTTTGAGAACTCATTTTGTTCTGTTAAATTTCTGTAAAAAAGCTTTTCCTTTTATTAGTGTGACATTTACTTTTGCATGGGGGAAGCTTGGGTTCAATGTGATTGTTTTTGCTTTGCAAATAACCTGTTTGGCTTTCTTTTCTTGCATGAGCAAGATCATACTGCTTATAAAATATCATCATGAGAAGAAAACTATTGCCAAGATACATTTAAGACTAAGCAGTGGTAGATGGATTTTTACTAGTGACATGATGAACTCATTAGAGCTGTGCTCTTTGACTTTGTTTCATCTTACAGAGTTTTTCTTTTTGTACGTAGTTTTGGTCAGTTTGTTTGTTTTAAGTTTTTGCTAGAGGGCATGTGTGCTCACCAGAGAGAGACAGAGACAGAGAGGGAAAGTGAGAAATCACCCCCTAGAGGGATATGGCCACACCGCAATCCCTTCATCTCCATTGTCCTCTCAGGATTCTGGGTGTGCATGTACACACTCTGGTGTAACTATCAACGCACTAGGTCTAGACTCAAACTGTGGTCAACTGTGTGGAAATCCAACACCTTAACCTCTATGCCACCTGGTGGCCCTCACTGTATGTAGATTTTTAAAATTTTTTAATTGTCAGAGGATGCTTGCATTCACGAGAGACAGAGAAAGAGCGAGCGAGAGAGCGCAATGGAGAGATGGGAGGGGGGAAGGAGAAAACACCCTCTGATGAGGTGTAGTCACTATGCAATCCCTTCTCCTGTATTTCTCCTTTCTGTTGGAATTTTGGGCACATACCTGTATGTGCCTGGCATATGGTGCATGTACTCACCAGAGAGACAGAGAGAGAGAGATGGTGAGAGGGAAAGTGAGAAATCTCCTTTCAATTGGAATTTTGGGCCCACACCCACATGTGCCAGCCCCAAGCTCCTGGGACTGGGATTCAGACTGTGATTAGTCAAGTGGGGTCTGGTTTCTTTAGACCATTGGGCCAGCTTTATATGTAAATATTAAAAACCATTTTATTGGTGTGTAGATTTCACATACAATTTACATAAATATACAATTCAATGGTTCTGGTTTCTCATCATCCCCCCAAATTCCTTTGTGCTCATTTTCAGTAATGTCCTGTTCCGAACCCAGCTCTATGCAAGCTGAACCAGTAATGTACTCACCTTAATCATGACCTTAACCTTGGACAGGTGGAGACACTGGCCTTCCCCCTTGACCCATTACCCAGATTATCACTACCGCTGACATTGCTGCTGGGCGTGTGCATCTCGTATACTCCACATGGAGTAGCAGCTGCCAGTCCCCACAGCCTATTCCCCATCCAGGGCAGGCTACAGGTAACAATCCTTCTGCCTTACCCTTCCAGAGCCACTGTGATTATAGGCTTATGCCACCATGCCTGGCCTCTAGATTGGGCCAAGAATCAAATCCAGATCTCCCATATGGTCCCAGCCTATGGAGGACAGCATCTTAGTTGCAAATAACACCATGACTGAGACCTATATTTTTGAAAGCAGGAATGCTTTCTAGAATTGTTTTCTGATTCCTTAGTAGTAATGATTTTTCTCTGTTTCTTTCATTGCTTTTCAAATGTTACCTCTGTATATGTTTTCGGGTTACCCTATGTTGAATAAGGAAGATGATTTTGACCTGGTGTTTGCCAGTTAACAGGACTCATAGCTGCTGCTGCTTCTTTTTTTTTTTTTTTTTTTTTTCTTTTTTTTAAATTTTGCCCAAGAGTGTGTGTATTCACTGGAAAGAGAGGAAGGAAGAGAGAAAGAGAGAAAGCACCCCCCCCAATGGGAGATGGCACTCTGCAATCCCTTCTTCTCCAATTCTCCTCCTTTCAGGATTTTTGAACATGTCCTCACAACACCTGGTATGTTTTCCAAGTGGCAGAGTCTGGGACTCAAACCATGCAGTCAGCCATGTGGGATCCAGTCACCTTCACCGCCACACCATAGGCTTGCCCAGAACCCATTAATTCTATTTGGATTATTTCACTGTTCTCCAAGGTACCATTACAATCCCCTGTTCAGGATATAAACTGAAATTAAGCAGGTACACAAGTTTGTAGCTTTAAGATTTAGTGTGTAGAAGGCACTTAGCCACGTGCAGCACTATGTTAAAGAGGGAGGATTACTTCTGTTCCCATCACCTGGTTTTCTAGCTATGAGCTAGTTCACTTATGGCTGAAAATTTTGAATCAGCATGTAGGTATTGCTGAATTAAAAATAGAGTATGGTGGGCTGGCCCCATGGCCTGGTGCCTAAGGGAGCCAGATTCCACATGATCAACTGCACAATTAGAATCCTGGCCTCCCAAGGCTTAAAAACCATGCCAGGCTCATGCAGTGTGTGCTCAAATCCCTACATTATGAAGAGATAGAGGAGAAGGGCTTGTGGCATGACCATAATCCAGAGCAGTGTACTTTTTTCCCTTCCCTCTCTCTGTCTCTCTCTGGTGAGAGCACACCTCTTTGGCAAACTGGAAAAAAAAATAGCACGGGGAACTCCAGTCTCTGAAGTGGATTGCTTCCTGTTTCTGTCCCCACCTCCACATGACTTGACATCATAGAATACCGTGCACCATTGCAATGCTCTCAAACTCGGGGCTAAACTCAATGGCTGGGTGTCATGAGTGCCAATGTCCATCTACTAATGGGGCACTGAAAATTCTTGGGGGAGAATTTGAAATGACCTCTTCAGAAAACAAGTCTCGGGAACCAGCAGTTAGCGTAATGGCTATGTCTCTGGACTCCCATGTAGTTGACCGCGGTTCACGTCCCGGACCTGGTGGCTTAAAACTCACGCTGGGCGTGTGTGCGTGCGTGCCCAAGATCCTGAGAGGAGAATGGAGGAGAAGGGATTGCGGCGTGACCATCCCCCCTGGGGGGGTGATTTCTCACTTTCTGTCTCTCTGTCTCTCTCTGTCTGTCTGGTGAGCGCACGCGCCCTATAGCAAAAACCTCTCCAAAAAAAAAAAAAAAAAGAAAAAGAAAAACAAGTCTCTAACATGGGGAAACGTACTGCGGTTGCCCTCTTCTCTTTCGGAGGCCTGTGCATGCGCTCACTGGCCATTGTTTCTTAGTCTGGCTCACTTGCATTTTAGTTAGAACTAATTGCTCTCAGTGATTAAAACCATCATTGACAGCGTTGATTTACACCCTTCATTTCCACGGCTATTGTGATTTTCCCAACATGTCATTAATGTCAACTAAAAGGTAAACTGAGTCAAAGCATGTAAAGCAAAAGAAATTTGGGCCAAGAAGAGGATGGCTGTCTGGCATACAGCCTGGTTGGACATACTCAGTTTGTCCCAAACATGTGCACCAAGATTTTGTGATCCTCAACCAAGTTTTAAAGGTAAAAACCACAAGTAGGAGGGAAAAAGGGGAAAGAGGATTCTGCCAGTTGTTTTAGGATAATTATCCTTGGCCACCAGAATCAATAATAAGGGTGGCATCAATCCAAGTTTGGACAGGTGGATTTTTTTTTTCTTTCTTTTTAACAGAAGTAGGCCTTGGGTCAGGTTGCAGTGGTGTTTGTGCAACATTACGAGTCTGGAAATCTCCTCTAAATAACAGTCCTTGTTGTTAGGCACAATAGTTGAGGAAACATGCCCTCCATGACTGTCCCTCGTGTATAGTCAGTTTAACACAAGTTGACATAAATGATTCCATTTTGATTCTGACAAATTTTCACAGAATTTTAAAGTGCGAGGGAGACATTAGCAACTAATACATTTTTTAGTATTTTCGGCAATACTAAAATTACCCAAATACTGACATGCTCATGTTCAGAGGAAATCATTTTTTTTCTATGACCTTCAAGATTTTTAGCAGGGCCAGTAGGTGGGATGGTGGTTGAGACACTGGACTCCCACATGGCTGACCATGAACTGAGTCCCAGATCTGGTGGCTTACTTTCTCACTTTCTCTCTCTCTCTCTCTCTCTTCCCTGAGCCCATGTGCCCTGTAGCAAATTATACATCTTCTGCTCTAGTTTACATACAAAGAAATATTTTGGAAGAGTTCGTACTAGAACAAATCTCATATTTTTACACACAGTGCTTCTCAAACCTGAGCGTGCACACAGATCCCCTGGGGATTTTGTTAAAGTTCACATCCTGCATTTCTGACAAGCTCCCTGGTGATGCCGATGGCTGTGACAAGCAGTCAGGAGCTGGAAGAGCTGGTGTGCTGTGTCATGATTCAGAGCCCAAATCACTCCCATGGTGATTACCATTCAGAAAGACTCACCCTGTGAAAATTCTGCAGCATCGTCATGGTGTTCTGTGACTCCTGCTCCCAAAACAGAAACTGTCACCAAATGATTGATCCACCAATAATAATGTGTCATTTCATGTTCAAATACTCATGACCTTCCTTATCTGGGAGGAGACTGTTAGAATAAGGAGGTGGCAACCACAGATAAGTCTTAACACGTTTATGACAGCAATCATAAATTTTTATTTAGAAAAAATCAAAAACAAATAAACTTCTAAGGATCTGAAGTGAGATTTATTATATAAAAGGGGGTGTCTTAAAAATTTACAATCATTTGAAGTCTGGGATAAGTAAGAGGTTTCAAATGGATTTTCAAAAGGGACTCTATCTTTCAAATAGGAACTAAGAGTGTGTTTGGAACTATGGGAAAAGAATGATCTATTTTTAAGAAGACTGGCTCTGTTTTTACAAGAGCTGAGTTGTTTCATGTGTTAGCATTCAGGAAATAGCTTCTATTAATGTAGAAGATCCCTCCAACCCCTCCAAATATATTCCATTGTAGCTGTTTGTTTGCCATTTGGAGTACTTGTTGTCAAATTTATATCAGGGTTAATTTTGGGATAAGACTGCATTGACTGCTTGACATCACTTATTTGCTAGAACCACCTCCCCAGCATACTTACTTCCTTAATCATGTGTGTGTGTGTGTGTGTGTGTGTGTGTGTGAGAGAGAGAGAGAGAGAGAGAGAGAGAGAGAGAGAGAGAGAGAGAGAGAGAGAGAAATATCACCCTCAGGGGGATGACTATGCCACAATTCCTTCTCCCACATTCTCCTCTAGGGATTTTGGGCATGCACACGCATCCAGAGTGTTCCTCAAGCCACCAGGTCCGGGACTTCAACTGTGCAACTGTCCACATAGGATCTAGCCGCTCTTCCCCATGCCACCTCGCTGTCCCGAACTTACATTTTCTTTGGAGCATCGTCTTCATTATAGACAATGCCAGTTTATGGGCTATGCTGTGGCTAAGGATTTCAAAATATTTATTTAAAAAATACCTAAAAAGTTAACTGAGACCTCACATAAAAGGAAGATAGTGGCATTTCCAGGGCTAGCATCATCTGAAACTAGCCTGCTCGGGTGTATTTGGACAATGGACTAGGATAGGGAAAGCGAGGCATCTGGAAGCCTCAAAGACCTTTGGTGTCTGGAAAAAGCAGATTTTGGCATTACCATTGACCCCAATTCTGTAGTCTTGAACAAGTCACTGCTGTCGTGTCTTAATTTCTCCTAGTATGTGGTATCTGTAAAGTAACTAATAATTAAATGGCACTTAAAGCTTAAAGTAGATCAGCTCTTTCTGAGGATGGTATTCAAGTTTTGTATGTTTTCTACCAAAGAAGTCAGCCTTTCAAGTTCCATTTATGTACTTATTTACTTTCTGTTTGTTTGCCATCGGCTGTTTGTACTTGCCAGAGAGAGAGAGAGAGAGAGAGAGAGAGAGAGAGAGAGAGAGAGAAGATGAGAACTCACCCCTGGTAGGGATGGCCACACCACAATCCCTTCTTCTCCCCTTCCTTCTTGGCACTTGGACATGCACGCATATGTGCCTGCTGTGTTTTTCAAGCCACTGGGTCTGGGATTTGAACCGTGCAGTACGCCATGTGGGATACAGTCACTTTATCCTCCATGCCACCTGCTGGCCCTATCTTTTTTCCTTTTTAGAAGGTAACAGTTTGTTGCCAGCTTAACTTGCTTCTCCCACCCCTCATCTCTTAGCATTTGCTGCCTTTTATGCGATCCTTTTTCATCACTTCCTGTATGAAAATCCACGTGGCTATTTCACTGCTCCCTACTGATTTGCAGCCTCCTAACTCTGCCTGGCCCCAGACTGTGCCTCCATAACCTTTTCACGCCTTTCCATATCATTCTGATCAAACAGCTTCTGGTGGCTGCTGGCCCAAGCTGATCCAGCTCTGACTTCTGGCAGCAAGCTTTACCACAATGGTCTATATTCCTCTGTTTTTCTTACTCCCAGTGTGATCTAAATGGTCTCGTTTTGCCACTCTAGCTCTTTATCATCTTTCTCAACGTTCACAATCATCCTGTTTTCTGTCTAATAAATGCTGCCCCATGAATACAGGAACTCTCACTGTGAGACAGACCTGGCAATATTGTTTTTCAAGATTAACTTTTAAAAGAAATATTTCACGAATGTTAACTCCCATTTCCAATGTAATCAGTTTTACTTTTATTACCTGTTTTCTTGCTTATTTATGTTGGTACCCAGTGACTATGTTCTCCTTTAATTTGTATGATCACATTCAGTCCATAAACGCTCAATTCCCCAACCAGTATTTTGCTGCAATAAAAACAGGAATACCAATTAATACCACAGTCTGGAGAATATCAGTATAGGGTAATTATATGTATGCAAAGAGGTGTGTTTAAAAAGGTGAGGAGAGGATTATTTAATAGGATATGATAGAAACAGGATAACATTTCAGTAAAACAATGAAGGCAAATTCCTACTTTGTCCCATGTTTTATAATCAATCTTTATGGAATAAGGAATTAAATGTAAAACTCATCAAATTATAATATAAATTTGTGAAGAACATTTATTCTGCATGCAGAATACTCCTTTTTTTTTAAGAAATAAAAAGAACCAACTCCATGGCCTTGTAGTTAAGGGAATCAGATCCTATATGGCCGGCCGTGGCTTGAAACTAGACCCTGATGATGGCTTGAAAAATACATGGGGAACCAGCAGTTGGCCTAATGGCTTTGTTGCTGGACTCCCACGTAGTCGACCGTGGTTCACGTCCCGGACCCAGTGGCTTAAAACTCACACTGGGCACGTGTGTGTGCATGCCCAAGATCCCAAGAGGAGAATGGAGGAGAAGGGATTGTGGCGTGACCATCCCCCCTGGGGGGTGATTTCTCGCTTTCTGTCTCTATGTCTATGTCTGTCTGGCGAGCGCACACGCCCTATAGTGAAAACCTCTCAAAAAAAAAAAAAAATACATGGAGCACACATGCTTATGTGCCCAGAATCCTAACAGGACCAAGAGATAGCATAATGGTTAAGGTGCTGACTCCCACATGGCTGACTGCAGTTCAAGTCCTGGACCCAGTGGCTTGACGCACAGAGTGTGTGTGTTTATGTGTGTACTCGAAATCCCAAGAGGAGAATGGAGGAGAAAGGATTGCAGCGTGGTCATCCTCCTCAGGGGTGATTTCTTGTTTTCTTCTGTCTTGATTGATCTCTCTCTGTCTCTCTGGCAAGCACACACACCCTTTAGCAAAAATCTTTCCAAAAATAAAACAAAACAAAAAAATGGAAAAGGAATTGCTGCATGACCACACTCAACTAGGGTACTTTTTCCCTCTCCCATCTCTCTCTCTGCCTCTGACAAAGCACCAATGCTTATGTGGTTTTAGGATCCTCCATACAATTCAGAATTACTCTTTCACATATAACACACTTACCTATTTATTACAACAACTCTTTTCAAGACTCTGCGTTAGTTAAAATTATTGGTTACCAGTTTTAACAGATATAGATATAGGTATGGGTATAGGGATAGCTGTCTATCTAAACACACATATCTATATCTATATCTATATCTATATCTATATCTATATCTATATCTATATCTATCTATATCTATATATATATATAACTGTATATACCAAATGTACTGAAATGCAATTTTCCCACTTACTATACCGGCTTTTTTATCTCTCTTCTCCCCCTCCCTATCTGAGGCCCAAGTCAGCAGAATTGCTGCACTGTACTTTCCCTTCCTTTCCCTCCCTTCCCCCTCCTTTCCTTTGCTCTTCCCTTTCATTTTCATTGCCAGAAGGAGCATGCACTTTCCAGACAGAGATAGAGACAGAGAAGAAGAGAGAGAAAGTTTCTTACAAGGGGTCATTGTCATGCCACATCCCTTCTCCATTTTTCCATCCTGTCAGGATGTAGAGCATGCACATACATGTATCTGTGTTTTCAAGACACCAAGGCGGGGATTCAAACCAGGGTTGGCCCTGTGGGATCCAGCTTCATCACCACTAGTCTGTTGGATGAGCCCAGCATTAGTTTCTTTTCTATCCATTTTTTGTGTACGATGAAATAGTGGAGCTTATTTTATTTGATGTTTACAGCTCAGTACAGCATCATACTGAGCCGCAGTGGCATCTGAGGTGAAAGGAAAAAAAAAATCAGTGATACTAATCCCTTTTAAATGGCAAGTTTTGACATTTTGTTCATTGTAGATATTGTTTGCACTAATTTTGATTTTTAGAAAATTTATCTTGTTTATTGGGATTCTTGGTGTTCTCTGTAATGTTATTTAGAAGATCTCATCGACTTACCTTAGTCCCAACTCTGACCATGCCTATCCTTGGGATTCTTTAGGCAAAAGGGCTAGAAAATTGAGTGGCATTTTATTTGCAGAGAAACTGAGTCATGGATTAACTCATTTGATGTTGTCATGCACTGACTAATTACGAGTCAAACGAGTAACTCCTCACTCTTATTTCTTTCTTAGATCAGTGAAACTCCCTTATTATATATTTACCAAGGCTTGACCTCCTTAGCTTAGTTCCCAATTTCTCATATTTGATTAGAAAAAGTGAACTCTTTCTATTTTTTCAGTATTTTGCCTCTAGTTTTTATTTTTTATTTTTATTTTTTTTTCTTTTTTTTGGAGAGATTTTTCACTATAGGGCGCGTGTGCTCGCCAGACAGACAGAGAGAGACAGAGAGATAGAAAGCGAGAAATCACCCCCCAGGGGGGATGGTCACGCCGCAATCCCTTCTCCTCCATTCTCCTCTCGGGATCTTGGGCACGCACGCACACGCGCCCGGCGTGAGTTTTAAGCCACCGGGTCCGGGACGCGAACCGCGGTCGACTACGTGGGAGTCCAGCGACATAGCCATTACGCTAACTGCTGGTTCCCTCTCTAGTTTTTAAATAATAAAAAAGTTGGCAACATTTTTTTACTCTTTAGCAATTTAATATTCATCCCTGGCCACTCAGAATTTTATAGACAGGAGAACTTATTTCAAAGCCATGAAGGGAACTGACATTACACTGGAAGTTTTTGGTTTAGTTCCTCCATCCTCTGAAAGAGATTAGGGACAAAATCTCTCTCTCTCTCTCTCTCTCTCTCTCTCTCTCTCTCTCACTGTATGGCTTTCCAGTTTGAAATTGAGATACTCACAGAGCCAGAGAGTGATGAAAATTTCAGGGCATTGAAATGTTTGTCAAACCTGTTGGAAGAACAGCACATCCTGGAACTACTATTAGCAAAGCAAATAGTGAATGACGTTCAGAGTTCCTACTGTTTGTTCTCTGGTACTGTGGGAACGAGTTTACGGCACACACAGGAGTTACCAAGAGGTGGGTCTCTCTGGGCCGGCCAATAACTGTTCTTCAATTTATCATAATGATGAAGTACAACCTTTATGATCTGTGGCTCAGATTCTACAGAAGAGGAAAATCTACAAATGAGAAGTGAGCGTTATTTTAGCCTAAAACTTCCCGTAGTTATTCCTTGAGAATAACTATGAAAATGGTTGCTTGAGGAAACAAATTGGAAAATACTACATATTCATGCCAATACACAAAAATATATAGAAAGTCTTGCTTTTTTAAAATTAGTGTTAGCATGCTATATTTTTGCTTATCCAATTACTTTAACCAATTGTCATTATATTTAATGTGCATTTCTTGTAGACAACATAAAATTTGGTCCTTTTTTATTGTGTATTTAATTTTATTTGTTATTATTTTTAATTTGACCAGAGAGAGAGTGGGAGAAAGGGAAAGTTGAGAAAGCAAGCTTCCAGGTCCAGGACTTGAACAATGGGCAGCCATGTGGGAGTCCAGTGCCTTCACCACCATGCCACCTGCCGGCCCCAATTTGATCCTTTTCTTGATGCATTCTGACAATCTCTGTTTTTTTAATTGGTTCAATAAAATCTTTGATATTTAAAGTGTTTACTGATATACTTGGATTAATCTCCGTCATAATTGTTACCATTTTCTATTTGTTGCCCTTAATGTCTTTTGTTTTCCATTAATTTTGTTTCTTATGGTTTTATTTTATTTTTTAAAAGATTTTATTTAATTTTATTCATTGTTATTTATTTGTTTATTTTAATTTGAGCAGAGAGTGGCACATAAAGGGGGGGAGTGAGAAAGAAGCTGCCAGATCCAGGACTCAAACCATGGTCAGCCACATGGGAGTCCAGCATCCCAACCACTACGCCACCTGCCAGCCCCTCTTATGGTTTTAAAAAAGCATTTTACATGATTCCATTTTCTTATATTCCATCTCATGTTAGTTACACTTCATATCCTACTACTTTTATTGGTTATATTAGAATTAATTCACAATATGCTTTTACAACTAATTGAAGTCCACTTTCAAATAACATTATATTGTGTTTTGGATAATATGAATGCCTTATGATTACAAAATAATCCTAATTCCTCCTTCCTGTTTCTTATGTTATTTTTCTCATTAGTTTCTGATATATATAAGCAGGACACACATATCTTATGTAAAAAAATATTCAAATACTTTGTTGTGTAATTTTGAAAATAAGAGCTGTTATCTGACAGATCAATTAATAATAAAGATGTTTTATTTATTTATTTATTTTTGGTTTCACTTTCACTTATTTCTTCCTTGATGTTCTTTATATGGATAAGAGTATGTGACCTATATTATTTTCTTTCTCTTGAAATACCTTCTCTTAACATTTTTTTATCTCTCTCTCTCTTTTTTTTTTTTTTTTTTGAGGGGTTTTTGCTTTAGGGGCATGGGCTCTCCAGAGAGACGGAGAGGGACAGAGAAATAGAAAGTGCCAAATTACCCCCTGTGGGGGATGGCCACATCACAGTCCCTTCTCCTCCATTCTCCTCCTGGGATCTTGGACATGCACCCGCACGCACCCACACTCACCCAGCGTGTTAGAAGCCACCAGGTCCAGGACTCAAACCATTGTCCACGTGGGAATCCAGTGACATAACTGTTACTCCATCTATTGGTCCCAGCATTTCTTTTTCTTTTTCTTTTTCTTTTTTTTTTTCTTAGAGGTTTTTGCTATAAGGTGCATGCGCTCACCAGAAAGACAGTGAAAGACAGAGACAGAAAGTGAGAAATCACCCCCCAGGAGGGATGTTCACGTCTCAATCCCTTCTCTTCCATTTCCTCTTGGGATCTTGAGTACACACGCACACGTGCCTGGGTCCAGGACTTGAACTGTGGTTGACTACGTGGGAGTCCAGCAACATAGTCATTATGTCAACTGCTGGTCCCGATCCCAGCATTTCTTGAAAGACAGGTCTATTATCAAATAATTCCTTCAGTTTTTATTCATGTGCAGAGGTTTTTATTTCTCTTTCACTGTTGAAGTATAATTTTGCCAGGTATAGAATTCTAGATGAGTTGCTTTCTTCTCTCAACCTTTGAAATGTATCACTTCACTCTCTTTTTGCTTGCCCTATAGCCAAGGACACAGTGAATGTAACTCTTGTTTATTCTATAGGTGAGCTGCCCCACCCCCACTCATAGCTTCTTTCAAGATTTTTTTCTTTAATTTTCTATAGTTTGAAAATGTCTATACTTTGGTGCTTTTTGTTTATTTGTTTCTGGCATTTATTCTGCTTGGTGTTCTCTGAGTTTCCTGGATCTTTGTTTTGGTGTCTGGTATTACACTGTGAAAATTCTCAGTTATTCTAGTTTCAAATATTTTTTCTGTTCTTTTCTTGCTTTCTTCTGCTATTTCTATTACTCATATTTCTACCTTTTGTAGTTTCCCCTTATTCTTTAGATAATCTGATCTTTTGGGGCATTTTTCTGTTTATTTGTTTAGTTTTTTTTTTTTATTAGGATTGTCATCTCTCTGATTACATTGTCCATCTGCTCTTGTATCTGCTCATCTATTAAAGACCTTGGTATAATGGAGGCGGCAGGTGGTGGGGGTGGTTAAAGACGTTGGACTCTCACATGGCGGACCACAGTTCAAGTGCTGGACCTGGTGGCTTGCTTTCTCACTTTCCCTCTGTGTGTGTGTGTGTGTCTGTCTGTCTCTGATCAAACTGGAAATTAATATAATACTAATAAAATTAAATAAAAAATAATTATTTGAAAAATCCCTTAGCATATTAATCATAGTGGTTTTAAATTCCTGGTGTAAATATTCCAATATTCCTGTTGTGTCTGATTCTGATGCTTGCTCCATCTCTTCAAATTGTGATTTTTGCTTTCTAGTATGCCTTTTAACTTTTCCTTACAGTTGCTCGTGATGTACCACATAAAAGCAATCCTCGGAATAGGCCTTTAAGATGTCTGGTGGTTGGGACCAGCAGTTAGCGTAATGGCTATGTCGCTGGACTCCCACGTAGTCGACCGCGGTTCGAGTCCCGGACCCGGCGGCTTAAACTCACGCCAGGCGCGTGTGCGTGCGTGCCCAAGATCCCGAGAAGAGAATGGAGGAGAAGGGATTGCGGCGTGGCCATCCCCCCTGGGGGGTGATTTCCTGCTTTCTATCTCTCTGTCTCTCTCTGTCTGTCTGGCGAGTGCACGCGCCCTATAGCAAAAACCTCTCCAAAAAAAGAAAAAAAAAAAAAAGATGTCTGGTGGTGAGTCAGCAGATGGTATAGTGGTTATGTTACTGAACTCCTGCATGGCTGACCACAGTTTGAGGCCTAAACTCAGTGGCTTGAAAATCACGCTGGACGCATGTGTGTCCATGTCCCAAGATCCCAGGAGGAGAGAAAATAGTGTGGACATCCCCTCGGGGAGAGTTCTCACTTTCCCTCTCTGTGTCTCTGTCTCTCTTTCCCGGGGAGTGCAGGTATCCTCTGGCAAAAACCCCTAAAATATTAATTAATTAATGGGGTGGTAAAGTAGAGGAAGGGAAGTTACGAAGCTATGCTTCTTGCTCTGAACTTCACAACTTTTCAGTTTTCACCCCTGCCTCATATAGGACAGAGTGGAGGAGTGGGCTAGGGCTGGATATTTCCCTTGTCCCACACGGAAGGCCAGAGCTGGCTAGTTTAGGTACTTCTCTTTTTCCAGGGTCAGTCGGGCTCTGATAAAACACCTGAAAGGGTAAGCTTTGATAAGCTAGTTTTTCACGAGGGTAGCCTGGATTTAAAAAAATAGAGTGGGGCCAGTTGGTGGTGTGGTGGTTGAGGCAGCCAGGTCCCTCCTGGCTGATTGCAAGGTTTGAGTCTTCTACATGATGGCTTGAGAAACACACCATGCATGTGTGCTTGTATGCTCAAAATCCTGAGAGGAGGAAAGCAGAGAAGGGATTGTGACGTGGTCACTCCCTGGTGTAGGTGGAGGGGAGCTTTTGTTTTCTTTCTCTCCTTCTGGTAAGCACACATGCTCTACAGCAAAACAAACAAATACGTCTAGCATATTTCATAATGGCTTCTCTTCTCCTCCCTTTGCCAGAGACATTAGGGATGTTTATCTGAAGTTTATTGTAAGAACCTGGTCAAATTCCTGGAGATAAGACTTGCCAGTGTGAAGTTCTGCTGTGATGAGTGTGCCTACGATTATCTTAACTATCAGACTTTTACACACGGAGCATCTATCCACTTGTCAATTATAGTTCACTTTTTTTCTACCTGGCACTGGTTTCTTCTGTGGTTTCCACTCACAAATGTCTGATCTGCTAAACTGCACTCCTATTTTCATCCAACCGTCTCTTCAGGCTTTAGGGCAGCAGTTTTCTCTGCGTCCTCCCCTTTCTTACAGATCCAAGAAGAGTTACTGAGTTTTCAGTCTTTTAGCTTTTTACTCATTTGGAAGGAGCAGTGACTTCTGAACTCCTTACATGTGGAACTGGAAACCAGAAGTCCTAACGGAGTGAGCTACTTTGGGTTCTCTGAAAGTAGGCCCTGCCCAGTTTTTGAATGTCAGGAGGTTTAGGAAAGGTAGGGAGGTGATACAAGGAAGGGACATTACGACAGTGAAGTAGGCATAGTTAAGCCAGCTTCCAGGGTGGGAGTGTGGAGTGTAATTCTCCAGGAATGCTCTGGGAAATGACAAAGCACATGCTTCTGAATTACGACACCCAGAGAACAAGAGAGCTGATGTATTTGCACACCAAATCTCAAGAGTCACTCACTGAGGGATGTTTCTTGGAAGAGTTAATTCTTCATCTTTTTTAACTGGCTACTCATGCATATGCATAGAAACTTTCTAAGGTCCTGGAAGTGCTCAGGCAAAAAGATGCAGGTACTGCAAGGTGTGAGGGACAACAGTGCCTCCCTGACAGCAGGTGCTACAGATATTCAATGATAGAAATCACATCTTTAAAGTGATGTGCTAGAATCAGAAGTATAAAGAACCGAAAGGATCACATTGTCTGATTTTGAGTAGTGTTTTAAGACATCACACTGCTAGTTGGTGTCAGAGTAGAGTAAGAATAAAACTCATGAAACCAGCCCAGGCCACGTATAGTGCTTCCCACAGAGTAAGCCTTCAACAAATACTAGATGACACGTTGATTTGAACACTTATTTTTGGGTGGCCCTGTCTGCGTTGGAGGGAGTAAGGCCACTCGGATATCTGCTCCCTTTTCAGTGTTTTATAGCACAGCATCATACACAGCACTGATCATTCTGAACATCTGTAAGATGTCTCAGTTGGTTACTGGGTTCCTCCTATTGGAAGGTGAGTCACTGAGGACAACATTATATTAGTTTCCTTGCACATTTTCTTTTGGGCTCAGTGAGCAGCACACAGCAGGCTCTTGATAAGTATTGAATACATGATTGATGAACGAAATGAATAAACCCTAGTGTGTCACTCCCACGTGAGGCAGATGCTTTCAGTAGGGTGTCACTAGGGCACTTGCCAAATTGATTCTCAAAGGAAACTGTGGCTTTATTATGCTGTGTAAAATGTTAGGCCAATTTCTTTAAATCCATAGCAGTTCACCAAGAGTGAAGCCTACTGTAAACTATGAACTTTGGGCAACAATTGTATGTCAGCAATTGTTGTAGGTTGTAAAATAAACAATTGTATGTAGGTTCATCAGTTGTAATACATGTACCACTCTGGTTAGGGATGCTGTTGATTGAAGAGGTTGTGTATGTGTTGGGGTAGGAAGTATTTGGGAACTCTCTATACCTTCCACTCAATCTTGTTGTAGACTAAAACTGCTTTAAAAAGATTAAATCTGGAAAAGAAAATCACAGAAGCACAGATAACAGAAGCATTTACAAAGATGGGATTACCTAGGAAAGCCATTTAAGCCTTTCAGATTCAGGCATACAATGGGACTTCTCAAGAATATCACCTCTAGCCATGGGATTCCTCCTGTCGCTGTGACTTTGCATCACCTAGACAACTGACTGCGCTGAGCCATTAGATACCAGTGCAGTTGGTCACACCATGCAATGACCTCTCATGAGTATATCAGACACATTTTGCACAACTGTTTCATATTCATCCCCCCCATAGGCTTTTTATTTTAATTTTTATTTTTTTGACACAGGGCACATAGGCTTGCTGGAGAGACAGAGAGACAGTGAGAGAGAAAGTGAGAAACTACTTCTCACATGGGATGACCACACCACAGTCTTCTCCTCCATTCTCCTCCTGGAATTTTGGGCACACATGCACACGTGCCCAGCATGAGTTTCAAGCTGCTGGATTTGGGACTCAAACCATGGTAGACCATGTGGGAGTCCAGTGCCTTAACCACTATGCCACTTGCTGGTCCCCATACCAATTTTTAAAAGAACCCAAGGTACTTCCAATCACTCTCATAACAAAAGATAATTTATGAATTATTTTCTTGTGTTGCATGTTTCTTTTAAGTCAACCTATTTTTATGGTGATATGGAGCTTGGCTTAGTAATTGAGACCAGTGCTATAGTTTTTGGTTCTTATCTGCTACTCCACTTAGAGAGTTCAGGGTATGAACCTATGAACCGATCACCAGGATTAGAGGAAGAAGGCAGAGAGTGGAATTTTCCAGTTGTTTCCATGGCCACATATACTTAGTTCACCATCCTGAATGCTATCCATAAAAGCTTGTTTTCAGACTAAGCCTGGCTGAAGATGAGGCACACATTCTAAAAATAATGAACAAGTTTTTATTTACCATGTCACTCATATGTGAATTGTAGGCTTAACTAGGAAGAGAGAATATCTTCTCTTAGAAATAAATACTCCAGATTTATTTATTTATTTTTCAACATTTATAAGACATTTATTATTTTTCTGTTCAAAGTGCAATGATTTTTAAATCTTATTAAACAAATCACTGAAAAAAGAATTCAAGAAAACAAAACACAAATGGGAAATCTAACCATTAGACTGCATCTTCTAATTTACCCTAACCCTACAATTAGTCTAGAAAACAAACAGAACACCTTTGAAGTGTCACTAAAATGATAACTAAATCATTTTAGCATAAATCTAGCACATGCATTTCAAAGTTCCACTATTAGGAATTTTGTTAAGATCAGTTTAATCGTGAATAACTATGTAATAGAGCCCAAGGAACACAAGCCATTAGATGTGACCCTTGCCCCATACTCTCACCTCAGAGTATGTCAGAATAAAGCTGACATTTCTGTCAGGTTCTGACCCCCCAGATTAAAGTTGCCTTAAAAGGGAGTTGTGACAGCAGCTACCAAAGCAATATTCAAGCATGATTTCAAGGATGCTTTTAGGTTTTGAGTTAGCCTTCCTTGTCAAAAGTCTTCACAACTTGGGAGCCAGCAGTTAGCGTAATGGCTATGTCGCTGGACTCCTATGTAGTCGACGGCGGTTCGCATCCCGAACCCGGTGGCTTAAAACTCACTCCGGGCGCGTGTGCGTGCGTGCCCAAGATCCCGAGAGGAGAATGGAGGAGAAGGGATTGCGGTGTGACCATCCCCCCTGGGGGGTGATTTCTCGTTTTCTGTTTCTATGTTTCTGGCTGGCTGGCGAGCACATGCGCCCTATAGCGAAAACCTCTCTCTCAAAAAAAAAAAAAAAAAATTAAAAAAGAATCTTCACAACTTCATTGAAAACTTCATCAACAGACTTAGAAGCATCTATTTTCTTGACTTTCCCCATTTCTTCATATAAGTCGATAACTGGCTTTGCTGACTGAAGATAGGTCTGAATTCTCTTTTCCAAGCTCTCTCTGTTGTCATCACTCCTACCACTACTCTTTCCTCTCTCAAGGCATCGTTCAATACAGATCTCATTATCGCAGTCAAAAAACAGAAGGAAAGATACATCTGCTTTCCCATCCTCGGTCTTGTTCCAACCTTGAAGGTTGTCCTGATTTCTTGGAAACCCATCAATCAAGAATGTATTCTTCTGAGCATTGGCAGCCATTGTCTGATCCATTTCCCTCTTTAATAAACTGATGTTTACTCAACCGGCACAATCTTTCCTTCTTTAATGTACTTTTCAATGAGTTCACCGTACTGTGAATCTGGGTTCTTTCTTTCATCACGAAGACGCTCTCCTGCAGAGAGGTGTGTGTAGCCATATTTCTCGATGATGCCGGCGCACTGGGTCCCCTTGCCGGCGCTGGGACCGCCGCCGACGAACACGAGCAAGGGCTTCATGAGGCAAGGAGGGCAGACGGGAAGCGGCCGCGGGTCAGCAGCGGGAAGCTAAGGCCCAGGACGTGCAGGAGCCTGCGGTGGCAGCCGCTCAGCATACACGGTCTGGCCTGGCGCCCAGGGCACAGGGCGGGGCGGGGCGGGGACGCGGTGGGGAAGGGGCGGCCTAGCAGGCGCCCGCCTTGGCCCGCCGCCGTGGCTGCTAAAAATAAATCAAGTGTTAAATTTTAATTTATTTTAAATCAAGCTACTTAAATTACTTTCTCATACTAGTGATGGATTTCTGTTGATTTTATCTGGGCGGCAGAAGCACTACTTCAAAGTCATCTGAAAGAGTGAGGAGTACCCTGCAGTTTTCAAGAAGTTCATGGAATATGCATATTATGAAAATACTGTGCATGGATCTTGGAATTTTTTTTGCATAAACACAAAGCCATACTTTAATTCCATTCTTACATAAACCTTTTGAAGTATCCTCATGTATTCTATGACATAAAACATATTTTTATCTTTTTTGTGTTAAAGATAATTAACCACTCTCAGAATAAAACTAATTGATTTGAACACCTTACTCTGACTATGTCTATGCAACAACAATTTCCTGAAAGAGTAATTAGCAAAGTATTAGTGTATCCATTGGAAAGAACATAGTAATATGGAATAGAAACCATGATACTGAAACCATCATCTTGATTTTCAAAGGGGAATTTCAGAATTTCTAAGATGCTTCCTAATGAAGACATTGTGTCCTTCCATAAATTACAGCGTAGAGGTGGAAGCACTGGATATCATTCGATTCATCTTTACAAAAATATTCCCTTTGTAGTGGCAGACCTCAATCCCTTGGCCCTATTGCTCAAGTTTCACATCAATGAATAGGAACAAATAGCAATTTGTTTATAAAGTATCTTGAGATGTATCAGCCTCCATAAGCAGGTTTGGTTCTTGTTGAAACACACAGAGAATTATGGAAATCATCTCTAATTTTATTTTACTTATTTTTTTGTCCCAGTCTGTGCTGCTGCAGGCTTTGGGCATGCACCTTGGTAAAAGGGCCAGATTTCCCACATTCTTGTTAGTATACAGTTTCAGGGCTCCTTGCAGACAAAGAATCAATCATCTGTAAAAGTGGTCACTCCTGAGGTCCCAGGTCTGCCACGGTAACTAACCCCACCTGCAGTGCCTCTGAAGTAAAGCTCTCTTTCTTGTTTCTAGTCTCTCCTGGCTTTTCTCTCTTCACTTTTACGGCCAGCACGTACACTACACTTTCATTCACGTTGCTAGAGACGGTCTACTCTGGAGCTCAATTTCTCATTCTCATTCTCTCTTCCTTTGAAGGTTTTCCTCTTTTTATTCCACTCACCTGCCCTATCCTAGCTTGTTTTAACAGGATAGCTAAAGTTTCAGCTAGAAGCTCTTAACCTAGGGGCACTGGATAAAATTCAATGGGGTTGCAAATGTGAATGTAGAAAAAAAAATCATACTTATTTTTACTTGTGCCCTACAAAAATTTAGTCTTTTCTTCTACTATGACTATAGGCAATCTAGTATTAGAAAAACCTGTGGTTTTCTTACTACTACAAATCATAGGTATTTTCATTTGACTTTAAGTTACAGAATCTCAAAATGTGGTTTACACCTATCACTACTTCAAAACTATGGTAGTTCCTGGATCAGTGGCCATACATTTAACTAACTGCATTAATAAAGAAAAACATATGGGGGCCACCAGGTGGCATGGTGGTTAAGGGCGCTGGACTCCCACATGGATGACAGCGGTTCAAGTCCCAGACCTGGTAGCTTACTTTCTCACTTTCTCTCTCTCTCTCTCTGTCCCTCTCTGGTCAAATTTAAGTAAATAAATAAATAAATAAAGTTAAAATAAAATAAATCTTTAAAAATAAAGAAAAATATATGATACTATATCACAAATTATATTTTTAAATCTTATAACTGCATATCAGTATAATTGGTTTCCTTTGCAAGTTATGCATTATATTTTATTCATGTACACACTTTATCCTGTTATAGATCCATAGCCTTCTCCAATTCACCAAAGAAGTCCATGGCACAAAAAGGTCTAAAACTTTTCTGTAAACAAACAGACAAGACTGGGAGTCCATGGCCTATTTATGTGTCCTCTTAACCCAGGGTAGCCCCAGTACTTTTTTTTTCCCCTAATAGTATGATGTGTCAAAAGAAATTTAATTTTTGTAATCATTAACTACAATAGTATCACTTATGACATGTTGGGTTTAGATAATCAACGGAGAATGTCCACAGTGTAGGTTACTTGAAGTCCAGAGGGTTGGAAGCTGCCATCCATCCAAGGCCATAGGCCACTGGAGTCCTCCCAGGGGAAGCGTGAAGCTGTAGGTGTGATGTACCAACTTCCTCCTTAGCTGCTCCATCTGGATGGAAATCGAGAGCCACATCTGAGGCATGGGAAGCTGTATGCACAATTGTCTGTCTTCTTACTAAATGCCTCAAAGGGAAAACCTGGAAGGTTTGTTAGGGTGATTTTCATCTCAGGTTATAAAAGAATTCAAAAACTCAGAAAGAAAGCAGATAGGAAAGGTTTATCGACTTTCCAAGAGAGGAAAGGGGCCAGATGTGGAGAGTTGCCTTGACTCTGAAGGGTGAGGGCAAGGATCTTTCACTGGAACTTAAGGAAAGGCAGGGCTATGGTTGGGTAATTAGGGTGATCCTGGGGCAAGACATCTGTTGTTCCTTGGGGTGTTTTGTTATCTCTGGATGTCTTACCTGGTTGCTGTAGCCTGTCCTTAATTTTGGTGTCAGCTGTTGATGGATGTTACAGTCTTTATGTCTGCATACAAGAACTTAGAAAATACAAGATCAGCCATCTGCAATGGGAGGAGAAAGACTATCTGAAGCACCTGGGAGATTTTTGTAACTAAATGGGCTTTTTCAGTTACATTATCTAAGACTCCAATGAGACACAGTTAACTCTTCCCAATCCTTAAGGTGTTCGGGGAATTTTAACCCTTTCAAGGTTGGCGTCTTAGTGTGTACTCTGGCCGTAACAAAGTGGCACACAATGGCGGCTTACACAACAGAAATTTACCCCTGTTCTGGAGGTGGGCAAGTCCAAGATCAAAGTGCAGGCTGATTTGGTCCCTGGGGAAGCTTCTCTTCCTGGCTTGCAAATAGCTGCCTTCTGGTTGTGTCCTCACACAGTGGAAACAGAGGGGCCTCCACTGTGTCTTCTCACAGAGCACTCATCCCAACATCAGGGGTTGACCTCACTATCTAATCACCTTCCAAAGGCCGCTCCTTCTCATAATATCATCACATCAGGGTTAAGGCTTCACCGTGGGAATTTTTGCGAGAACACACACATTCAGTCCATAGTAGCATATTATCTCTCACTATATATATGGGAATGGAGGGTCAGAAGGCTAAGTAACTTGCCAAGATCACACAACTCTTTAGTGGGAGGCCCAGGATCAACTCTGCTCCATAGGCATCCAGACTAGCTGCTGCTTCTTCTTTTTAAGTTTTTATTTAGTTTTTTGTTTGTTTGTTTGTTTATTTATTTATTTATTTATTTATTTATTTATTTATTTATTTATATTTCCTCCAGGAACAAGAGAGACTGAGAGTCCGTACCCTCAGCATGGTCCTAATGCTGTATACTCCCAGCCTTAACTAGCGCCAGGTCATGGGCACATGTGTGCCTAATGTATGCAGGGAGATATCTGTACTTGAATGAGGATGCTTCCATGTGGAATTGCCTGGCAGAGCCTTGCATTTTACCCCTGCACCACCTTCTGCCCCTTCTCCCAGCTTCTTCATGACTATATCAGCATTTCTGAGCTGTGCCTTCATAGCAGTAGTTCATGGATCTTAATGCATATTACATAAAAAATTAAATCAGGAGTCACAAAACTTGGGGAAAACCAAGCTGAGCAAAACGAAATAGTGTTCTTTCACAGGGCTTCTCAGAGCGTTTCATGTATTTCACAGATACGGTGGGAGAAATAATGAGTGCAGCGGCCTCAGGCTTTATTTGATTGTGCAGCTACCAGTCCTAGAACATCTGTTCATCCGTCCGGAGGCACTACTGTGAGTCTTTAGTGTAGGGATGGAAAAATAAAAAATGGCTTCATGAGTTATATTTGCTTACTTATTACTTATGTACATTGTTGCAAAAAAGGAGTGGTGGATTTCAGAATGATATATGATAAAATAAGAATTTTAAAGAAGAAAGTTGGGTAGAACAGCAAATTCAATGGAGAAAAATTAGCATCCCAAAAAGTAATGGCCAGAACACTGTAAGAATCTTTCAATTATTAAATGTGGAAACTTGTATAAGTTTCTTACTGCTGCTATAACAAATTGCCATACAGTGAATGGCTTGAAACAACATGAACTTACTGTATCGGTGTTTTGGAACTCAGAAGTCCAAAATGAGTGCCAGTGGCTAAAATCAAGGTGTGATAGGCTGAGATGTTTTGGAAAGCTCTAGAAAATCATTTATTTCTGTGCCTTGTCAAGTGTCTAGTGGGAGCTTGCCTCTGTGGTGGAAATATTCCATGTCCACTTTTTCTGTTTCTGGTGTTAATGATGCATACAGGAGAGCTCGCCCGAAGTGGTGTCATGGGATATTGGGGAAACTGGTTCTTCCCTCTAAGTCATGTCTTTCTCACCCTGAAAAGAAAAAAAATATCATTGGGACCAGCAGTTAGCATAATAGCTATGTAGCTGGACTCCCATGTAGTCAACCACGGTTCGAGTCCCAGACACGGTGGCTTAAACTCATGCCGGGCGCATGTGCATGCGTGTCCAAGATCCCTAGAGGAGAATGGAGGAGAAGGGATTGCGGCATGGCCATCCCCCCTGGGAGGAAGATTTCTCACTTTCTGTCTCTGTCTCTCTCTGTCTTTCTGGCGAACTCACACACTCTATAGCAAAAACCTTTCCAATAACAAAAAAGAAAAGAAAATCCTTAACTTGTAAAATTTGCTAATTTGCTGATGATTGCACATTTCCACCCTTACCCATTTCAAGCTACTGTTTTGACAACACTGAACATGGAGCTGGGAAGAAAGACATTTGGCGAGTCAGTTGCTAGCCCACCACCATTTACAACCTTTTTGTAATACCTGGCCTTGGGTTTTGCCTCTTGATCTCCTTAATAACCTGTCTCAAGGTTCCTTCTAACTACCCCGGGGTTTGGGATGAATCCTAGAGCTCAGCATGTGTCTCTGCACCCTTGGTTTTGTCTGACACAGTGAGGTCTGGTTTAATTTGTCTGTTTTCACTTGTTCCCTGTGAGTTCTTCAGTGCTCGCCAGTCACACAAAGGAAAATGATAACCATGCAGTTTGCTTCTCTCCCATTTGGGGAAACTATTGAGAAGTCTCAGACTCTTACTAACTCACAATAAGGCATAGGGCTTGGGACAGTAGTTTGGAGTCCCCAGGTGCTGAAAGGTTTCTCTCTGTTCCACAATCTTCAGTTTATCTCCTTTTGGGAATTATGCATTGAGCTATGCCTCTGTTATTGCTTGGTTGTTCTGGTATGCACTTTACTATATATTAAAGAATTTTATACATTAGTACACCTTCAGGAAGGGCAAAACTGGCAAACTTATTTACCATCTTAACCCTGAAGCTCCCCAAACAAGCACTTCTGACTAATTTATAAAATGGCTATAGCCCTTACAGATAATTATTTTCTTATATATTGAAATGATATCCCAGCAGAATGTTTGAGATCTTTTAATATGATATTTTCATAATAATATTAAATTTGGTCAAAAGACTAAATTCTCCTCAAGAATTTGAATTTAGAACTACCATAAAACACACTATCTCTACTTCTGGGTATATATCCAAAAGAAAGCAAGACCTTGAGCAGATAATTGCACCCCCATGTTCATAATGGCATTTTTCACAGTAGTTGAAAGGTAGGAGCAGTTCCAGTATCCATCGTCAGATGAATGGGCAAACAAAACATGAAGTACATGCACAGTAGAGTATTAAGAACAAGGAAATTCTGACATATACTACAACACAGATGAACCTTGGCCATTACATGTGACCAAGTTCAAACTAAGTTCACCCACCCACCACCACAAAACTGTAGGCAGGAGGTGTGACAAAGGACAGGGCAGCTTTATGGCCATGTGCAAAGCAAATACAGGTGGCAAAAGCCAAAAAAGACCTGCTCTTCCCTAACTGATAATAACTTTTAAACACGATCGCTAATACTTCTTGTTATTTTGTGCAAGGCACTGTTCTAAGTGCACTGATTATTATTTTATTAATATTATGTTATACTTAATTATATGTTCTTTTATATATAATTATATAAGTCAGATAACTATTTTAGTTATCATGTTTAAAAAATACTCCCTAGAACAACTCTACAGGGTAAGTATGATTTTCTGCATTTTGCTGATGGGAAAACTCAGGGAGAGTAAGGTTCGGTGACTTGTCTAACTTCATACATGTATATTTATAGTAAGTGGGAGCCTGTATTGGCACATGGACAATGGGATTTTACAGTTCTAGTGCTCTCTACCTTATAGCTGTTCCTGCAGAAAGAAAAGTGAGGATTTTTCTTCTTGATTCAAGGGCTCTAATTGAATTATGGTTTCTGTAGACTTAACTCCCTCAATCTCAGTTCACAACCTGGAGTGCCAGGTTACTAGACAGCACAAACCACAGCAGGGCTTGAAACATTTTGCCTCTAAAGGGCCAGAGAGTTAATATTTCAGGCTGTGCAGGCTATAAAGTTTGTATTAACTAGCCAACTTTGCCTTTGTAACAGCCATGGATATAATTATGTTCCAATAAATCTTTATTTACAAAATCATGTAGAAGGCCACACGTGGCCCTAGGAACATAGTTTGCTGACCCCTGGTCTAGAAAAGTGCTTCTTAAAGTGTTATAGGTAAGCTAACCTGTGGGTGATTGTTAAGGGGCTGGATCCCACATAACCCACTGCTTAGTCTGAATGCTAACCTGGTGGTATTGAGAAACATGCTGGGGGGGACCAGCAGTTAGTGTAATGGCTATGTCACTGGACTCCCACGTAGTTGACCGCAGTTCGCGTCCCGGACCCGGTGGCTTAAAACTCACACCGGGCATGTGTGCGTGCATGCCCAAGATCCCGAGAGGAGAATGGAGAAGGGATTGCGGTGTGGCCATCCCCCCTGGGGGGTGATTTCTTGCTTTCTGTCTCTCTGTCTCTCTCTGTCTGTCTGGTGAGCGCATGCGCCCTATAGCAAAAACCTCTAAAAAAAGAAGTAAAATAAATAAATAAAAGAGAAACATGCTGGGCACATATGGATGTGTGCCCAAAATAAGGAAGGAGGGAGAGATGGAGAAGGGATTGCAACACCATGGAGAATGCTTTTTCACTTTCCCTGTCTCTCTCTCTTTCTCTTGCATACACACGTGGCACCTCTGGCAAAATAAAAAAAAAAATGTTATGTGAGTAACCACTTCTTTGAGAATCAAATGAAAGCATAATGAACCACATAAAAAGATATATAAAACCTTTTACATATACTGATAAAATGTGTGCATATAGATATATCATCTGATATATATGTATATTTGTTGGTATGATATATTTACATATGTCGATATATTGTCTTGAAAACTGATCTTCAGAAAAATCAGAATATAAAACAATCTTTACAAATAATTTATTTCATAAATAGCTTTTATGAAAAGGTTAATTTCACCTCCTGATAAACATCTCTAAATTGTTTAATTAAAATACAAAGTAAAAAATAAATCTGCTCCAAAGTAACTCTGGTGTGCACGCAGATTTTGAAAGCAAACATCATCTTTAATTTCCTAGTGGTTCTGATCTTTTTGTCTGATGATAACAAAAGCTGAGAGCTAAGCCTAGACTTAAAAAGAGATACAGAGGGCCAGCAGGTGGTTTGGTGGTTAATGTGCTAGACACTTCCACATGGTCAACCACGGTTCGCATTCCAGACCTGGTGACTTATTTTCTCCCTTTTCCCTCCACCTCCCTCTGTCTCTCTCTGGTCAAATTGAAATAAACGAATGAATAAATTTAAAAACTGAATAAATAATTCTTAAAAAATAAAGAGATACAGAAATGGAATCAGAACTCTAGTAGGTCTCTTTATTACCTGATGGTCAATATGTATCAAAGAATTCAGGATCATTCAAAGGATTATTGATGAATCATTTCCTTTGTTCTTAGAGCAATGAGGTCATCCTGGCAAGGTTTTCATCATGGGTGCTGCCAGTGATGATAACATTTATGTATCTCTATTTCTATTTTAAGTATCACCTGAGTTTTAGAGGACCTTGTAAAAGAGTTCTGCAACATTTCTGATTATCTGCAGAGTTCTAGTTGCTAGTTCTTTCTCTAACAATGGAAAGTTAGCATAGTCCTCATACCCATTGACTACATGGGTGTCCAGCAACACAGCCATTACGCCAACTACTGATCCGGAGAGGAGGTGCTTTCTATGTTTCCCTTTATCCTTCTCTCTCTCTCTGTCTCTTTCTTCGGTGAGCAAACATGGCAAGATTAAAAAAAAATGTGGTGAAGCAATAACCGGATCATAAAGCAAATGATTGTATTCCATGGCCAAAAAAATAAGCTCCATAGGATGGAGAATTGCAATCCTTCCACCTTTCTGAAAAGAGAAAAATCAAATATTAGTTAACTGCCCTCTTGATTATCACAATCAGCTTTTTCTCATCACCTTTTCCCAGAGCAGGATTAGTTTCAGTTTCCCATTGGCCTCTTTGAAGCCCACCCACTAGATCTGATGAAGTTGGTGATAACTCCTCTAGCAGGGCTTCTGTAAGTTTCTTAATAGAATTGTAGATGTCAATATATGTCAAATGAAAGGGAAAATAGCCCACTATACTTTTTCTGCCCAAAACAGTACAATTAGATACATCATTAAGTACTACAAATACACTTTCTTTCTGTTTTTTGGTGGGAGAGGTTTTTGCTATAGGGCACATGCACTCACCAGAAAGACAGAGAGACAGAAAGTGAGAAATCACCCCTTGGGGGGATGGCCACACTGCAGTCCCTTCTCCTCCATTCTCCTCTTGGGGTCTTGAGCACGCATGAATGTGCTCGGTTTGAGTTTAAGCCACCAGATCCGGGACTTGAACCATGGTTGACTACATGGGAGTCCAGTGACATAGCCATTTCGACAACTGCTATTCCCTTGTCCCTTTTCTTTTTCTTTTTCTTTTTCTTTTTCTTTTTCTTTTTCTTTTTCTTTTCCTTTTCCTTTTCCTTTTTCTTTTCCTTTTTCTTTTTCTTTCTTCTTCTTCATCATCATCATCATAATCATTTTTAAATTTTTTTTGGAGCACTGCAAATACACTTTCTGCACTGGTCCATAAGAACTGTCTGAGAAATATATTTACTATCATTTAAAAAATATTAGTGTTTTCAGCAACTTTCTAAAAGTTGAAAGCAAAACAGAAATCTATCTTTGAGGATGTCTACATGTATAGGACAAATGGAAACCAGGAAACAGCTGCATTGAGATTGATAATCGAGTTGTCTGTGTAGGGAAAATAGTTCCGTGGCTGGATCCTTCATTGTCTGCTTCAGAATTGCAGATGGCAAGCTTGACGGTGCAAGAGAACTTCAGGCAGGGCGACTCTTTGGTTTTCCTCCTCCGCTCCAGGCTACAGGTAGGATAACCATTTCAGTGATGTGTGACTTTATCAAGATCCCTCAATCATGCTTCTCAATGAGAAAAGCTTCCTTATAGTATATTTTAAGATGAAGGCTTCCTCTTGACTCAAGTCCAAGTTTATTAAAGTGCCAGTCCTTTAAAACTGAGTCTTTTAGGGACCAGCAGTTAGCGTAATGGCTGTGTCACTGGACTCCCATGTAGTTGACCGCAGTCTGAGTCCTGGACCCAGTGGCTTAAACTCATGTCAAGCACGTGTGCGTGCATGCCCAAGATCCCAAGAGGAGAATAGAGGAGAAGGGACTGCAGCATGGCCATCACCCCTGGGGGATGTATTTATTTTCAGTCACTGATGCTGTGCACAGTGTTGGGGGTCAGCATGCTCCTAGTGTGGTAAATAGCAAAGGGAGTCAGAGCCCTGACAGGACGGTAGCATATCTTATAAAAGATGAACTGTAAGGTGTTTAAATGGACTTTTGCACTCTAATTGCTGTGTAGGAGAGGTGGGGTATCACACATGCCAAATGATGATAACTGTGGAAGTGGGGTTTTAGGAACATGAGTTATTTAAAATAAAACTTCTTTACTATGTGTTTAATATTTTGGTAATTAAAGACTTCTAAAACTATGAGCTGTTCAGTACCATGGGAAGGAGGCAGAAGGAGAATTGGCTAGGCTGGATCAGTCCATGAAGACTAACTAGAGTTTAGCTTTCTCTCAATAAAGATACTGCCAGAAGTAAAATTCCTTTCAGGTTGGGGGATTTCAAAGAAAAAAGAAAGTGATGAACACAGTATTTTAAAGGTTATCTGATGAAAGTTCCCATCAGTTATCTTCTAGTTCCTCTGTCAATAGTGAGTCTAGGGACTAGCAGTTAGCGTAATGGCTATGTCGCTGGACTCCCACGTAGTCGACCGCGGTTCGAGTCCCGGACCCGGCGGCTTAAACTCATGCCGGGCGCGTGTGCGTGCGTGCCCAAGATCCCGAGAGGAGAATGGAGGAGAAGGGATTGCGGCGTGGCCATCCCCCCTGGGGGGTGATTTCCTGCTTTCTATCTCTCTGTCTCTCTCTGTCTGTCTGGCGAGCGCACGCGCCCTATAGCAAAAAAAACCTCTCCAAAAAAAGAAAAAAAAAATAGTGAGTCTAGCACATTTGCTGAGTAAGTGGAGATTTTTGAAGAAAGTGCAGATTTTTGAAGAGATTTAATAGTATGAGACACTGGACTAAGCAAGGGATGTAAGTGTGGTTCAGTATTTAAAAATTCATAAATATAATCACATCGTATCATCTCTAAGCTCCGTTGATTTTATTGACTGTTAGTAAACATGTAGAAATTGTTCATGAGTTAATTACATTGAGGTAATCCTGGATCTGATAATGAATTTACGTTGGTACCACAAATCAAATAGTGATTGTTCACTTATAGGAAGGTATTCCTGGAAAAGCCAGAGATGGGATTTTCCAGATACAAGGAGTAAAGGGAACCAGAGGAAGCTCATTAGATATAAAATTTCTTAAATCTTGGTCACCATAAAAATCATGAAGACGATCAACCCAAGCTTGGTGGATACACTAGTAAATAGAAAAACTAATGACAAGGTTGAAAATTTGACAAATTGAGGGTATATATGAGAAGCATAGGGGCATGGAGTTAAAGGTAGAACGTGAGGCCAATTTCTTCAGTTGTCACAGGATTTTTGGTGATAACTTCTGTAGTGTAGAAGTAAGTGACTTAGAATGGAGGGAAAGGATCCTATGACCCTAGGGAAACTAGAGGACATTCAAGTGGGACTGAAGAAATGGGAGGCCAGGTCACTTGCTGGTGTACCCATATGAATGTTGGGGTCCTCCACGGATTCTCCACCCAGTAACTTTCCTGGGTCCTTCACAGAATCTGTACTCTTTCTTCAACCCTAAGCTCCAGACACTTCAGGTCAATGGTATAATGTAGAACAAGAAGATAGAATTTTCATAGAGGGGGCTGTGTGGATGTCTGCTTAATTTGGTTTTTATTTTGACACCTAGTTAAAGTTTTATTCACACATTTTTTCTGGAAAAATTATCTCAAAGGCTCTCTAGGATACTCACCCAATGTTTGAGATCCAGACTGTAAAAGTGGAGTTGCCTTTCCCCTAGACCCGGAATTAGAGTTGGTATGTGTGCTGCATTGACCCAAAAGAGCATTTTATAGAGGTCCTTCATGAGGCCCCAGGACATTGTGCAGTGCTAAACTGTGGTTCAGTACCTGCCTATGTTTACACTGGGGAACGGGTAGCATGGTCTTCCTAAGTCCATGAAGCTCAGAGTTTTCCCCTCCTTCCTGACAGGAGAAGTGCAATCACTATGGGCAAGATTCTGCATGTTGTCATCAAGCACAACTGGAAGACAGGCACCGTGGTCACCCTACCTAGAGTGAGGGACGCTGAGCCTGACAACAGCCCTGCAGGTATTGTTCTAGGACTCAAGGAACAGGCACATGGACACTTCTGCCTAAGGGGCATCGGTCAGCTCCATAATTCCTTGATTTTTGGATAAAGTGTGCCTAGATTTGACTGGGAAAAATGGGGAACAGGACATGATTATATTGGGATGGTGCAGTATTAACCTTTGTTCAACCAATAGCATCATTCTTTCCAATTCCGTCTTTTTCTTACTTTCCCACTTACTCTACTTGAGATTTTTTCTTAACTTCACTTTATTTTTTTCCTGAGACACAGGTGTTGTTCAGTCACATTCAACCTCTAACAATTGGTTTATCCTTTTGCTCTAAAAAAAGCCAATCATCATTGCAGGCCGCTTGAAGATATACCAGAGGAGAGGAACACCTTATGCAAGGTGACTTTTTAGTTGGAAACCTCAATAGTAAGGTCAAAATATGCTACCCCAATCAGGCTAATATCATGGCTAAAATAACCCCAAGCACTTCCAGTCAAAGTTCATCACCTGTGTTACCCCTGCTCATGAACAAAAATTTCTAAAAACAAAACCCTCTTTGACCTCTCTTCAAATGTGTAAGACCTGTCTACCATACTACTGTAAAGGATGTGAAAACATCAATGAGCGAAAAAACCCAGGCTGCCATTCAATGTTATTAAGTTAAGCTATCAGTTAAAAAGCCAGTTGTGACTCCTCAAATGTCATCAGGAAGAGGAGGAGCTTTTTGGGGCATATGGTATCCATTCTGCAGTAAGAGCTCCTGGAGACTGGCCTCCTCCGATTAACCAAAAGAGGCAACCAGTGAGAGCCGAAGTCCTTCCTTTCCCTTAGTACAAGCCCAGGATCACCCAAACCTGATGCCCCTGAAGAACACAAATACCATGACTCTTATTGGACTATTTATTGGATAACCAATATTTTCAACCACAAATTCATTATTTGGTGGAGATTAGCATTTTTAACAAGGAATGAGGATATTGGAATAGTGATGGAGAGGAATTTTACTTCTTTGAAATGCTAGCGAGGCATCTTCTCTCAACATAGAGACAAATTTGTTGGCAGAGAGCCTTCAAAAGTGAAAAGGGTGCCCAGAGGCACCTGGCTGACTTGATGCCCACTTGGATGGGCACTGGAATTTCGATGGGGAGTGGTCTCCCCACAAGAAATTGATGGGAGGTGCCGACTCTCTGGGGCTGTCTGTTTTGTTTTTGAATCTGAGTAGTCCCACTGGGATTACTCAGGACAGAAGAGGCAGCAACTCGGCTATAGGACTTGGTATCTGTCACTTTATGGGAAGGAGCCCTGTAGTCAGAGCAGTAACTCTGGGTGGGCTTTTCCTGGACGTGCACTTCTGTACTGTGCTGAGTTTGGCCAGTTTTCACAGGGGAGGAGAAGGGCTCTTGGGGGCAGGTGCTTTGAATTCTGTGTTTGCACCCCTATTTCTCCTCAAGGAACTTTCTAGTTTCTGCGTGAAACTAGTTTCACTTTCTAGTGAATGTATGAGGTTTGGTGGCTCCTGAAAAGGCAACTGCTCTTTCTAGCAAGCCTTTGTTCTCTGGCGATGAGAGAATGCTCTTCTTCTCCTGAGAACTTTCTCAGCCCTTGTACTTCATGTTTGGACAAAGCCATGACAAAATGCGCTTCACCTGCTCTCTAAAGAGAGTTTCAGCAGGAAGGTGCCCCATCTGTGATGGGGATAGCAAAGATTCACTCTCTCGTGTCTTCTATAACTTCTTGCCTTGAGCAATGTGGCCGTTTCTTCTAAGTCCCGCTGTCCCCAAGGCTATATTCCCTCCACTGGGCTCTCCTGCTTTGGACACCAGAGGGCTCATTCACCTTTCATCTGGTTTGAATTTCTTTTCTTTTCTTTTCTTTTTAATGAGACATATCAAGATGGCATGCTTAGGGACCCAGGCCTCCTGTGTCTAGTCCAGGAAGACCCTTGTGTCATCCAACTGGACATTAAGCAAGAGGGAAACTGCCACATCCCCACCGGAGGCATCCTGGGCAGGAGGCAGTGAGGCCTGGCCAGTCAGATTATCAGAGGCAAAGGACATGTCTACTGGACAGCCATGAGCCTGGCTCTTCTCCCTGATCCCTAAATTAAACTTAAATCTGCCAAACATGATCTTTGAGGTCTGATGACTAAGGATCTTGGGTTTCTGATATTCCCAGAGAGGCCTTTCTGTGGTCTGAGTGCTTTCTACTTTACTCATGTTCCTGTCCATCACTGGAGAATCTTCTGACCCACAGGTTGTCAATATGTTATTGCTTTGTGATTGATGAGCACAGAGCTCCTTTGCCATGAATATTTCCCTAGACATGTAGGATAACAAAAAGTATCCGAAATTCTTTGGCGTTTGGCCTTAAGGCCTTTTCACTGTATTGGTGGAACAATTTTTCTTATCCTGTGGTTCAGGTTCAGCCTTGTGGGCTGCCCTGGGCTGTGACTATTGGCTAGAACTTTCACTTTCTGACTGTGTGTCAGTGATGCTGTGTGTGCAAGGCAGAAAAGACTCTCTTAAGCTCTCTGAATGTTCTCTGAACGTTCATGGCTGCTATTAGAGGCTGGTTGTTTCATGACTCCCTGTCTTCCCTTTTGTACAATTGAGGTGGAATGGAAAATATCATCTAGATGGGAACAGCATTTGTTCTTCCTAACTTCTCTCTATAGGTATTATTAGCACCTTCTCTAAGGTGCTTGAAAATGCTAGAATTGGAATCTACCCAGAAATAAGATTTGTAAATAGAAAAAGTTGGAATGTAAGTGGGGGTGTAATAGGTCCTCTGTCTCATTAAAGATCTGAAGAAATTCAATGACCTGGGGGGAAAGACCTGTATCATGTTCATATGAAATCGTTTAATATGAGCTTCCAACAGATCTTGTTTGCTGTTAGGAATGAAGGAAATCTGTTTAGAAGTATTCAGGTTTTGGTCCCCACCCAAAGATGGTGCCAAATCTCTGTGGGTCAGAGAGATTTTTCAGGAAGAAACAATATGTACTTGATGGAATACCATGAACTATTCAGTGATGAGTATTTTGATCCTCACTCATTTCTTCAAATTTCTTGCTCAGATGTACTTCCAGGGCTTTTCAAGTTCTTTCTGATTTTGACTTATAAACACAGCTTGTTAGTTTTTTTTTTTTTTTTTTTTTTGAGAGGTTTTTGCTATAGGGCGCGTGTGCTCGCCAGACAGACAGAGAGAGACATAGAGACAGAAAGCAAGAAATCACCCCCCAGGGGGGATGGTCACGCCGCAATCCCTTCTCCTCCATTCTCCTCTCGGGATCTTGGGCATGCACGCACACGCGCCCGGCGTGAGTTTTAAGCCACCGGGTCCGGGACACGAACCACAGTCGACTACGTGGGAGTCCAGCGACATAGCCATTACGCTAACTGCTGGTTCCCTTGTTAGTTATTTTTTGAAAGACTTATTAGATCTTTCAAAGTCAGACAGATGAGTGCTGTCTGAAGATGTTTCTGAGTCCCTCAGCAGATAATCATTCGTGCCTTTTTCTGGACTCTGTCCATGACTCTTTCCCACAGGCTTCCCTAACACAAGCACTTCTCTATTCCTCCACTGGAAACTTCCATTTTGGCCCTATCCCCAAGTACCTAGTTCTTTCTTTCTTTGACCCTTAAGGAGACCCACAAGAATCCTTAACCCCTCTTTGACCCAGATGTCTCAGTAGTTTCCGTCTGAGGATTCATCACTGACAAAGACTCATGGGCCCTGTAGGGCAGGCCCCACCAGTACTGGATGAATCTGTTCTGAAGGTGGTGCTGCAGTTTCTTCTGAAGCTCACTGCTCAGAGGGAATTCTCCAGGAAGAATGGAGATAGAGACATGGAACTTAGAGGATTAGCTGACCAATGAAAGGTTGAGAGCTGAGGGACAAAATTCTTTCTGAAATTTTTGGAACAAAGAGGGTAAACTCCATGTACTTTCCTGTTCTTTCTTCAACATGTTACATTCAGGAGGTGAATTTCATATGGTAAAAGAGACTGTGGCTCATTTCTGTGGCCTACAAAAGCACACTCCACAGATTCTAATTTAGGACACAGAAGAAGGAGGCAGGATTTGGACTTGAGGCTTGAAAGTGGGCCTTTGACAGAGCCTGAGTAAGATGTTTGGACTCAGATTGGGGCAGAATTTTTGGACAGGTTGGATTTCAAGCATGGACCGAGGTTGGTGATTGGGAAGAACGGGGCTTCTTTGGCTATGGAAGCCTGGGAGATTCTGTAGAAGAGGGTTGTTGAGGAGCTTCACCTGAGACAGGAAAAGTAGGCTGTACAGACTCACTGCGTAGAGATGGGAGATTGCAAAGGAGCTGAATACACATTTTTCCCTAAATAGTATTTGGAAGTCTGAAGATATTGGAGTTGCTGATGCACATGCAGCTGCTTTGTTTTGCCTTTGCTACTCAAAACAGGAGAGGACGCTGCCAAGGCATTTTCCCTGAAGAATTCAGTTGGAAGTCTGGCCTAAGTTATTTTGAGAAATACCTCATTTATTTTTCCTTCCCTTTCTACATCAAGACATTGACTTTCTTTTGGATTTATCTGCTTAGACGTACCAGGTCATCAGGGCTCAGAAAGGACAGATTACCCAGCTTTGCAATATTGGCTACAATGGCCTTTCCAAAACTGGCCTCAGAAGAATGGTAGGTTAAGAAGCTCCTGCTCGAGTTCACTTTATGCCAAGTTGGAAGAAAGTGAGCCCTTGGCAGGAAGTAAGGGCACTTGTGTAATTGTGACATTTGACTGGTCAAGATCTCTTAATGCTGGGACAGACATGGACAACCCTGCATGACCAAGGAGGCAAAGTGACTTCCAGTTGGAGAACAAAATCTATTCTCTAGCTTTGATGTGAAGAGATTCAGGCCAGGGAACCAGCAGTTAGCGTAATGGCTATGTCGCTGGACTCCCACGTAGTCGACCGCGGTTCACGTCTCGGACCCGGTGGCTTACAACTCACGCCGGGCGCGTGTGTGTGCGTGCCCAAGATCCCGAGAGGAGAATGGAGGAGAAGGGATTGCGGCGTGACCATCCCCCCTGGGGGGTGATTTCTCGCTTTCTGTCTCTATGTCTCTCTCTGTCTGCCTGGCGAGCGCACGCGCCCTATAGCGAAAAACCTCTCAAAAAAAAAAAAAAAAAAAAAAAAAAAAAAAAAAAAAAAAAAAAAAAAAAAAAGAGATTCAGGCCAAGCATGTGGTGAAAATGGGACAAGGTCTGCCAGGAATTTGGAATCTAAGGGCAGCACAGGCTCAGTGGCACAGCATCACCCAGTGCTGAGGGTGAAAGTGAGTGAGCTAAGAGGTTCATCAGACTGGCAGATTGGAGGCTAGAACTTGATAAGTCTCAGACAGAGGGTCTGGGTCTCTGATTCCTTGGAGATCTAGCGGGGGCTCTAAGTCAACACATGTGATACATGTGTGTATACACACACACATATACATATATATACACACACATATATATATAATATAAAATATAAATTATATACAAAATATGGATGATAGTGACAGGGGCTATAGAGAAACATGTAAAAGGATAAGAGAAAGACAGACAGGAAGGAACTGTTCTACTTAGGTAGGCAGGGAAGCTTTCTCTGATAAGGTGACGTCTGAGCAGACCTAAACAAACCTGAGGGATTTAAGCCAGGCAGAGCTCAGGGTAAAGAGCTTCCAGCTGAGGACATAACCACGCAAAGTCCCTGAGGCAGACCACCACTTGATTTGTTCAAAAAAGACCAAGAAGCCAGTTGTGTGGCCAGAGCAGGATAAGCAGATGAGGATATTGGAGATAAAGCTACAGAAGTGGAAGGAAGAGCATATGGGAAGTACTCAGAGGCCATTACGGGTTCTTTCCTGAGTTAGAGAAAAGCTTCTTGAGCTGGCCCCACACCCTAATGGTTATGGGAGTCAAGAGACCATATGTCTGACCACGGTTCTGATCCCTGCCCCAGTATCAGATGCATGTGTGTGCATGTGTGCCCCAAATTTGGACAGAATGGGGAAATGAAGAGGGGGTTGTTGCATGACCATGCCCAAAGGATTTCTCTCTCTCTCTCTCTCCTCTCCATCTGGCAAATGCTCACATCATTTAGTAAAATAAATAAATAAATAATAAATCACAAATTTACAAGTTAGTATAAAATATGAAACATTTAGAGAAAAGGAGAAAGACTTCAGGATATAAGATCAAATGAAGAGTTCTTAGACATAACAGCAAGAGCAAAATTTATGAAAGGGATAAATGACAAATTGTACATTATCCAACTTGAAAACTATTCCTCTGTAAAAGGATGTTAAATGAATGGGAAGACAGACACAAATGGGAGAAGATATTTTCAAATCATATACCCAATACAAAGTTCGTACTGGGAATATAATAAAAGCTCGGGCAACTAAACAGTAACAGAGCAAACAACTCGCCTAGAACATGAGCCAAAGACTTGAAGAGATAGTCCACCAAAGAAAGTATAGAGATGGAAATAAGTGCATGAGAAATATTTAGCATCATTGTCATTCAGGAAATGCAACTTAAAACCAAAATCAGATATTATCACATACTTATTACAATTGTTAAGTTAGAAAAAAAGTAGAGACCAAAATCAGGATGACCTTGCTCAAATATTGATGTAGCACAAATATCGATGTCCTATCACCCCCATACCATGGCCCTGTTCTGCTCTGTGCTTTCTCATCTGGTCCAGGCAGCTCTTCCTTGAGGCTGGTCAAGACTCTGCAGTGCTCACAGATGCCACTTTGGCAGAAGTTTACATGGGGCTGTTCTTTGAGTACTAAAACCCTACTTGTAGGGCTGTCATCAGTCATGGTATCCTTTTCTTCAGGGAAGGTGATCGTGGGGCCTGTCTTCCAGCCATGCTTGATGACAGCATGCGAGATCTTTTATTGGTGCATGCAGTTCAGCTATGAGGGTGGGCTGAGCTTCATGAGCTATGGGGAGCTATGGAACACCTTTCCTAGTTTGTACACCTACGGCCAGTAAAATCAAGAGGTAATTCTCAAACTAGGCCCCTGGAGCTCACCACTATCTCCAAGGAACGTTCTTTTTTAGCCAAGAGTGCCACATACCCACCCTTGAAACAAGAGTCTGGAAGGAAGGTGACATCAATTTTACAATCTGGGACTCAAATATGGGGTGAGTTTCCTAGAGGACTCTTGAGATAATTTTTCCCGGAAAATTTGTGAATATAATATGAGCTGAGTATAAAAACAAAAACTGGGGGTGGGTGGTGTCTGCAAGATGAACAGGAGAAAATGTTGATGATGGTCTGAGCACTCCAAGCTGGGCATGGGAGTTGGCCAAGACTGACCCCAAGACCATGCAGGACCTGACCTCTGTGGTGCAGACTCTCTTGCAACAGTTGCAAGATAAATTTCAGACCATGTCCAACCAGATCATTGGAAGAATTGATGATATGAGTAGTCACATTGATGATCTTCAGAAAAATATCACCGACCTCATGACACAGGCTGGGGTGGAAGAACTGGAAGGTGAAAACAAGATACCTGCCACACAGAAGAGTTGGAGGTCGCTAATAATTAACATCGAAATCTGGAACACCAAGAGGAGACCATCTGACTTTCTGAACTAACCACTACGTGTAGACAGGTTTTATAGTATAAAGTATGTGTTCTTAACCACATACTATATAGTGGGTGTAAAGAGTGACTCCCCCAGTGTCTTGAACATGTTATCTTCACATTTCGGGCCTTGAGTCAGTTGTGTTATTAATTATTAAACACCAGAACTTTGGCAGTTCCTGCAAAAAAATAATAATAATAACAAAACTAATCAGATATCCATTGCAACCCCTTCCACCATACTAGATTATTGACTTGTTATACCACATTATACATGTATTTTCTTGGCCAACCTTAATCATTGATTTGCAGTGTATGAAACTTAGAGTTCCTGAAAACATGCAGATTCTGTAAAATTTCTGGCTAGGACAAAATCGAAGAATCTTTAGTGAACCCCGATACCCATAGTAACCTATTGTCCCTGACCCTCTAATGTTCCCTCTTAGAATCTTTATCTCCATTCCAGGTCAGTTACTACGACACCATAGAGCCTATAACCAGGAACACCTATGCCATCTGTAGTAATACAACTTAACCTTCCACCCTTTTACCTTTTCCTCCTAGCCTACCAGCACATGCCTTCAAGTCGTAAATTTATAAACTTTGACTTTTTCATTTTCCTCACTTATATATCCACTTTGTCCTTGTCTTCATTTTTATTTTTTATGTTCAAGACAGAGTTTCTGATTTCCAGGTATCCAACATTTTAAAAAGCTGCACTCTGGGACCAGAAGGTAGCATGGCGGTTAAGGCCCTGCAGTCCCACATGGGCAACCACAGTTCAAGTCCTGGACTTGACAACTTGCTTTCTTATGTTCTCTCTCTCTTTGTCTCTCTCTTTGGTAATTGTACTTGACCTATAGAAAATTAAAAAAAAATAATTTAAAAATAAAATAATTATTTTTATAGAATAATAATAATAAAAGTAAAAAGCTCCACTCCAAGTGGCCCTCAATAATTCTCATTTTATCTTTGCTATATGGCAAAATCTCACCTCTGTGACTTTTCTAGAAATGCCTTCCTGTAAGTGACTGATCACTATTTGTTTACATCTTGCAATCAAGTGAGTGCCAGTGGTAGTATCATGATAAATTGATGGTCACACCAGTACTACTGGAAATAATTCACTCCCCGTAGAGTGAAACATATTCACTGTGTGGCCTTTACAGAATGGTGCTGATTCTGCTTTAAGATGTTTCTGTATATTCTTTAGCCATGAATTAGGCTTGATGTCCTTGAAAGCACTAGATGTCTACAATTTCTCTTCCATATTTAGTGCATATTATGCTGTGTTTTATTAGAAAGAAGCATTCAAGTTTTGAATGAATGACAGTAACCTGTTCCAGTCTTGAAACGCTGACAAGAGTTGACGTTTTAGTCTTGACTATGAAAGCACTCCTTGGTATTTAAACAAGGGAAAGGAACACACTCAGTTGGAAAGACACTTACACATCACTGTACCATACTTTACTATAGCATTATTTATAATTGCTAAAACATGAAATCAACCTAAGTCCCCAAGAACTAAAGACCAGATTGAAAAAAAGGGGCATATATATGCTATGGAATATTACTCAGGCCTAATGAATAATGAGACCATGTCATTTGATTCAAAGTGGATGAATATAGAAGATTTAAGCTAATCAAAGTAAGACTACAAAAGATAAACCTATTTCCACTCAACACACACCAAATGTCTGTACTCTATGGCAGAAACTGAAAAATCCAAAGATATAAGAGAAAGGAGGACAAGGGTAGATACCAGCGGCTATAAGGGAGGGAAATGTGCAGTAGACGGTGGGAGGGCTCAGGGAAGAATCACTTACCAGACACAAAATGTAAAGTCCTCTGAAAAGGGTAATGTCCTTGACTTGACTGTCATGCTCTACGTGCATACTTTGAAAAGCCATAAAGTGTCATCTAGAGATTGATAAAAACAACATTTTAGACAAAATTTAATTGACTTATTTAAACAAATAGAGGCCAGTTTAAATTGAGCAGTCTCCCCAAAAGATGACTTCCAAGAGACTCCGGATAGCCATGTGGTCACGGGGTATATCAGCTTGCAGAAAAGGAAAGGGATGTACAGAAAAGAAAGTGAGGGAGTGAGGTAGAGAAGTCATTGGATTGGTTACAGCTGGATGGTAGGCACGTGGGACAGCCTAAAAGATGGGCTTTCTGTGGTTGACTGAAGTGTGGCTAGTGTGATTGGCTGTAACTTAGTAACCAGCTCAGGAAAACAGCCTAATATGTAGGATTTCGGCTTTTCCATAGGAAACCAAGTGTGAGTACAGCATCCATTTTAGGCCAATATAATTCAGTTTAATAAGCTGTTCAATGATTGAATGTAAATAAGAAATCATAATTTTTTAAAAAAAAATCCTCAAAGTAGGGAGGAATGTTGGAGAATGTATTACCATGTGACCATATCTCATGAAATGATACTTTCTCACCTTCTTTTCTTTTTAGTTCCCTTTTTCACACTGGCAAGTACATATACCCTTTCTCAAATTTAAATATATATATATATGTATACACACACACACACACACACACACACACGTATGTAGTTTAGGCTAACAGACTGAAAATTGCAACGAGAGTGGATGATGCAGTCTTAAACATGAAGGCAGTCTAGAGGGCAGAATTCCTTCCTCTTTGGAGCTCCTTAGTCTTTTCTGTGAAGTCCCTTAACTGATCCATTGAGGCCCACTCATATAATGGAGGGTCATCTGCTTTTCTCATAGGTTATAGATTTAGATAATAATCATGTCTAAAATTAACCTTCCCAGAAACATCAAGACTTGTGTTGGTCTAAACACCTGGACACCATAGCAGAGCCAAAGTGCCAAATGATTTAGCATAACGGCATAAGTGATTTTTCTAGTGCAGAAAAATGAGTGTTTTAAAAATTGTGTTATCGTCTATTTGGAATTTTATTTATGTAACATTTCTGATTTCTCAGGAATTATTATTTATAAGAAAGTGAAATTTGGTTAAGCTAAGCAGAGTTGATTTAAAGAAACTTATTGAATATATACAGGGTATATGTGATATATAAAGGAGTCTGATGGAGGTTATATAGAAATAATTGAGATTACAGGAATAGGTGAGCAATGACAGTGAATCATGTACCTCTGTGATCAGGAAATGTCCTGATATAAATGGGGCTTAGAAAGATTAATTGTAGGGCCATCAGGTGGCATGGTGACTGAGGTGCTGAACTCTCACATGGATGACCAAGGTTTAAGTCCTGGGCATGGAGACTTGCTTTCTCACTTTCCCTCTCTCTTTCTCTGTCTCCTTTAGGTGAGCACACATACCCTATAGCTAATTAAAAATAAAAATAATATTAAATCATCAGAACAATCATGATGCATTTTTGCATAAAAAAAAACAGAAAAAAAAGTACATCATGACTTTTCCAACAACCCAAGAATAATAAATAAAATTAAATAATTCTTAAAAAAAAGATGAACTGTATGGAATTGAATGTCACAGACAAGACATTTAACAAAAGATAAATGTGAATATGCTCTGTCTTGCTATTGTAATAAAACAGTGCATGTTGTGGAGATGCTCTCTTTGGCCATATTCTCTAAATGTAATTTTTCTGATCTGTTCTTTGATTTTTGTTTGGGTTTTCCCAGTATTTCTGAGACAGGGTCTGAGAATGTTTCCCTGCTGGCCTCAACTTCATGTCCTCCTGCCTTACCTCCCAGGTAGCAGGGATTACAGGCCTAAGGATGTAGGCAAGCCTTTTTTTTCCTTAATTCTTCATGCTGTGTGTGTGTGTGTACATATACATAGATGTGCTATGTATATGTATATGTATTTTTTTAAATTTTGCCAGAGTGCAAGCACTTGCCAGAGATAGAGAGATGAAAAATGAGAAAGCACCTTTCATGGGGGATGGTCATGCTGCAATCCCTTCCTTTACCCCCCTGTCCCCAGTCAGGATTTGGGGCACACACACATACCTGGTGGGTGTATAAGCTGCTGGGCCCACTAGTACTCAAATTGGGCGGTCATCCAGATAGGATCCAATTGCCTTAACCACAGCATGACCAACTTGCCTAACTCATGCTATGTTTTTAACAAATAGAATTTTAAAATTAACGTAAACTGACCACTTAAGTTTTTCACTTTATGATTTCTTTAAAGGATTTTAGCTTAGAAAGCCATCCTTGATAAAAATTTTAAAATGCACAGATTTGTTATTTTGTTTCAGCATCTAAAAAGTATGTTTAAATTTTTTTAACTTATTCATAGATTTGGAATTTCATTTTGTTATGTACCATGAAAGACAGTCTAGATTAATTTTATTTCCCTTAAATTTCTCCCTAGTTATTCTTACATAAGTTTATGAATACTTATTTCTGTCTGGGATGCCAGTTTTATTTTCCAGCAAATTCTTACATGGAACTAAATCAATTTTAGAGCTAATTAGTCTGTGTCTTACCTCTATAGTTCTTCTTTCTTCACTGGTGCCTTGCTTTACTTTTCATTGTTTTATAAAATATTTTGATATTTTGTTTAGTTAGTGTCAACTCAAGACTCGTTTTTTATTTAGAATATTCTTTATTAAACTTAATTTTATCTTCTTCAGAACATTCTTCCCTCTTTTCCTTTCTTTCTACTTATTGTGAGAGAGTATAGGCACTCACCATGGGGAAACAGAGACAGAAATTAAGAGAGGGAAGGATCCCCCACTAAGCTAAAGTGAGGCTTCAATCTCTTTTCCACTTCTTGGTCCCAATGGGATTCTGTGCACCCCCACACACTCACCTAACATGCTTTTCAACCCACTTGGGCTGGGATTTAAACCATACCACTAACGTGGGGTCCAGCTTCCTTAACCACTAAACTATAGGCTGACCCAGTAATTTGCATTTTACCTTGCGTTTTCATTCCTTATTACTCTAAATGAAAACTCATGATCCCTTTCTGCAAGGAACTTTCAGATGCTTATTTATAAAAATTGGATGAGAGGAAAGCACATGACAGTGCACTAAAATACGATGCTCTGCAAGGCTAACCCATATGGAAAGGTTCCACGTTAATATCAGAAAACTCCTGAGTATGCTTGGCACATAGGTACCCTGGGATGCCTGAAGCTGGGGGTAAATCACAACATTAAGAACCTGCTGGGGATGCTGTCTCTCTGTCTCAGTCTCTCTTGAGCATGAATTCAATAAATAAACTTATAAAAAATGTTTTTCCTATCTATCTCATTCTATCCTGGTAGTATCTGTACATGCAATTCCCCTGGTACTAGCTAATTCTACTTACTCTTGAATCTCTTCTGACAATAGAACAAGTAGATTGGTTCAATGACTCAGTGGAAAGGTATTCTTATCAATTCTGTCCTGAAGCCTTGACACTCCTTGGTCACATGAGACACCAAGGCCTGGGGTTTCAATTCCTTAGCACACTGTGACATATCCCTGATTATGGGAAGTCATGTACCTGCCACAAAATGAAGGCAGAAACTCAGTCTGTATTTATATGGAGTTAGAAGACTTGGGGTTAAGATAATAAATAACAGACTGAATAAGGGAGGCTGTGATTGATTATTACATTTGAAAACACTGAATCGATTTGTCAAAGGAGTTGTATGAATGTAGAGACTATAATCCAAAAGTCTACTTCTCTTTCTCTCTCTTCCTTCCTTTTAACTTTTGATGGAGAGTGTGTACATTCCCTGGAGAAAGGCAGAGAGAAAAAAAAGGAGAGAAAAGTAAAATGAGAAAGCAACACCCAGGGAACTAGATATTTCAGGGGACAGGAGAAATGAAGATTTTCTACTCATAATTCAGCCTCCAGCAAGCAAAGCTAGTGTGCGATCACAACAGAACAGCAAACAGATTCTAGAACACCTCTGTCTGCTTGCTCCTGAACATTGAGGCTTAACTCCAAGAATTTGAAAGAAACACACCATCCATCAGATGACAAGAAATCACCGTCGGATCACGAGAAATATGGGAAAATGAGAAAATACCTCTCCTCCAATGGAAAAGAGTAACTCTCCTCCATCCACAAGCAGTTCGGTGAAAGTCATGGAAATGTCTGATAAGGAATTTAGAGCATTCATAATGTCGAAGCTAACAGAGATGGAAGAAAAGAGAGATAATGAACTGCTAAAGAGAAAGGAGAAAGAAGTTGCCGAGTTCCAGGAGATGAGGAAATTCTTGCAAGATCTAAAAGAGGAATTACACACTTTACGAAAGACTCAAACAGAACTGCTAGAGATGAAGTCTATAATACAAGAAGTCAAAATCTCCCTTGAAAGTATTAAAAGCAGACTAGATCATTCAGAAAATAGAATCTCAGATGTAGAAGAGAAAATGGCTGGCTTAGAAAAATCCACCACGAAGACTGAGAAAATGGCCCAAAAATATGAGAATGATATGCGAGAAGTACTGGATACCATCAAACGTCCAAATATCCGGATAATTGGCATTCCAGAAGGTGAAGAGACCCATAAAGGCATTGATAATCTATTCCATGAAATCCTGCAAGAAAACTTTCCAAACCTAGAGAGGCATTCGAAGATCCAGTCCCAGGAAATACAAAGGACCCCAAATAGAATCAACCCAAGAAGATCTTCTCCAAGACCCATTATAGCCAGGTTGACCAAAGCCGCAGACAAAGACAAGATACTAAGATTGGCAAGAGAGAAACATCAAGTTACCTACAAAGGACATCCCATCAGGCTAACAGCAGATCTCTCATCAGAAACAATGCAAGCAAGGAGAGAATGGGAAAATATATTCAAAGTGTTACGAGAGAAGCAATTTCAGCCAAGAATACTGTACCCGGCAAGATTATCTTTCCTGTGGGAAGAAAAGACAAGAACATTCTCAGATAAACAAAACCTGAAAGAATTTACCAGCACCAGACCAGATCTCCAAGAAGTTCTCAAGGGTGTGCTGTATCAAGAAAATTAAACACAGACACATGGAAATAAGAGTCCAAAAACTATGAAAGTGGCCAACTTAATCATAGGGACAAGTCTGGAGTTGAATATTATATCCCAGAATTTAATCAGGAATATTGAACCAGAACAGAAGATAAAAGTACATGAGACTGATAGGTTCATGCACCTACCACTTGAACAGAATCCTAACTTGTTTCCTGGCTTTAAGCAAAGTTCCTTGGCTCTTCCTTGAGTTAAGTTAAAACTGGTTTTCTTAGTAGTAATGAGTGAACTCACCATTGAAAGTAGTTAGATTATGTAGGAAATTGTGTGATCAATGCAACGTGGGTGGGAAGGGAATGAAGGACACTTGTAGACACCGGAGGTGGTGTGAGAGGAGGGTGGGAAAGGACAGAGGGTCAGAAAGAGGGGTGGAAGTAATTCTAAGAACTAGTAATGGAAATTTTTTTGTAATGTGCATGATTGTGTCACTATGCAGTGTGTACTGGATGGGAGATTGCATTTTGTATGCTGTGATGAAGCTTAAGGAAGGAATGTAAATTGAGTTACAAAAAGAAAAAAGTTTCAGAAAAAAAAATATATCTATTCAATGACTGCAGTAGGATATGTAGCCCCAGCTAGGTGCTATTTTATAGGATGCGTAAAGTAAGACTTGTGTTCATGGAAATGTGGGTATCACCTGTGTTTGCTATGAGGGTATTTGGATTGATTAGGGTCTTTGGTGATACAATAAAATGTGAGGAGAAAACAGTATAGAAAGCAAACATAGATACCAGAGACAGTGTGGGAGGAGAGTGGGAGATGGGAGAGGGTAGGAGATAGGGAATCAAGGATGGGGGTGGGGAAAGCAAAACATACAGAAGACAAGAAATGGAAGATCATTTGCTGACAATAACATGTTTGTTGATGTGCTTGATTGAGACAATATATAATGTACTTTGGATGGAAAATCTCATTTTGTATGCTGTAATGATGTTCAGTGAATGAATGCAAATAAATAAATTAAAAAAAAAAGAAAGCAACACCCATGGGGAATGGTCACACTACAATCACTTCTGCTGTATCTTTCTGTCTTGTCTGGATTTTGGACAGACAGGCACATGTGCCCAGTGTGTTTTAAAAGACACAGGCAAGGACTAGAACCATTCAGTCAGTCGTGCAGGATCCAACTGCCTTTTGCTCCATGCCACAGGCTTGTCTCCAAAAGTATTTCAACAGAATAAGTTTCACTATCTTCAGAAAAATTCTTGCTATAAACTTGATCTTCAGAACTCTTGAGGTGTTAATTCTGTATATATTTTTTTTAATTTTTTTTCTTTTTTTTTTGGAGAGGTTTTTGCTATAGGGCGCATGTGCTCGCCAGACAGACAGAGAGACAGAGAGATAGAAAGCGAGAAATCACCCCCCAGAGGGGATGGCCACACCGTAATCCCTTCTCCTCCATTCTCCTCTCGGGATCTTGGGCACGCACGCACACGCGCCTGGCGTGAGTTTAACCCACTGGGTCTGGGACTCGAACCGCAGTCAACCACGTGGGAGTCCAGCGACATAGCCATTACGCCAACTGCTGGTCCCTGTATAATTTTTTTTATTCTCATTTTAGTTCTGTGAGTGTTAAATAATAGATTATTAATTCTACTTGTTTCATTCAGCCTCTCTGAAGAAAATAAAGACTGATAAAAAAAAATCCTTACACTTTAACCTTCACAAAGCTAAGTAAGAGTGAAGGAAATTTAAGTTTCATATGGGGGATAGTGTAAGGTAAAAGCATTCTGTAGATAATATGGACATAAGGCCATATGGGATCATGAGAGTGTAAATGTCTGGGTACTAGCACCAAGTCCAGGCATTATTTCAACTTTGAAGACAGTGGAATTGGTGGGGCTCAAGTCATAGCGTCCAGACAGTAAAGAATGACTGGTGATATTAGGGATACAGATGGAACAAACAGAAAATGTCACTAAGATCAACATATGATATGAAGAGAGGGTAGAGTTGGCAAAAGAGATGCAGGGGAAGGGAAGGCTCTGCTGGGCTGGTGGGTGGGGGATGGGCTGTGGACACAGCCTTCTCTGAGGTCCCCACCCTCAACCTCAGAAACCCTTTGTGACTCTTCCATGCTCTGTGATACAGGCCTGCGACTGTAGTCAAACCTTGAACCCAGAACTCAGTTGCTTCAGGCAGCCTTGCGATTCAGACGATGGAGAATTTTCTCTCATATCTGAAGAACTATACTGAGCCAGGCCTGAGCCTGGACTCAGCGTTCTTAGCTGTTGACCCCAAACTCACTTTTCTGAGTGTGGTCAAACACTTGAACCCAGAACTCAGTTGCTTTAGGCAGCCCTGTGATTCAGACAATGGAGAATATTCTCTGTTATCTGAAGAGATATACTGAGCCAGGCCTGAGCTTGGGCTCAGCCTTCCTAGCTGCTGACCCCAAAGTCACTTTTCTGAGTGTGTTGGGGATGTTCCTTTTGTATGTGTGCTATCTGGTGTTGGCACCACTCTCATCACCCCTTGAAAGAAATCACCATACCCAAAAGGTAAGATATCGTGGATGAACCACCAAGAGATTTCTTGTTGTAGTTGTTTTTGTTCCTCATTCCTATTTTCACATTTTTAAATGAGTTTGGTTGGCTCAGGGGATGCTCCTGAAATAGAAATTCTGGGAAGAGGAGGGAGTATCATACTTCTGAGGAGAAGGCCGGGCAGAGCTGGGAACTAAGTGAGGACTAAGTTTCCCATCTGAAGTGCAGAGACTGTCTGGTGTGGTCAAGAAGTTCAGGACAAAATCCCAGTCACAGTGATCTTAAGGTCCTTTGTTGGCTTAGGTGGAGAGGGTGGGCTCTCTGAACGGAAAAGTCCTGATACTTGATCATGAGTCATGTTTCATGTCAGGTAATGCTTGACCAAGACTTCTTTCATGTTGAGCTGATCAGTAGAGCAATGCTGAGTCTTTCAAGACTGAGCAGAGGGTGGGCCCTGTGCTCTGTCCCAGGAAACTGGGTCCTCTGAGGGAGAACAGAGGTGACCACTGACTTCAGGTTCTATGTCTTCTTTGAGCAGAAGACTTCTGACTAATAATGTCAAGTGTGTACCTCAATGATAAAATATTTAAAATATTTTCTTGAGTTTTCAATGAAGGAACAATAGAAAATAATTTCTTGCATTTCAAAATTAATAAAAGAAAATTCATATTGACTAAAATGAAGAGCCATATTATTCTTAGATGAGTAATAGCTGATCTTTTAGATAGAGGAGTGTGACAAGTGAGTTCTAGTTCCACACCTTTTTTATTTTTCTCCTCAGAGTCAAGGCACAGCAAAGAGGAGACAGAGAGTTGGGACATCTCAAGGTAAGTTTCTTCCTGTTTGACTTAAGTCCTCAAGTTGACCCTTCCACTCCTTTCCGTGAGGTCCAAGGTTCATAACCTCTGAAAATGTCAATTGTTAGATATGGTCTCTCAGAAAATACAGCCATGGGAGAGGCTCACAGGAAGGCAGTCTAACCTGAGACAATTCTCAGAGTCCCTACTCTGGTCAAGCCCCATGATAGAGCTGTGATGGATCTGGGCTGCCAAATAGGTGGCCATGTGAGAGGTGGAGGAAGGACTACTGGTTGGTTTGGTATCAGAATTTCTGTCTCAAGGTTAGCAGGTGGTGTACTGGGTAAGGTGCTGGACTCTGACATGGTTGACCTCAGTTCTAGTCCAAGATCAGACAGCTTGAAACTTATGCCAGGCATGTGTGCATGGATGCCAAAATCCTCAAGACAAGATTGGAGGAGAGGGGGATTGTGGCATGGCACTCTCCATTGAGGGACGATTTCTCACTTTTTCTCTGTGTATTTCTATGTCTCTCTAGTAAAAGTACATACCCTATGACAAAACCTTAAAAAAGGAAATGTTGTCTCCAACTTCCTGGGTGCTCAGATTCCACTGAGCTAACTACTGACCCTGTGCTTCTAAGAGTGACATTGAATATCATATGAGATCATGTAGGAAAAGATTTTAGAAATGAAACCATGTATACATGTGAACCTCACCAATGTAATCATCAATCATTTGACATTACTGCTTATTCAGGGGGCTTTCAGAGTTTAATATTCCAAAGGTCTCTCATAGAGAAGCTCCAGTATGAATATTATGTGCATAACTTTAACCATACAACCCACTGTTGTGTTTCCCAGGTCAGAGAGGCGGCTGGAGAGAAGCAGAGAAGAGGAGGCTATTTTCTATTCTCAAAGGTGATTAGTCTTTCACCTTCCTTCCTGGGCCCATTTTTAGCAATTTCTATGGACTCCTGGGATCCAATGCAGTCTGCAGCTGTCATGGAGGGGGAAACCACAGGAATGGGACTGTGCATGAAGGCAGAGGGGAGGGGCCAGAGAGTGTATTGTGAAGTCATGGTGTGGGGCCCTGTGAAAGGGTAGCAGGCTCAGGTGGCCCAGCCCCTAGTCCAGCAGGCCCTCCTTTGCCTGCTCTGGTCCTGGCTGCAGCTCTGTATTTCCTGTCTCCTGCAGCTCCCTGGGCCAGCATCATGATTCCATCTGCTTTCGTCAGCTGTTGTGCCCAGACCCCCTCTGTGAGGTGTGTAACAGATCGGCAGCTGAGGTCAATCGCCTGCTGGACCAGGCGTACATGGAGGAGGCTGCGCCCTCTGTGTCCCTACTGGTTTCCACAACTTCTATGACTGAGTCATCCATCTTTCAGCCCTCCACACTGTCATCAAGCCCTCCAGCAGACCTAACTGCAGGCCCTCTGTCTGAGCCTTCTCCAGCTCCGGCCTCCAACCTGCCACCTAGTCTGATGACACCCTCCCCTGATTCACTTTCACCTTCACCACTGAGTGACGCTGAACCACCAGAGCCTGTGCCACCCTTAGATTCCAAATTCCCAGCAGACCGTTTCCCGTCCTCACCATCCCCTTTCTCTAGAATCACTCCACATCACACTCAGAGAGAAGATGATTCTGGTCTCCAACCAGGAGTCACTTTTTCTCAGGTGGATGGCCCTGAAGGATTGTCCACTTCTGTCCCAGCAGTAAGAGATCTTGACCCGTCAAGGGTCACAACTTCACAAGTGCCCTTACCTCCTGCTAAGGGCTCACTTTCCTCCAACTTGGCACAGAGTGAACTCAAGCAGGATCTTCTTACCCACCATTATTCTAAGGCTACTTTTGGGAAGGCCACTACAGCCAAAATGGCAGAGTCGAAAAATCTTTCCTTTTTGAGCCCCGATGATCTGGTGCTTCAAGGAATACAAAGCCAACAGAAAGGCAATGCCCTGATACAGGCATGGAAGGAGACGTCAACAGGCTCTTTCTCAAAACGACTTAGCCCAGACTTCCAATTAAGTCCTTCAGGGAAAATGTCAGAGTCCATTGCTGCTCAGTAGGACTCAGCATCCTCCCCTCCTTTAAGCAGCAAAGGTGAACCAGAGCAACTGCCTGTGCCTGAGCAGTCCCCATATCTTAAGACTGATGAGGGTCCCTTACGAAAAAATCTACCTCATCTCTGCACAGGGAATCCGAACACCCTCCTGTCCCAGTCTCAGGTGACAGCTCCTCAATCTTTGTGCTCAACAGAATCTCCAAGGCTTCCATAGCCAAAGTAGCCCCAGCCATTCCCTCTTACAAACCTCAGCCCATGCCTGAGATCCCACCTCACCCCTTGTGGCAAACTGTGCCACAATTTGAGTCCAAACATCTCACTCAGGCCCAATCCCAGGATCACTTTCAATTTCCAGGCTCATATCTTCCCCCTTCCACTCTATCCCAGATTAGGATCTGTGGAGTATGTTTTCATAGACCCCCAAATGAACCACAGTCTATTTCACCAACTGAAATTGACCACCTGGAATGCAATATATTGAAGAAAGAACAGGAAAAATTGTGGGGTTTACCCTCTGTGGTCCAAAGTTCTCAGAAAGAATTTTGTCGCCCACCTCCCAAACTTCCATTGGTCAGCCGCTCCTCCAAGTTCCATGTTTCAAGCTCCATTTTCCCCCTGAGCAGTGAGCTTCAGAAGAAACTTGAGCACCACCTTAGGAAGAGGCTCATCCAACACCGGTGGGGCCTGCCCTGCAGAGTCCATGAGTCTCTGTCACTGATGAATCCTCAGAGAGCTACTACTGAGACATCTCAGTCAAAGAGCAGTTATGGACTCTCCTGGATCTCTTTGTTTAAGAGTCAGAGCAGAAAAGAGCTAGGTGCTTGGGGATTGAGCTGCACGGGAAGCTCCCATGGGAAGAGCTCAGAAATGTTTCTGCTAGGGAAGAACCAGGGACAGAGTTCAGAAGATAGTACAAATGAGTCTCCCTCGAGTGAAACAGATAATATTCTAATATCCAACTCTGAGAAAGACCTAGAATTTCCCAGGGTGATTCTTTCAGAAAATTATTCAAGCACCTCAGTAGTGAGCCAAAAACAGAAAGAAATTGCAAAAGCCCTGCAAGTACATCTGAGCAAGAAGTCTGAGGAGATCAGTGAGGGCCATGTCCCGGACACTGTGCATAGTTCATGGCATTCCATCAAGCATGCATTGCCTCTTCTTGAACAGTCCCACAGCCAAACTACCCACAGAGATTTAACACCATCTTTGTGGGCAGACCAAAGTCTCAATACCTCTGAACATATTTCTTTCATTCCTACCAGCAAACAAGATCTGTTGGAAGCTCATATTAAATGATTTCATAAGAACATGATGCATGGCCCCCCCAGAAAGGTCATCAAATACTTTCAGATCTATAATGAAAAAGAGGAACATAAACACTCTCACGTCCATTCCAACTTTTATTCTTCAAAAAAGCTCATTTCTGGCATCGATTCCCATTCTAGCATTTTCAAGCACCATAGAGAAAGTACTAATGCTCCTTATAGAGACAAGGTAGGAAGAGCAAATGCTGTCCCCATCCTAGATGATGCTCTTCATTCCACCTCAACTGTAGGAAAGGAAAGACAGGGGACCCTGCCAAAACCAGCCTCTGAGAGCAGCCAAAAGCTTAGAGAGAACATTCAGGGTGTTCAGGAGGGCAGACGGGCTTTTCCACCTGGCACGCACAGCTTCACAGACAAAGACAGTCAGAAAGTGAAAGTCCTAGCTAATACTCGCAGCCCACAGCTGCCCACAAGGCAAGCTGAAGCTAATCTTGAGACAAAAGGTAACGATAATTCCCGCCATATACTGAAAAAGCCTCAAGGCCAAAGGCCAAAGAATTCAGGACACTTTTTAATGTCCAACAAGTCCAGGGAGATTTTCAAGACCAAAGAACTCAGCAGGGCTCCTCAATTACGGTGTAATAATCTATTGAAAACCTGTGGGTTGAAAGGTTCCCCAGTGATGTAGAGGAACATGGGTAAAGTATAAAATACCCAGACCACTGAAAGACCTCCTCCAGAAATGACAGCTTCACAAGATCTTAAGTCATCAGACCTGAAAAATCATACATCAAACTGAAGCTTCAGGAGGCAATCCTCCCTCGCAGTTCCTGGCCCAGGGGTTGAAAGATGGGAGTGGGGTGTCTGTAGGTCTAAGGGCCTTCCTATGTGCAGGCTGATAGGGGTTTCTGGCTTGGAGGTCCTCGGACTGGAGCTTCAGGGGGCAATCCTCCCTTGTAGTTCCTGGCCCAGGGGTCGAAAGATGGGAGTGGGCCAGAAATGCTTCTGCTAGGGAAGAACCAAGAATCTGTCAGAAGATAGTACAAACAAGTCTCCCTTGAGTGAATCCAGATAATAGTCTAGTATCCAACTCTGAGAAAGACCTAGAATTTCCCAGGGTGATTCTTTCAGAAAATTATTCAAGAGCCTCAGTAGTGAGCCAAAAACAGAAAGAAATTGCAAAAGCCCTGCAAGTACATCTGAGCAAGAAGTTTGAGTAGATCAATAAGGGCCATGTCCTGGACACTGTGCATAGTTCACGGCATTCCATCAAGCATGCATTGCCTCTTCATGAACACTCCCACAGCCAAATGACCCACAGAGATTTAACACCATCTTTGTGGGCAGACCAAAGTCTGAATACCTCTGAACATATTTCTTTCATTCCTACCAGCAAACAAGATCTGTTGGAAGCTCATATTAGATTTCATAAGAATATAATGCATGACCCCCTCCAGAAAGGTCATCAAGTCCTTTCAGATCTCAGGTCCATTCCAACTTTTACTCTTCAAAAAAGCTCATTTCTGGCATCGATTCCAATTCTAGCATTTTCAAGCACTGTAGAGAAAGTACTAATGCTCCTTATAGAGGCAAGGTAGGAAGAGCAAATGCTGTCCCCATCCTAGATGATGCTCTTCATTCCACCTCAACTGTAGGAAAAGAAAGACAGGGGACCCTGCCAAAACCAGCCTCTGAGAGCAGCCAAAAGCTTAGAGAGAACATTCAGGGTGCTCAGGAGGGCAGACGGGCTTTTCTACCTGGCACACACAGCTTCACGGACAAAGACAGTGAGAATGTGAATGTCCTAGCTAATACTCGCAGCCCACAGCTGCCCACAAGGCAAGCTGAAGCTAATTTGAGACAAAGGATAAGAATGATAATTCCCACAAGATAGTATAAAAGCCTCAAGGTCAAAGGCCAAAGAATTCAGGACACTTTTTAATGTCTAACAAGTCCAGGGAGATTTTCAAGACCAAAAAACTCAGCAGTGCTCCTAAGTCACGGTGTAATAATCTGTTGAAAACCTGTGGGTTGAAAGGTTCCCCAGTGATGTAGAGGAACATGGGTAAAGTAGAAAATACCCAGACCACTGAAAGACCTCCTCCAGAAATGACAGCTTCACAAGATCTTAAGTCATCAGACCTGAAAAATCATATATCAGATCGGAGCTTCAGGGGGCAATTCTCCCTCGCAGTTCCTGGTCCAGGGGTTGAAAGATGGGAGTGGGGTGTCTGTAGGTCTAAGGGCCTTCCTATGTGCAGGCTGACAGGGGTTTCTGGCTTGGAGGTCCTCGGACTGAAGCTTCAGGGGGCAATCCTTCCTCGCAGTTCCTGGCCCAGGGGTCAAAAGATGGGAGTGGGCCAGAAATGCTGCTAGGGAAGAACCAGGGACAGAGCTCAGAAGATAGTACAAACAAGTCTCCCTCGAGTGAATCCAGATAATAGTCTAGTATCCAACTCTGAGAAAGACCTAGAATTTCCCAGGGTGATTCTTTCAGAAAATTATTCAAGCACCTCAGTAGTGAGCCAAAAACAGAAAGAAATTGCAAAAGCCCTGCAAGTACATCTGAGCAAGAATTTTGAGGAGATCAGTGAGGGCCATGTCCCGGACACTGTGCATAGTTCACGGCATTCCATCAGGCATGCATTGCCTCTTCTTGAACACTCCCACAGTCAAACGACCCACAGAGATTTAACACCATCTTTGGGGGCAGACCAAAGTCTCAATACCTCTGAACATACTTCTTTCATTCCTACCAGCAAACAAGATCTGTTGGAAGCTAATATTAGATTGCATAAGAATATAATGCATGGCCCCCTCCAGAAAGGTCATCAAATCCTTTCAGATCTATAATCAAAAGGAGGAACTTAAACACTCTCATGTCCATTCCAACTTTTACTCTTCAAAAAAGCTCATTTCTGACTTGGATTCCCATTCTAGCATTTTCAAGCACCGTAGAGAAAGTACTAATGCTCCTTATAGAGACAAGGTAGGAAGAGCAAATGCTATCCCCATCCTAGATGATGCTCTTCATTCCACCTCAACTGTAGGAAAGGAAAGACAGGGGACCCTGCCAAAACCAGCCTCTGAGAGCAGCCAAAAGCTTAGAGAGAACATTCAGGGTGCTCAGGAGGGCAGACGGGCTTTTCCACCTGGCACGCACAGCTTCACAGACAAAGACAGTCAGAAAGTGAAAGTCCTAGCTAATACTCGTGGCCCCCAGCTGCCCACAAGGCAAGCTGAAGCTAAACTTGAGACAAAAGATAAGAAGGATAATTCCCCAAACATACTGAAAAAGCCTCAAGGCCAAAGGCCAAAGGCCAAAGAATTCAGGATACTTTTTAATGTCCAACAAGTCCAGGGAGATTTTCAAGACAAAAGAACTCAGCAGTGCTCCTCAATCACAATGTAATAATGTATTGAAAACCTGTGGATCGAAAGGTTCCCCAGTGATGTACAGGAACATGGGTAAAGTAGAAACTACCCAGACCACTGAAAGACCTCCTCCAGAAATGACAGCTTCACAAGATCTTAAGTCATCAGACGTGAAAAAGCATACATCGGCAGAGTTAAAGTTCAAATTGGAGAACAGGAAGCACAGCCAGGATCATGGCTATCCAATGCACACGTCCTATGCCTCTGATAACTTGTCTTCCAGGGCCTCACGGCCTTCTGCCCAAGGTGTCTCCAGTGGGAACATCACGGTTTCCCCAGTGCTGCATATCCACTTAGGCAACACAGCAGTCTTTGTTGACCAGCCACGAGAGACTTGAGTCCCTAATTATGCCTGTTTCAACTATCATCATAAGAAATTCAAATCAGTTGAGATAAGAGAGCGCCCTCTGGTACCTAAAGGAGGAGAGGTGGGTGGAGGGAACGCAGCCTTAGAGACATCGGAACTTAGAAGGAAGAGCCACCTTCCTCTGTTTCCAGAGACACAGGGAGCGAGAAAATCTTTGTCAACCCCATCACAGCAAAGGCAGTCTCCTACTGAAAGCCTTTTTAGAAGGCATACGAAGCACTTTTTGAAACAAATGTGTACAAACATGAAGTACAACGGGCAAGAAAGTTCCCAGGAAGAGGGCAGCTCCCTCTCATGGCCACAGAACAAAGGCTTGCTGGAAAGAGCAGTTGCCTTTTCAGGAGCCACCAAACCTCATAAATTCACTGCAGAAACTAGAAAGTTCCTTGAGGAGAATCAGGGGTGCAGACACAGAATTCAAAGCACCTGCCCCCAAGAGGCCCTCTCCTCCCCTGTGAAAACTGGCCAAATTCAGCACAGTACAGAACTGCACGTCCAGGAAAAGCCCACCCAGAGTTACCGCTCTGACTACAGGGCTCCTTCCTATAAAGTGACAGATACCAAGTCCTATAGCCGAGTTGCTGTCTCTTCTGTCCTGAGTAATCCCAGTGGGACTACTCAGATTCAAAACCAAAACAGACAGCCCCAGAGAGTCATGACTTTAAAGGACCAGGCATTGTGTCACAGGCGCCTCCCATCAATTTCTTGTGGGGAGACCACTCCCCATCGAAATTCCATGTGCCCATCCAAGTGGGCATCAAGTCAGCCAGGTGCCTTTGGGCACCCTTTTCACTTTTGAAGGCTCTCTGCTGACAGATTTGTCTCTATATTGAGAGAAGATGCCTCACTAGCTTTTCAAAGAAGTAAAATTCCTCTCCATCACTGTTGGAATATTCCCATTCCTTGTTAAAAATACTAATCTCCACCAAATAATTCATTCATGATTGAAAATATTGGTTATCCAATAAATAGTCCAATACGAGTCATGGTATTTGTGTTCTTTGGGGGCATCAGGTTTGGGTGATCCTGGGCTTGTACTAAGGGAAAGGAAGGAATTTGGCTCTTACTGGTTGCCTCTTTTGGTTAATAGAAGACCAGTCTCCAGGAGTTCTCACTGTAGAATGGATACCAAATGCCCCAAAATGCTCCTCCCTTCTCCCTGATGAAATTTGAGGAGTCACAACTGGCTTTTTAACTGCTAGCTTAACTTAATAACATTGAATATCAGCCAGGGTTTTGTTCTCTCATTGATGTTTTCACATCCTTTACAGTAGTATGGTAGGCAGGTCTTACACATTTGAAGAGAGGTCAAAGAGGGTTTTGTTTTTTAGAAAATTTTGTCCATGAGCAGGGGTAACACAGGTGATGAACCTTGACTGGAAGTGCTTGGGGTTATTCTAGTCATGATACTAGCCTGATTAGGGTAGCATATTTTGACCTTACTATTGAGGTTTTCAACTCAAAAGTCACCTTGCATAAGGTGTTCCTCTCCTCTGGTATATCTTCAAGCTGTCTGCAATGATGATTGACTTTTTTAGAGCAAAAGGGTAAACTACCTGTCAGAGGTTGGAATGTGACTAAACAGCACCTGCATCTCAGGAAAAAATAAACTGAAGTTATGGAAAAATCTCACGTAGAGTGAGTGGGAAAGTAAGAAGAAGATGGAATTGGAAAGAATGATGCTATTGGTTGAACAAAGGTTAATACTGCACCATCCAATATAATCCTGTCCTGTTCCCCATTTTTCCCAGTCAAATCTAGGCACACTTTATCCAAAGATCAGGGAATTATAGAGCTGACTGATGCCCCTTAGGCAGTAGTGTCCATGTGCCTGTTCCTTGAGTCCTAGAACAATACCTGCAGGGCTGTTGTCAGGCATAGCATCCCTCACTCTAGGTAAGGTGATCACGGTGCCTGTCTTTCAACCATGCTTGATGACAACATGCAGAATCTTGCCCATAGTGATTGCACTTCTCCTGTCAGGAAGGAGGGGAAAACTCTGAGCTTCATGGGCTTAGGAAGACCATGCTACCGCTTCCCCAGTGTAAACATAGGCAGCTACTGAACCACAGTTTGGTACTGTACAATGTCCTGGGGTCTCATGAAGGACCTCTATAAAATGCTCTTTTGGGCCAATGCAGCACACATACCAACTCTAATTCCGGGTCCAGGGGAAAGGCAACTCCACTTTTACAGTCTGGATCTCAAACATTGGGTGAGTATCCTAGAGAGCCTTTGAGATAATTTTTCCAGAAAAAATGTGTGAATAAAACTTTAACTAGGTGTTAAAATAAAAACCAAATTAAACAGACATCCACACAGCCCCCTCTATGAAAATTCTATCTTCTTGTTCTACATTATACCATTGACCTGAAGTGTCTGGAGCTTAGGGTTGAAGAAAGAGTACAGATTCTGTGAAGGACCCAGGAAAGTCACTGGGTGGGGAATCCGTGGAGGACCCCAACATTCATATGGTACACAGGCCAGTGACCTGGCCTCCCATTTCTTCAGTCCCACTTGAATGTCCTCTAGTGTCCCTAGTGTCATAGGATCCTTTCCCTCCATTCTAAATCACTTACTTCTACACTACAGAAGTTATCATCAGAAATACCTGTGATAACTGAAGAAATTGGCCTCACATTCTACCTTTAACTCCATGCCTCTATGCTTCTCATATATACCCTCAATTTGTCAAATTTTCAACCTTGTCATTAGTTTTTCTATTTATTAATGTATCCACCAAGCTTGGATTGATCATCTTCATGATTTTTATGGTGACCAAGATTTACGAAATTCTATATCTAATGAGCTTCCTCTGGTTCCCTTTACTCCTTGTATCTGGAAAATCCCATCTCTGGCTTTTCCAGGAATACCTTCCTATAAGTGAACAATCACTATTTGATTTGTGGTACCAACGTAAATTCATTATCAGATCCAGGACTACCTCAATGTAATTCACTCATGAACAATTTCTACATGTTTACTAACAGTCCATAAAATCAACGAAGCTTAGAGATGATACGATGTGATTATATTTATGGATTTTTAAATACTGAACCACACTTACATCCCTTGCTTAGTCCACTCTCTCATGCTATTAAATCTCTTCAAAAATCTGCACTTTCTTCAAAAATCTCCACTTCCTCAGCAAATGTGCTAGACTCACTGTTGACAGAGGAACTAGAAGATAACTGACGGGAACATTCATCAGATAACCTTCAAAATACTGTATTTATCACTCCTTTCTTTTTTCTTTGAGACCCCCAACCTGAAAGGAATTTTACTTCTGGCAGTATCTTTATTGAGAGAAAGCTAAACTCTAGTTAGTCTTCATGGACTCATCCAGCCTAGACAACTCTCCTTATTCCTCCCTCCCATGGTACTGAACAGGTCTTAGTTTTAGAAGTTTTTAATTACCAAAAATACTAAACACGTAGTCACATGAAGTTTTTTTTAATAACTCATGTTTCTAAAACCACACTTCCACAGTTATCATTTGGCATGTGTGATGCCCCAGCTCTCCTACACAGCAATAAAAGTGCCAAAGTCCATTTAAACACCTTACATTCCGTCTTTTATAAGATATGCTACAGTCCTGCGTCAGTGTTCTCACTTCCTTTGCTGTTTACCACACGAGGAGCACGCTGACCAACAACACTGTACACAGCATCAGTGACTGAAAAAAATATAAGATTTTGCAATCCGTTTTTGAAAGGTTTACTAAAAACATTAAGGAGCCATTAAAGTTATTCCTCGCCCTGCTCCACACACTGAGGACTGTCACGGAGAAGACTGAGTGCACGATATTGCCGTCCCTTAGTTACACAGCAACTACAACATGGAAAAGAGTATATTAGCAACAAACTGTAAGTTTAAAGAAACTGAGCTTTTTGGAGGGCAGAGATTTTTCTTGTATGCAAAAAATCTGAACTGTCCAAGGACCGTTATGATGACCATAATGATAAGCCACTAAGTATGATAACATAGAGGTTAGCGTTCAGGGAGTTAAACAAAAACCTGAAATCTATGACACACGTTTATGATCTCACCTCCAAAAAGTAGCCATACCATTTACTATTTTTCCTTTTGTTTCCTTAAAGCTTAAAAATATCATTTTACTTCTGAATAGATCATTAAATACAATAAGTGTTTAATAATCTGCTTCAGTAGGCATCGTGTTTGAAACTGCGGGGGACAGACATATGAGTAGGGAGCACCTACATCCCATGCCAATAACATGTTGATTATCAGCTCAGTTTCACAAAGTATTTTCCCAGTTCTGGCCATAGAAAAAAGCATCTAGTTTCATTACAGAATCATCCTTATTTGTGCATTGCCCTGCCTGAAATATGCACAGCAAGGTTAATGCTCAGTGTGCAAAGTGCCTGCTAACCTGTCTCAGAGCCTACATTGTACCCTTGCTCTGCTTCTGCCTTCTAATAACAGCACAAGACATTCAAATAACACCTTAAGGGACCAGAAATTGGTGTAATGGCTATGTTGCTGGACTCCCATGTAGTCAAAGCAGTTCAAGTCTCAGACCTAGTGGCTTAAACTCACACCGGGTGCGTGTGCGTGTGTGCCCAATATCCCGAGAGGAGAATGGAGAAGGGATTGTGGCATGGCCATCCGCCCTGGGGGGTGATTTCTCGCTTTCTGTCTCTCTGCCTTTCTCTGTCTTTCTGGCAAGTGCATGCACCCTATAGCAAAAACCTCTTCCAAAAAAATAAATTAATAACACCTTAATTATATAAAATTGTACTCCATTTTATAGACGTAATAAGAACATCATCTCTAACAGCAGGTATCTATTTTTTCAGGAGCAAATAATCACTGGAGACAACATATGACTTAAGCTCAGAGTTAAAATGTGTTTGCAAGGTTGATGTAATGAGGAGGTCTTAACAGAACTGACAGTTCACTAAGGCCACATAGGAGTATGCAGAAGCACAAGGAGTCCCGAGGGAGGCAGACTCAGCCAGACACAAGTGATCAGTTCTGATCTCAGCTCAGTCACAGTCTAGATACACAGCAAGTGATTCAGTTTTGCTGAACCTCAGCATTTGTATCTGCAAAGCATCGCTAATAACACCTCCCATGACTCATTGTAAAGACCGAGCAGAGATCAGGTCATGGGTGCTCAATAAACAGTAACTGTCTGTGCTCATCCACCATCTCCACACTGCACTGCATTCTCAGCATACAAGAAATCTCTGCCTTCCCAGCTGTTCTAGTTTGTACCACATAAGAGAAAACAGTGCCTTGTTTTAGGGTCCCCCTAAAAAAAATTAAATACTCATTCGTTGGGGTAGTAGTATTTCTACTACTATTGATTTCTGAAAATCAATAGAATAATCTACTATTGAAATAGTAGAAAATGAGAAATAGGGTCTTTTGCAAAGACAAGTCATTTCCCTCAAATGTGAAGGTGGATTTTCGCCTTGCTGCAATGAATAAGGTAACATCCCCTGTCTACAGCACCTTGTGTGGAAGTTATCAAATGGCCTGTTCACCTGTTCCCCTGTAGCAGCTGTAAAGCTGAGTTGGGGAAGTGGTGAAATTACAATACGTTATACTCCATAGTGGAGTACCAAGACCTGCGACCAAATACTTTTACCTATTTAAAGGGGATGATGTCTCTATATTTCCTTAGAAAGTATCGAATATCAATACAGATATATACTCAGAAAACGTTCATTAATTTATATATGAATAAATGTTTGAGTTAAGCACACTAAAAGCTTATAGATTTTCAAGTTAATTTTTCAGTTTTGTAACTTACACTGATCACTTGAAGAATGCTGAGATTTCAAGTAAAGAAAATTTAAAAATGTATGAAACTCAAGAGGAGCACTTGCGTGAGTGCACAAAATCCCAAGAGGAGAATGGAGGAGAAGGAATTGTAGTGTTGCCATCCACCCAGGGAATGATTTCTCTCTGTCTCTCTGTCTCTATTTCTATCTCTCTAGCACGTGCACACGTGCTATAGCAAAAAGAAAAAACAACCAACCAACCAAACAAAAAAAAAAAAACAATAAAAATAAATTCACGTGATTCTGTTATTTTTGAATTGTGTATCTTTCATGTAATATTTAACAGAAAGCAAAATTTTTCCTGTTATACTTTTAAAACCAGTTATTGTGTTTCCCACTAAATACAGTAGATCAAACACACTTGACCCTTTCACCTTCCTAATACACCATTCGAAATAATGAATAATAAGAAAAGATTCTTGACATCGTTAGTAATCGAGGAAATGAAAATAAAAACCACCGTGAGATAACATTGCACATCCACAAGGATGGTTAAAATTGAAAAGATGATAAAGGAAAGAAGCAGAGAGGAGAGAAGCCTCCACGACTGCTGGTGGGAATGTAAATTGCTTGGCTAATTGTAACAGTCTGGCAGTTCCTCAAAATGGTAAACTGAGAGCAGCCGTGTGACCCTCTCTTTGGTATCTTCCCAAGGGAAGTAAAAACATGTCCACATAGAAACGTGTGCACCGATGCCCTCGGCAGCATTGTTTATAAGAGCAAAAGGTGGGAACAATCCAAATCCCTACCAACTGATGAATGGGTAAACAAAATGTGGGGTGAGATATTCAGCCACAAAGAGGAATAAAATATCCAGAAATGCTGTAAGAAGAATGAGCCTTGAGAACATGATGAGAAGTCAGTGGCAAATGACCGCGTATTTCATGATTCCATTCTTACGAAGTGCCCACAAGAGGGAAATCTATGCAGACAGAAAGATCTGGGGTTGCTTAGTGCTGTGGGTGGCATGGGTGGGGGATGAAAGGATAGTTAAAGACGGTGAGGTTTCTTTTTTGAAGTCATCAAACGTTTTCAGGCTGATTCTGGTGCTGAACGCACAACTCTGGGAATGCATTAAAAGTGGGTACATTGTATCGAATGCGAACTAGGATTTTATAAAACTGATTAAAGAGAGTGCTTAGGGATGACGAGAACGAGAGAGGACATGACAGAGCCGGCACATATTTGGGCGCTGGGAATCTGGAGGAGGGGAGGGAACTGACAGTCAAGCTGACAAAGCGCCTGCAAACCCGTTCACACCAGAAAAGACAGATGACAGTGACGTGGTGGCACCAAATAAAGAAATTGAGGTTATATGTTATGAACATGGCTCTTTGAAAATTGGAAGTTTTGTTTCATTTTTTCTACATTGTGTATAATTAAACAAAATCTTTGGATGATGCCCTTTACCTGTATTGTGTAAAAACCTCTTGAATTGTCACCATGCTTCTAATGCGGAAAGAGGACTCCAGGTGTTTGACTGGGACAGACTCTGAGACAACTCTTTTTTCTTTTTTCTTTAAGCTTCTTTATTCACAAAATGAGAACAGGAGAAGCATACAGCACCCCTGGCAGAGTCTTGACACGCAACCCATTCTCCAGCTTCATTCGGCTCAAATCATGGGGATGTGTAGCCCAGGGTACTCGCCCCCTGACTCAAACAGTCTACCTTCCCAAGTGAGTCTGACACAGAGGGATGCATTACACCACTGTGTCACCCTCCCAGTTGAAACTCTTTAAAGCTGGCATTGTATAATTCTGGGGTCTGAGTGTGGTTTTGGTGGCTATGGGAATCAAAGCCCCAAATCTCAAAGGCTAACTAAAACTCAGGGGCACACTATCAGTGGTCTATTTTAAAATGTATTTATTTCAGAGGAATTAAACCTGCAGCACAGGGGCGAGGAAGGTGCTGCTTAGGTTTGTCTAAGGCAAGGACAGCCTAGGGCAGCTTGTGGTGGCAGAGGCAGCAGTGACTGCTGAGCCGGCCCCTCCCACAGCTGGGGGCTCCCTCTACAGGGACCAGGGCAGGCCTGGGAGCTCTTGGTGGCTTCTCTCCTAACTCAGGTGGGCCCCCAGATGGTGGGGAGCAGAGGGAAGAGTCGGAGAAAGCTCCTTGGTACAGTCTCCTCTCTCCCTCTTTTCCCACCAGGTCCTCACTACTTCCCACCAAGTAGCCTCCAGCAACAAAGGAGGAGGAAATGTTTTCTCAGGGGAATTGGCTAGCTTTTAAGGATTGGTTTTTCCTGCTCCTCTTTTCTCCTTGTCAGGTGTGACACCCCCGCCCCATAAGCACACATCCCTTGGGTTGTGTTCAAAGTCTCCTGGACAGGCAGGGGTGGCAGCGGACAGGATCCCCTGTCATCTCTGTCCTGCCCTCCAAGGGACTTACAAGCCTGCCAGTGCTCCTTCCTGCTCTCCTCCTTCCAGTCCTTCCCCACCACCATCTGCTGCCCTCTCCCTGGGGAGCTGGTGCTTTCTTTTCTTTCTTCTTCTTTCAAATTTCTTAGAGGTAGGGAGGAGAGAAGGGCAGAGAAAGGATGATCCTGTCCTGAGAGGGAAAGTATGAGATGTGAGTAGGGAAGGGAGCAGAGAAGGCAAAGGCTGCACCTTCATAAGGCAGGGTTGCTTGGGGCCAAGCTCTCAACACCGTCTCACTTGAGAATCTGTCACAGGAAAACAAGTCAAGGGGAGCAAAAGAAGGAGCCATTAGGGCCAGAGGTAGACCAAGAGATGGACTCTAAGGGGGCCAGGGTAAATGAGGGGATCCAGGTACTAGAGGTGCTTCCTGGGGGTGGGGGAAGGCAGCCAGTGTCTCTCCTTCCTTCTTCCACCCCAGCTGCAGTCCTGGCCTCTTCCTACATCCCTCTTCCCTATGACAGAAACTGAGGTCTTGGCCCTGTCACTGTGTCCCTGTGTCCCTTGAATGTTCCTTACTCACCACTCCCTCCTTTTGTGCAAGCTGCTTTACAATACATTTTAAATTTCAACTGTTTGGGGCAGGGGGAGATTTGCATGAATGTCAAATACAGGATACCCTTTTTGCACCTACTATTAACACAGTGCTCTGTTTGTGATCTGTCCCCCCCTCTGTCCTTTCCTCCCTTTTTACATACACACACACACACACACACACACACGCACGCACACACACGAGAAATACACGTATGTTCCTGAATTTTTGAGAATATCCTTCATGCATCATGCACTTTCTCTACTTTCTCCTCAAACACTTCATTGTAAATTGCTTTTCTTTTTTCTTTTTTTGTTTGATGTTGCTACAGAGCATGAACTGATTTTCTGCTTGGGATATTGGACATGCATGCACATGCACTTGGCATATTTTCGACCTTCCAGGCCCAGGACTCAAACTGTGGAATCGGCCATGTGGGATCCAGCTGTCTTAGCCTCCACACCATCTGCTGGCCCTCATTATAAATTTCTTAATAATACTTTCTTGCATGTTCAGTTATCCCCATAAGTAAATTTAACATTGGCATAAATCTTTTGAACTAATCTTTTGTCAATATTCGCTATTTATACAGTGACATTAAAAAAAAAACACTTCCATTAGAGGTCTAGTCTACAATCATATGTTGCATGTACTTGTCATGTGCCTTTAGTTTCCTTTATTCTAGAACAGAACAGTTTCAGTCTTCTTTTATGATATAACCTTTTTTTTTCGATAGGGTTTGTGTGCTCGCTAGAGAAACAGAGAGACACAGAGAGGGGAAGTGAGAAATAACCCCCCCCCGAGGGGATGATCACGCTGCAGGCCCTCCACTCTCCTCCTAGGATTTTGGGCACACATACACACGCATCCAGCATGCAGTTCAAGCTGCTGGGTCCAGGGTTTGAACCACGATTGACCAGATGGGAATCCGGCACCTTAATCACTGCACCATTTGCTGGCCTCACACGACATAGCCATTTAGAAGATTATATCTAAATGGACCATCTTTATAACCCTTTCTCAATTCCAATTTTGCCAGCAGAGCTCATATTGCTCAGACTTTAAAGACTGTATTTACATTTGTGAGTCCTGGGGACATTAGGACCAAACTTATAAAGAAATAAACAAAACAAAAAAATAAGGGCTGGCCCTATAGCCTAGTGGTTGAGAGTTGGATCCCAGATGGCCCACTATAATTCTAGACCTGGACCTAGCAGCTCAGAAAACATGCAGGGCACATGTGGGTGCATACCTCAAATCCTGATGGGATGAAGAAATAGAGAAGTAGGGATTGCGGTGTGCTCTCACCCATTGGGAGGTACTTTCTCCCCACTTTCCTATCTTTTCTCTCTCTATCTCTCTATCTCTCCTCTCTCTCTCTCTCTCTCTGGAGTGCATGTGCCCTCTGGAAATTTAAAACAACCAAAACAACTCCAAATAGCAATACCATAGAGGCAAGGATATATGCAGGGATTTTTGTAGACAAATACACCACCTGCCCTCACAGGAAGGTAGATGAGAGGATGCAGGGACTTGGAGTGGTCCTCCCTTCGGGTAGAGAGAAGGGAGAATCCATGGAGACAGGAGAAGATGGGCAAAGAAAGCTCTCTTGACTGTAACCCTCATCACATGGGAAGGGGAGGACTGGGATGTAAGGGTCCAGAGATCGGTCCAACTGATGGAGACACAGAAAAGACAACGACAATGCAACTGCAAAAGAGGCTTTTATTTTTCCAGCTAGCTGGGGTCCAAGTTCCTGCCCGTCGCAGCGGGCCTTCACAAGGACCCCGTACCTAAGAGAAAGTAATCTTTTATAGTTCAGGATGTTTTCTAAAATGTAACATAAACAAAGGAAAGGGGGGGTATGAGAAGCGAGGGTCCAGCCTGCTCAGGTCTAGATAAGGGCTCTCTGCTAGGGGTTTGGATGACCTTGCCTCGGAGGTGCTGGGCCCTCCCGTTTTCCACTTATCTGAGAGTTCCCAGACTCCTGGTTCCCGTCCTTGAGGCCCTAACAAAGTGGGCTCCGTCCTTGAAGACTTAACAGGGTAGCAATTAAGCTAACTTGCCCCAGCATTCCCTAACATGGCGGTGATTATGCTAACTTGGCCTAACATTGTATCTGGGGCCAACGCAGATTCATCAGACTTAGTGTGGGAATGTAGGCAAGCAAAGGATCAGAATGGCATGGGGATTAGCGGTTAACTAATTACTGATGATTTAAAGGTTAAAATGATTAAATGACACAACCAGTATGAGGAGATTTTAAAAAATGTACATATATATAAAACCAATATATATTATGTGTACACACATCTATATGCACAACACAAACAAAAGTGACATTATTTGTTATAAAAAGTGAGGAGATGCCAATAGAACTTTGGGTGAACAGGTAAAAAATAGATGAAAAAAATCATACTAATCATAAAACGTTTCATGGATAAAGTCAACTTAGGTGTGATTCAAAAGAAAATGAATCCCTAAAAATATTTCCATTGTTCTCAGTAGAGGTGATACTACACTAAAGCAGGATGAGTTTGGTCACGTGGACTGTGGCCCAGATAATGGCTATATACAATTGTGGCAGATGGTAAAAGGTTGGGAAGGAGAGAAGAGGTTCAGAAGGAAAAAGAGGGAAGAGTGGGTAGGACACTGCGTGCTGTGAAGGGCTAGATGTAAGAGCCCATTGCGCAGAATCATCTTACAGGAATTTGGCTGAGAAAGAATTCGTAAATTTTCTGTCACTCCTCACGGGTGGGCCAGGCTGCCTCCCTCTCTGTCATGATTTCTGTTCTTGGCCAAGGCCACTCTGCTCTCTAATGATTTCTGGCACACTTAGATCCCTGACTGGAAATATGGGGGGAGGGAGGCTGTTGGTGAGTTATTTCTGGTTTTGTATAGATTAAAAAAAAATACTGTGTATGTGGGAAGCTGTATCTGTGACCAGAGTAGACTATAAGAGTATAAATCCCTAGGCACATCAGATTTCCAGAGATTATAGAAAGGGAGGTCACCAAGCAGAAAAAGGCTCCCAGGGACTGTACACGGAACAGGGGGAATAAATAAAAAATTTCACTAAGGTAATGCTGTGGAGTTCCTCTCCCAAAAACCCACATGCTGAGATTTCCTTGTACCTAGATGCGGAGGATGAAAACTTGATCCAGTTATGAAGGGTGGGGTCTCTGGGAGATCAGTGACTAGGTGATGAAGATGAGGCCCTCAGAATTGACTCCTGTTGGGTTGATAAGGAAAGGGAATATGAGACACACATGGACACAGAACACACTCTTCTGCCCTCTGCTATGCGGCAGTGCAGCCAGAGTCCTTCACCAGAGGGGACCCCTGGACCTTGAACCTCCAAATCATGATTGAGTAACCTCTAAATGTATAAATCCCCCAGTTTCAGGTATTTCCCGTTATTAGCAACAACATGGAGTGGGGTATACATACAGAACAGTAAAAGACGAAGTTGGAGAGTCAATGGAGATTGAACAGCCCCAGAGGGATGGACTCATCGGAGGGTAGGCTGGTCAGGGCAGGGCTAAGGGTTCACCTTTCATGTGTTCTCCCTTCTTCCACCCTCAAGGGACTCTACTGTCTGTGCTCTAGTTCTCTGATGTGGGCCTGGAACTCTCCTCTGTACTGTGCATACCCATGCCCAGGCCCTGGTGCTGTGACCAACCTCACTGTCTGTGGAGCCTCACTGCACAGGGAATGAGCTCCAGCTTGATGTCCTGGGTGTCCCCATCCTTTCCCTCCTGTGTGGGGCAGGGCTCTCATGTTTGTGTCTGTACTACATGAAGAGGACTCTTTTCCCAATTGTGGCGTGCCCCCGCCCATCGCCTCTCGAGCGCGACCCTAAGATGGCGCCAGCAGAAGCCCGAAGTCTGCCCAGAGGGTGAACAACTTTGAGGAAGTGGAACGGCGGAGAGCGTGGAGAGCACGGGAACACTACATGCGACCAATCCTCATTCGAGGATTGGCTTCCGTACACGTGGACAATGCACTGATTGGCTAAGGGCCCTTTAAAAGGCCCTGGGAGGAAGCGGGGAGGAGAGGAACTTCGGAAAGATAAACTGGGGAAATAAAGCGCTGAAGAGAAGACCGTCTCCGGGTCGTCTGTACCGCCGACAAGTGGTGGCCCGTACAGGGAACCTTTGAAGAATCAAGGAGCGGCCAGAACTCTTCCGTCCCAGGGCAGCCGGCTGGAAAACCTCGGCTGGAAAACCTCGGTACGAGAGGTGAGTAAACAAACCCCGGTGAGAGGGGTCAGGCACCTCGGTGAGAGAGGTGGAGTGATCTCGGTGAGAGAGGTCACGCAGCCTCGGATTTAGAGGCTGGTTCCCAACCCCGTCCCTAGTCCTTTCCCTCCGTTAGTTCAAGGGGGTTCCGCTGGTCCGGACCGCTATGGGCAACTCCCCGTCCCATCCTCTGTTCCTAGCCCTAAAGCAACTGCTTAAAGTAAGGAAGTTGAAACTGCGTGATAAGACCTCGGGAAAGAGGCGATAAGTAAAAGACCTTGGGAAAGAGGCGGGTATAAGACCTCGGGAAAGAGGCGATAAGTAAAAGACCTCAGGAAAGAGGCGGTAAGTAAAAGACCTCGGGAAAGAGGCGGGTAGAAGACCTCGGGAAAGAGGTGGATCAAGACCTCAGTAAGAGAGGCAAGTCCCTCTCCGCTTTTCCCTCTTTTCCTTTTTCTTGTTTCTTTAGCCTGTTGTCCTAGCCAACATGGGTAAGTCACCCTCTCACCCCCTTTTCCAGGCGCTTAAAGCGCTCTTAAAAACTAGAGGGCAGTCAAACCTCGAGGTTACCAAAATTTGACCGATGGCACCTGGATCAGGGGCCGATGGCCTGCTGGTCAGTCCCAAAATCACACCCTACCCCCAAAACAGCCACGCTGGGCCCCCTTTTGTAGAGGATCCTATCAGAATCCTACCCAGTCCGTCTCGAGCAATCCTTTCCACATGTGGTTACTCTGTGGTATTAACAGGAACTGTTCGCATCTTGCTCCAATGTCTATGCTAACTGGAGGGGCCGTGGGTCACTCACAAATTTCTTGGAATCAGACCGAACCCTTTGAGCGCTCCGCCTCTGTCCATGCAGGTACTAACAACATCACTTTTGGCCCTACCCCCGTATGTGTTCATCCTCCCTTTCTCTTTCTAGTAACCAATGGGTCAGTGCAAAATGGCCAGCTTCAGTGTCACAATGGCACCTGCTTCTACTCTCTGTGTTGGACTGCCACTCAATTTACAAGCGCTGTCCTGGTTCGCTTGCCCACGGCTGTCCCGGTCCCAGTGGAGGCCCCCTCTACCCTCTCCCTCTTCGGCGATACACTGGCTGTGGTGACGGCTGTTGCTCTTGCAGCTGGGGCTGCAGCCACTGCAGCTGTTTCTATGTATACCACAGTTCAAACAGCAGATACCTTAAATAATTTATCCGCTAGTGTGGCACAGTCCCTAAGCTCCCAGAGCCATATAAATGCTCATCAGAGGGTTGACCTTTTACAAGAACAGGTTGACGTTCTTTGGCACCTCGCCCAGCTAGACTGCGAGTGGCATACCCCCTCACTGTGTGTCACTGGAGTACCCTATGAAAATATGAGTCTTGCAGCTAATATTTCTCGAGAGCTTTCCTCCCACCTTACAGGTAACTGGTCCTTAGAATTTGACAAACTCACAGAAGCTCTACGTGTCCAGATTGTCAACATCAACTCCACTCGCATCAGCCCTGATGTAGCTCGCGGCCTTGGGCAAGCCTTAACAGCAGGATGACAGCATTGTTACTGCAATCGGGGCCCCTGAGAGGGCCGCCCCGAGGAGGGCATGACCAGCTGCATATGGGTTGGCACCACCATCTCCCATCCCCAAAAAATCGGTGCCGGACAGGTGGCCGCCTGGCCCGATGCCCTAGTGCATAAAGCCATGCGTCTTACATGGTCCCTATTCTCCTGGGGGTTGTGTCCTCTACCCTCTCCTGCTTTGTAAAAACAAAAAGGGGGTACTGTGGCGCGCCCCCGCCCATCGCCTCTCGAGCGCGCCCCTAAGATGGCGCCAGCGGAAGCCTGAAGTCTGCCCAGAGGGTGAACAACTTTGAGGAAGTGGAACGGTGGAGAGCGTGGAGAGCACGGGAACACGACATGCGACCAATCCTCATTCAAGGATTGGCTTCCGTACACGTGGACAATGTGCTGATTGGCTAAGGGCCCTTTAAAAGGCCCTGGGAGGAAGCAGGGAGGAGAGGAACTTCGGAAAGATAACCTGGGGAAATAAAGCGCTGAAGAGAAGACCGTCTCCGGGTCGTCTGTACCACCGACACCCAATATTTTGCAAACACAGATTATTAATCAGGTATAAACCAGAGCGGCTCACAATTTACATCTTTATTCTTCTCTAATATCTGTGTTTAGTATTCCAAATGTCCCTCTAAGAACTGCTTTTGCTGCATTCCACAAATGTTGATAACTTGTATTTTCATTTCCATTTAGCATTAATATTTTAAATATTTCCAAGAAAGAATGTACAGATATAGACACACAGATGGAGAGAGACTGTGATAAAATACCTCAATGGAGAATGGTCATGCCACAATCCCTTCTCCTTCATCTCTACTTCCTTTCAGCATTTTGCACTTGCACTGACATGAGCCTGATACAGCCAAACGAGTCTGACATGTTTTTAAAGGCACTGAATGTGGAACTTAAACCACACAGTGGGTCCTAGGGACTCAGCTGCCTCAACCACTATGCCACCAGCTGGATATGCAGTTTAAATTTTATCTTGATACTTCTTCTTTTATGTATATGATAATAATGTTTCTTTTTTCTTTTTTCTTTAAGTTTTTTAAAAAGGTTCTATAGGGTGCATGAACTCACCAGAGAGAGATTGAGACAACAACACACACAAAAACTGGAGTCAGAATGCCACTTCAGACAGGCAAGAACAGGTTCTAGATTTTTTTCTTCCATTCTCATGATGCTATTTTAAGGATGGAAATCCTGTTTTTTTTTTTTTTTTTCTTTTTTTTTTTCTTTTTTTTGGAGAGGTTTTTGCTATAGGGCGCGTGCGCTCGCCAGACAGACAGAGAGAGACAGAGAGATAGAAAGCACGAAATCACCCCCCCAGGGGGGATGGCCACGCCGCAATCCCTTCTCCTCCATTCTCCTCTCGGGATCTTGGGCACGCACGCACACGCGCCCGGCGTGAGTTTAAGCCGCTGGGTCCGGGACTCGAACCGCGGTCGACTACGTGGGAGTCCAGCGACATAGCCATTACGCTAACTGCTGGTCCCGAAATCCTGTTTTTTTGTAAGTCCTACATCCTTCCATGTAGTGTTTTTCAAATAAAAGTCATTAAGTTCAAACTGTTTAAAATCTTCTGTATGTTCTTTCCAGTATTCCAACCCAATGTCACTAAGTATCTTTTTCACAGTTTTCCGGGCCTTTCTTAACTGCCAAGATTGTTGACAGGAAGTTGGAACATAGTTTCAGTGTGAATTGACAGTGTGGTCCAAAGAGCAAGGCAGGAAACAGAGTCCAGATCCTCAAAATGGTAGTACAGGGCATGACCATTAGGCCACCTATCAGTTCAGTACAAAAAGTACAACCCTGCGCATCATGGTGCAAAAGCTGGGGCCGAGGTTTCGCATTGTGCATCCTGCACCTTGACTCAGCCTGGAGGCGCCCGCGGGGCCAGCGTGCTCTGGGGCCAAACAGCGGCGGGCCGATGGTGGCGGCACAGCGGTGGCGGCACGGCAGCGAGGGCGAAGGCGGGAAGGGCAGGCCGGGGCCTAGTCGCGCTCCGCTCAGCCGGCTCCCGCTCGCGCCAAGGCCGAGGCTGCTGCCAGGCGCATGGCGGGTGGTGGCGTCCTTGAGCGGTACAGGGCGGCGGCGGGTGGGCTGATCCCGCGTCTCCCCTCAGCAGACAATCAGAAAACAGAACTTCTGAGTCCCTGCTGGCTTCTAAAATTGAGAATTGATAGGATCTGAGGTCCTAACATCTCCATTTGGATATCTGAAAAATCTCACTAGACAAGCCTCAGGTAACCCAAAGTGACAAGACAAATAAAGATGTGGGTTTTTTTTTGCCTTTTTTTTTCTTTTAAGACAGATTTTTGCTATACAGGGCACTGGATAGAAAACAGAGACAGAGAGAGAGAGAGAGAGAGAGAGAGAGAGGGAAATCATCCCCCAGGGGAGATGGCCAAGCTGTAGTCCCTTCTCCATTCTCCTCTCAGGAATTTGGGCATGCATACCCACATGCCAGCCATGTTTCAGGCTGCTGGGTCCAGGACTGGAGTCACAGTTGAACATGTGAGAGTCCAGTTCCTTGGTCACTATGTCACTTGCTGGCCCACAAAATGGGCTCATTAAGATACTAATTTTTGTCTGAATCCGAGGTTAAGGTGGGTTCCAAAAGTAAAATTACAAGAAGAGAAAACCAAGGAAAAATATTAGTAAACAGGAAAGAGAGACAAAGAAGGTAGTTTTGTGAAGGGATTTTATCTTTTTTCATTAATCATTTTTATTTTTACATTTTTAATACGTTCAAACACATTATTTAGCTTACAAGGTGATCATTTCAATATGTTTCTCCCAGTCCAGTTGATCAAAATATAACAATACTACCTCCCTATCTCAACAATATGGCAAGTTGGTGAAATTTTCTTTAAAAAAAAAAAAAAAAGTGTTTCTCATTAAAAGACAAATGCTTGTCCTAATCAGCTCTGATTATTCAAAAGGACTCCAAAAGCTCATGCAGGGCTCAGGAGTGGGCTTGGATGACCTCCTTCAGATAGTCCCTACTACCTAGTGGTTAGAGCTGCCAGAGAAGCCCCCCAACTGCCAGTTCACAGAACCCTTGCCCAGTGGTTAGAGCTGCCAGGGGAGACCCCAACTGCCAGTTCACAGAACCCTTGCTTAGTGGTTAGAGCTGCTAGGGGAGTCTCCCAACTGCCATTTCCCAGAACCCTCGCTGAGTGGTTAGAGATGCCAGGGGAGTCCCGCAACTGCCAGTTCACAAAACCCTTGCTCTGCCTCTCATAGTTTCCTTGTTATGCTAGAGTAATTTCCCTCTGTTACGCTGAGATATTCTTGTAAAAATTGACACCACAGTTATGCTGGGAGGAAGTGCTCCTTCACAAAACCCAGCACCTACCCAGTCTCTCACGGGGGCTCCTTTGACAAACGCCCTAGGAGTTTGGGGGAGAGAAGCAGAGGGCAGAAATCAAGTCCTGAGACACCTATTCTCTCTCACATTTCAACCTGCCTTTTTAATACTGGCCTATTTATTTATTTATTTATTTATTTATTTATTTATTTATTTTACTGTGGCTCTTCTATTTATGTTTACCTACTAACCGGACTGGGAAATACACTTGGGCCTACATCTCTTCACTCATTTTAGACTCTTTCCTCTGACCATCAACAAAGCCTAGAAAAAAATATCCCAAATTCTCTTACAGATTCAAGACCAAGTAGACTCCATGACTGTGGTAACTCTCCAAAACCAAAGGGGCCTGGACTTTGTCACAGCAGATAAAGGGATTCTCTTCCTCTTTCTAAAAAACAAACAAACAAACAAACAAAAAAAACAATGCTACCTTCATCCTTTCCTTGGTTGCCCTCACTGTAATTCTTCTCTTAGTTTCTATAAGACTGTCACTCCTAAAAATGCTGAACTACTTCATCTGAGACACCATCCAACAACTGGCTCAGACCAGGTTAGAAACATCTTGAGGCTCCAGAGAGTACAATATTCATGGTGCCTCCAGATGATCCACAGCCCTCTCCATCATCCTAAAAGACAACGCCCCTTCCCAGCTTGAAGCAGCTCGAGAAGACTGACCATCACCCATGATCCCTTGTCCCACCTTCATCTCATCATTTATTTTTTTAAATAAAAGATAAAGGTTGGAAATGTTAGATCAGCCCCTGAATGGCCATTAGGATATTTCCCATCAGAAAAAACAGTTACGGTTGCAGTGACTTTGACTAGAATCCTCTGGCTGGAACCCTCCCTTACTAGCAGCTGACACCCAGAGATGGGCCGATAAGGCCACATGGCAAGTAAGCTAATCAATGTACCTGCCATTCTTGTGACCCTACTCCTTCACCCCTCCTATATAAATAGGTCACGTCTCCTCGGTAGGGTGGGCTGAAGCCCCTCTAACTTTAGACCCTGAGGTTCTTTTTTCTCTAAATAAACTTGATTTTTCTCTTGAAAAAAGTTGTCTTTACTGAGAACTACTGACGCCCAGAATATTGCTATAGGTATTGAGAAGTTCCTTAAAGAGAAAGGAGGGTGCAGGTATGGAACCCATTATACCTGCCCCCAAGAGTCCCTCTTCTCCTCTGTGAAAATTAGCAAAACCAGGCACAACACAGAACTGCAGGCCTGTCCTTTCCACTCCTGAATTCTCCCTGCTGAGCTTTATCTCTATATCTAGAGAGAAGATACTTCCCAGCATTTCAAAGGAGTAAGATTCCTCCCCACCCCATTCTAATATTCTCATTCCTTATTAAAAATATTGATCCCTTCCAGATAATTCATTCATCATTGAAAATATTGATTATCCCAATAAATACCCTAATAGAGTGGTATCTTTTTTGTGTGTCTGTGTTGGGGCATAGACTTTGGGTAATCCTGGCTTTTACTAAAGGAAAGGAAGGACTTTGATTGGCTCTTACTAGTTGCCTCTCTTGGGCTTCTAGAAGCAGGCAGGTCTCCAGGAGCTCTTGCTGCAGAATGGATATAACTGGCCCCAAAAAGCTCTTTCCCTCCTGATTAATTCTAGGGGCTTGGTTCGGCCACCTACCTGTTAGCAGAACCTGAATAAGGCTGAACAGCCAAAGGTGAAGGATCTAGGCAGGATCTTCCCAAGTGCTTCAAGCTAGTGGAGGGGCAGGGTGGCAGCTGTCCCCATCTGCCGACCCTTCCTGTGCCAACTCCCAGAAGCCTCTCAGCACTTTGACAGCTGATACTGAAGGGAGATTGTGCAGGTGGGGGCCTGGCAGTGTTGGCAGGGACTTCCTCTACTTGTAAATCCCTGGGCTTTGAGTAACTTCTACAGGCCACCACTAGGGAGGGCTTTAGAGGAGTTAAACTCCTTGTCCCCCATTACATGTGCATAGAACTTGTGGCTACAGGTGTCCCAGCAACCACCGGTAGCAGGAACTGAGTCAGGGCTGGGCTCTCTAGCAAGGCTGCAATCCCCTGTTAGAGGCAGAAGCAAGCAGGACACCATGTGTGATGAGCAGGAGGAAATGCCTTCCTCCATCCTCTGAGGACTAATTTGTCTTTTCCCAAGATCCTCTGTTTGATTTGCTCAGGAAGGAGGGCGAGGAAGGAGCAAGGGGGTTCCTCTGAATCTTTGTTGAGAGGAAGTGGAAGCAGCTTCCACTCCACCCACCTTCAGAAGGTTTGATGTGGCAGTTCAAATCAGCACCAGAGGAGCCAACAGAGGACAATGGTCAACCTGGAAGACCCTCACTCAGTCCTCTCCTTCCCAGCTCCCCTGGTCTCAGGAGTCAGGAGCTTCGTGGACTTGACAATCATTGAAACAAACGACAAAGCAAAGGGAGCATGAGGATAGCCCAGAACTCCGGGGAGTACGCTCACTCTCCCCATTTCCCTTTTTCCTCCATTGGGTCCACAGCATTGCACCCCTCATCATATGATTCACCTCTCAAACTATCACTTGTCTGAGCCTTATTGCTTCAATGCTTCTAGGCAGATATGGCCAAGTCCTCGTCATTCACATATGGAAGATACCTTTTGAACAGCCACAAGGGTACAGACCACCCCTGAAGCTCCAGTCCCATGACCCCCAAGCCAGCAACCCCTGTCAGTCAGCACACAGGAAGGCCCTTAGACCTACAGACACCCCACTCCCATCTTTGAACCCCTGGACCAGGAACTGCGAGGGAGGATTTCCCCCTGAAGCTCCAATCCCAGGACCCCCAAGTCAGAAACCACTCTCAGCCAGCAAATAGGAACGCCCTTAGAACTACAGACACGCCACTACCATCTTTCGACCTCTGGGCCAGGAACTGCGAGGGAGGATTGACCCCTGAAGCTCCAGTCCCAGGACCGGCAATCCAGAAACCCCTGTCAGCCAGCACATAGGAAGGACCTTAGATCTACAGTCACCACACTCCCATGTTTCAACCCCTGGGCCAGGAACAGCGAGGGAGGATTGCCCCCTAAACCTCGAGTCCCAAAACTCCAAGCCAGAAACCCCTGTCAGCCAGGAACTGAGAGGGAAGATTGACCCCTGAAACTCCAGTACCAGGACCCCCAAGCAAGAAACCCTGTCAGCCATCACATAGGAAGGCCCTTAGACCTACAGACACCCCACTCCCAACTTTCGACCCCTGGGCCTGGAACTGCAAGGGAGGATTCCCCCTGAATCTCCAGTCCCGGGACCACCAAGCCAGAAACTCCTGTCAGCCAGCACATAGGAAGGCCCTTAGGCCTATAGACACCCCACTCCCTTCTTTCAACCTCTGGGCCAGAAACTGCAAGGGATGATTGCCCCCTGAATCTCCAGTCACAAGACACCCAATTCAGAAATCCCTGTCAGCCAGCACATAGGAACACCCTTAGTCCTACAGATACCCCACTCCCATCTTTCGATCCCTGGGCCAGGAATTGCGAAGGAGGATTGTCCCCTGAAGCTCTAGTCCCAGGACCCCAAGCCAGAAACTCCTGTCAGCCAAGAACAGTGAGGGAAGATTGCCCCTGAAGTTTCAGTCCTAGTATACCCAAGCCAGAAACCCCTGTCAGCCAGCACATAGGAAGGCCCTTAGAACTACAGACACCCCAGTCCCATCTTTCGACCCCTGGGCCTAAAACTGCGAGGGAGAATTCCCCCTGAAGCTCCAGTCCCAGGACCCCCAAGCCAGAAACCCTTGTCAGAGAGGAATGGTGAGGGAAGATTGCCCCCTGTAGCTCCAGTCCCAGAACCACTAAGCCAGAAACGCCTGTCAGCCAGCACATAGGAAGGCCCCTAGACCTACAGACACCCCGCTCCAATGTTTCAACCCCTGGGCCAAGAACTGCAAGGGAGGATTGCTCCCTGAAGCTCCAGTCCCATGACCCCCAAGTCTGAAACCCCTTTCAGCCAGCACATAGGAAGGCCCATAGACCTACAGACACCCCACTCCCATCTTTCGACCACGGGGCCAGGAACTGCGAGGGAGGATTGCCCCCTGAAGCTCCAGTCCCAGGAACCCTAGCCAGAAAATCCTGTCAGCCATCACATAGGAAGGCCCTTAGACCTACAGACACCCCACTCCCATCTTTCGACCCCTGGGCCTGGAACTGCAAGGGAGGATTCCCCCTGAATCTCCAGTCCCAGGATCCCCAAGCCAGAAACCCCGATCAGTCATCACATAGGAAGGCCCTTAGGCCTACAGACACCCCACTCCCATGTTTCAACCCCTAGGCCAGGAACAGCGAGGGAGGATTGCCTCCTGATGCTCCAGTCCCAGGACTCCAAGCCAGAAACCCCTGTCAGCCAGGAACTGCGAGGGAAGAGTGCACCCTGAAGCTCCAGTCCCAGGACCCCCAAGCCAGAATCCCCTGTCAGCCATCACATAGGAAGGCCCTTAGACCTACAGACACCCCACTCCCATCTTTCAACACCTGGGCCTGGAACTGCGAGGGAGGATTCTCCCTGAAGCTCCTGTCCCTGGACCACCAAGCCAGAAACTCCTGTCAGCCAGCACATAGGAAGGCCCTTAGACCTACAGACACCCCATTTTCATCTTTCGACCCCTGGGCCAGGAATTGCAAGGGAGGATTGCCCCCTGAAGCTCCAGTCCCAGGACCCACAATCCAGAAACCCTTGTCAGCCAGCACATAGGAAGGCCCTTAGACCTACAGACACCTCACTCCCATCTTTTGACCCCTGTCAGCCAGGAACTGCGAGGGAGGATTGCCCCGTTAACTGCAGTCCCAGGACCCCCAAGCCAGGAACCCCTGTCAGCCAGCACATAGCAAGGCCCTTATACCTACAGACACCCCACTCCCATCTTTTGACCCCTGGGCTAGGAACTGCAAGGGAGGATTTCCCCCTGAGTCTCCAGTCCCAAGACCCCCAAGCCTAAACCCCTGTCAGCCAGGTGCACTTTTTTTTTCTCCTTCTCCTCTTCTTTCATTTGTAAATTTCTCTTTCTCACTAGCACATAGGGAGCCCCTTAGACCTATGGACCCCACTCCCATCTTTCAACCCCTGGCGAAACCGCACTAGTGGGAGACTCTCGACTTTTTCTTTATTTAAATTTTTTTTTATTTTATTATTTTTTTTCCCACTTACTTGGTCCTTACTCCCTTTATCTACACCACCTCTGGAAGTTTAGATAGGTCTAGAATTACAGTTCTGAAATATTCTAGTATTTTAAGACTCTCTGGAATCATGCCTTTTACTGAAACACCTGCGAAGAAGGAAATACTTTTCTTTGTGAAGTTGAACGGAATACTTTTTCTTTGATCACATTTCTAAAAACAATAGAAGAGAGACTTTGGCAGTCTTCATTCTGCAGCAAATATGAGACACTCTTGCTCCTATTCGAGGAAACTTTCTCTTAAAAGGTATTTCAAAGGGAACACATCTCCCAGTGGTTAGAAGTAGAAGAACCTCAGATCTGAATAAAGCAGGAAATATGTCTCCGTCAAAAGAACAAAGTAACTCCCTTCCTTTTCTTGAAAAAATGGACGACGTTACGAAAATGTCCAAGATAGAATTTAGAACATTCATGTTGAACAAATACTATGAGCTGGAACAGAAAAGATATAATGAACTACAGGAGATGAGAAAGTCCTTCCACGATATGAAGGAAGAAATGGTCACGCTAAGGAAGAATAAGATGGAACTATTAGAGGTGAAGTCTGTAATACAAGAAATCAAAAACTCTCTCGAAAGTATTAAAAGTCGACTATACCATGCTGAAGATCGAATCTCTGATGTAGAAGATAAAACTTCTGACCTAGAGAAAACCACCAAAAAGATAGAAAAATAACAAAAAAAATGAGGATAACATACGAGAAATACTAGATTCCATCAGACGTCCTAACATCTGAATAATTGGTATCCCAGAAGGTGAAAAAACTAATAAGGGCATAGAAAACCTAATTCATGAAATCTTGGAAGAAAATTTCCCAAGTATAGAGAGGCACTCAAGCATCCAGACCCAAGAAATACAAAGGACCCCAAATAGAATCAACCCAAGAAGATCTTCCCCAAGGCATATCGTAGCCCAACTGGCTAAGTCCACAGATAAAGATAAGATACTAAAACTGGCAAGAGATAAACGACAAGTGACATACAAAGGTCACCCCATCAGGCTAACACCGGACTTCTCAACAGAAACAATGCAAGCAAGGAAAGAATGGGAAGATGTATTGAAAGGGTTAAGAGAGAAACAATTTCAACCAAGATTATTGTATCCTGCTAGATTATCCTTCATATGGGAAAAAAATATTAAAATCTTTTCAGAAAAACAAAACCTGAAAGAATTTGCCAGCACCAGGCCAGCTCTCCAAGAAACCCTGAAGAAAGTACTGTTCCAGGAAAACTAAAGAAGTAACAGCCAGAAACAAAGGAGTAAAAGGCAACTAAGACAATGGCCAACTTAAACGTTGGGACAGATCCAGTAACATCGATAATAACATTGAATGTTAATGGATTAAATTCGCCAATCAAGAGACACAGACTGGCTGAGTGGATTAAAAAACAAAAACCCTCTATCTGTTGCCTACGTGAAATCCACTTCATGGATAAAGATAAACATAGACTGAAAGTGAAGGGTTGGAAAAAGATTTTCCATGCAAATCAGAACCAAAAAAGAGCTGGAGTCACAATACTAATCTCTGACAAAATAGGCTTTAAAACAAAAGCTATTTGAAGAGACAAAGAAGGGCACTATATTGTAGTAAAAGGGTCAATCGATCAAGAAGATATAACACTTATTAACATCTATGTGCCTAACACAGGAGCACCCAAATATGTGAAGGAAAGACTGCTAGATCTAAAAAGGGAGATAGACTGCAACACACTAATTGTTGGAGACCTCAGCACTGCACTATCCTCTCTGGATAGATCATCTAGACAAAAAATAAGTAAAGAGATAAAAGATCTAAATGATATCATAAATCAAATGGACTTAACAGATATCTATAGAACTTTCCATCCCAAAACCTCGAGATACACTTTTTTCTCGCTGTCACATGGAACATTCTCGAAGATTGACCACATCATAGGGCACAAAGCAAGCCTCTACAGATTCAAAGGCATAGAAACTATACCCAGCATCTTCTCTGACCATGATGGAATTAAACTTGAGTTTAATTTCAAGAGAAATCCTCAAAAATACTCAAATACATGGAAATTTAATAACCTACTCCTGAATGACTCCACAACTACTGAAGAAATAAAGACTGAAATCAAAAGGTTCATGGAAACCAATGACAATGAGGACACGAGTTTTCATAATCTTTGGGACACTGCTAAAGCAGTCATAAGAGGGAAGTTCATAGCAATTAGTGCACATAAGAGGAAGATGGAAAGAAGGCAAATGGATCACTTAACATCATGCCTCACAGAATTGGAAAAGCAACAGCAAAAAGATCCAAAAAACTCCAGGAGAAAAGAAATAATAAAGATCCAAGCAGAAATAAATGAAATAGAAAATAAATGAGCTATACAGAAGATAAATGAGAGTAAAAGCTGGTTCTTTGAAAAGATAAACAAAATTGATACACCACTAGCAAGACTTATTAAGAAGAAGTGAGAAAAGAACCAGGTGAATCAAATCTGCAATGAAGCAGGAAATATAACAACAGACAAAGTAGAAATACAGAACATCATTAGAGGATACTATGAACAACTATATGCCAAGAAACAAGACAATCTGGATGAGATGGACAAATTCCTGGACACGTATAATCTACCTTGATTGAGCCAGGAGGATATAGAAAGTCTGAATAGGTCCATAACAAGCCAGGAGATTGAATCAGTTATAAATAACCTTCCAACAAAGAAAAGCCCTGGCCCTGATGGATTCACCTCTGAATTCTACAAAACTTTCAAAGAAGAGTTAACCCCCATTCTGCTCAAGTTATTTCTAAAGATCCAAAATGGTGAATCTCTCCCTAATTCATTCTATGAAGCCTCTATCACCCTTATCCTTAAAACAGATAAGGACAGGACAAGGAAGGAAAACTATAGACCAATATCCCTGATGAATATAGACGCAAAGATTCTCAACAAGATATTAGCAAATCGTATACAACAAGATTATAAAAAAGATTATATATCATGATCAGGTAGGCTTTATTCCAGGAATGCAAGGTTGGTTCAACATACGCAAAACCATAAATGTAATACACCATATTAATAGGAAGAAAGATAAAAATTATATGGTCATATCGATTGATGCAGAAAAAGCATTTGATAAGATACAACATCCCTTCATGATCAAGACTTTCAGCAAAATTGGCATAGAAGGGTCATTTCTCAACACAATAAAAGCCATCTATGAAAAACCCATAGCGAACATCATCCTCAATGGAGAAAAGCTGAAAGCTTTTCCACTAAAAACGGGTACAAGACAAGGATGTCCACTTTCTCCAATCCTCTTCAATATAGTACTAGAAGTCTTGGCCATTGCAATCAGAAAAGAGGAAAAAATAAAAGGCATTCAAGTAGGAAAAGAAGAGGTGAAACTCTCTCTATTTGCAGATGACATGATTGTATACATAGAAGACCCAATGGTTTCCATAAAAAAGTTTCTGGGGAACCAGCAGTTAGCGTAATGGCTATGTCGCTGGACTCCCACGTAGTCTACCGCGGTTCGCGTCTCGGACCCGGTGGCTTACAACTCACGCCGGGCGCGTGTGCGTGCGTGCCCAAGATCCCGAGAGGAGAATGGAGGAGAAGGGATTGTGGCGTGACCATCCCCCCTGGGGGGTGATTTCTCGCTTTCTGTCTCTATGTCTCTCTCTGTCTGTCTGGCGAGCGCACGTGCCCTATAGCGAAAAAACATCTCCCCCCCCCCAAAAAAAAAAGTTTCTGGAAGTAATACATGAATACAGTAATGTAGCAGGATACAAAATTAATATCCAGAAATCTATAGCATTTCTGTATACTAATGATAGGCAGACTGAGATAGAACTGAAAAAAGTTGTTCCACTTACCATAGCCACAAAAAGTATAAGATACTTAGGGATAAATCTAACTAAAGAAGTTAAAGACCTCCATAAGGAAAACTATGAGAAGATAAAAAAAGAAATTGAAAATGACACAAAAAAGTGGAAGTTCATTCCATGTTCCTGGATTGGAAGAATTAATATAATTAAAATGGCAATTTTACCTAAATTAATCTACCTATTCAATGCAATGCCAATCAAAGTATCAGACACATTCTTCACAGATCTAGAAAAGACAATCATAAAGTTTGTCTGCAATCATAAAAGACCCCGTATTGCCAAAGCAGTTCTGCACAAGAAGAGTGGAGTGGGCGGCATCTCACTCCCTGACCCAAAAATATACTACAAAGCTGTGGTAATCAAAACAGCATGGTACTGGCACAGGAACAGACAGGTGGATCAATGGAACAGATTAGAGTCCCCAGAAATGAATGCTCAAACACACAGCCAACTGATTTTTTTTTCCAATTTATTTATTTGCATTCATTCACTGAACATCATTACAGCATACAAAATGAGATTTTCCATCCAAAGTACACTATATATTGTCTCAAGCACATCAACAAATATGTTATTGTCAGTAAATGATCTTCCATTTCTTGTCTTCTGTATGTTTTGCTATTTTTCCCCCCATCCTTTTTTTTAAATTTTTTTTTAAATTTTTTATTATCATCATGTTCTTCTATTATATTACATTGAATTACATATAACTTTACAGTGTATTACATTGCTTTTTCAAAAGGGAATGCCATGCATGTCAGTCAGTACAGAGACATTAATCTCCCCACTTTAACATTCAATATCTTTTCTATGTTTTCCCCAATCATTATTATTATTATTCTAATTATTTCTTAAAACAGTCAATTGCTATTTTTCATTTTGCTTGTACAAATACTTTGCCCATCATGAAATACTTCTCAGACAAATCCAGTTGAGAATACTATACATGTCAACATCAACAGTTAATAAGCCATATCTCTTTCTCACTAATGTCCTGCCTCTCTATTGTTCACTTGTTATCTTTCACTATTCTCTTCTCTTCACTTCCCCCATTCCACACTGTCCTATTCTCGTTAAGTACCTTCACTGCTTTTATGTCCTCCAATTTTTTGCTCTCTATTATAGAGTGCTGATAGTCGGTATATATTGAGTGGATACATACAATATCTTTCTTTCATAGCCTGGCTTACTTCACTCAGCAATATATCCTCCGTATCTGACCACTTTCTATCAAATTCCAGGGTCTTGTTATTTTTTATGGCTGAGTAGTATTTCATAGAGTATATATACCACACTTTTCCAATCCATTCATCAGTTTGTGGACATTTAGGTTGGTTCCATGTCTTGGCAATTGTGAATAATGCTGCAATAAACATTGATGTGCACGCACTTTTCTGACTGAGTGTTCTCCTGTCTTTTGGGTAAATACCCAGAAGCGAGATTTCTGGGTCAAATGGTAGTTCTATTTGTAGATCTTTGAGGAACCTCCATATTGTTCTCCACAGTGGTTGAACTAGTTTACATTCCCACCAACAGTGTAGGAGGGGTCCCTTTTCACCACATCCCCACCAACACTTATCACTTTTTATATTCTTAATCTTTGCCATTCTGACAGGGGTTAGGTGGTATCTCATTGTGGTTTTTATCTGCATCTCCCTTATGATGAGGGATGTTGAGCATTTTCTCATATGCTTTTTGGCTGTTCATATGTCTTCCTTAGAGAGACTTTTATTCAGCTCATTTTCCCATCTTTTAATTGGGTTCATCATTTTTTTTCGCATAAGGCACTTGAGTTCCCTATGTATTCTGGTTATCAGTCCCTTGTCTGAGGCATATTTAACAAAAATATTTTCCCATTCTGAGGGTTGTCGGTTCACACTTGTTACTGTGTCCTTTGCTGTGCAGAAACTTCTTAGTCTAATATAGTCCCACTTGTCTATTTTAGGGATTATTGCCTGTGCTTTGGGAGTCTTATTTAAGAAGTCTTTGCCTACTCCAATGTCCCCCAGAGTTTCCCCAGCATTTTCCACCAGTAGTTTTATTGTTTGAGGTCTTAGGTTCAGATCTCTGATCCATTTTGAGTTGACTGTTGTTAATGGTGAAAGATGGGGGTTCAGTTTCATCTTTCTGCAGGTGGATACCCAGTTTTTCCAGCACCATTTACTAAAGATGTTTTCCTTTTCCCAATGGATTGACTGATATCCTTTGTCAAAGATCAGTCAGCCAACTGATTTTTGACAAGAAGTACCAGTCAATTCAGTGGGAAAAGGAAAACCTCTTCAGCAAATGGTGCTGGCAAAACTGGATCTCCACTTGCAGAAAGATGAATCTGAACCCCTACCTCTCACCTCTGACAAAAATAAAGTCAAGGTGGATCAAAGATCTAAATCTAAGACCTCAAACTATAAATCTGCTCCTGGAAAACACCGGAGAAAATCTGGGAGACATTGGGGTAGGGAAAAACTTCTTAAATAAGACTCCCAACACACAGTCTATGATCCCTAAAATAGACAAGTGGGATTACATCAGACTAAGAAGTTTCTGCATGGCAAAAGACACAGTGATTAGTGTGAACAGACAGCCCTCAGAATGGGAAAATATTTTTGTAAACTATGCATCAGACAAGGGACTGATAACCAGAATTCACAAGGAACTCAAGCAGCTGTTCTGGAAAAAGACAATCAATCCTATTAAAAGATGGGAGAATGAGTTGAAAAAACGACTCTCTAAAGATGACATACAAATAGCTAAAAGGCATATGAAAAAATGCTCAACATCCCTCATTGTAAGAGAAATGCAGATCAAAACAACAATGAGATATCACCTAACCCCAGTCAGAATGTCTAAGATTAAAAAAAAACAAAAAATGATAAGTGCTGGAGGGGGTGTGGTGAAAAGAGAACTCTCTTACACTGCTGGTGGGAATGTAAATTGGTCCAACCACTGTGGAGAACAATTTGGAGATTCATCCAAAATCTACAAATAGAACTACCATATGATCCAGCAATCCCACTCCTTGGTATCTACCCGAAGGACAGAAGAATACTTAATCGAAAAAGTGCTTGCACATCGATGTTTATTGTGGCACTTTTCACAATTGCTAAGTCATGGAAACAACCTAAATGCCCACGAACTGATGAATGGTTAGAAAAACTGTGGCACATATACTCAAGGGAATACTATTCATCCATAAAAAACAACAAAACCCTGGCTTTTGAAAGGAAGTGGATGAATATGGAAGACTTACTGCTGAGTGAAGCAAGCCATGCTGTGAAGGAGAGGCATTGTATGTCCGTATGTCCTCACTTAATATATACTGAGTGTCTGCACTCTAAAAAAAAAAAAAAATATATATATATATATATATATATATATATATATATATATATATATTTAAAACCATACTGCTTCTGTTGTTATAGAGTTATAAAATTATGCAAAATTATAAGACATATTTTGAATATTGTCTTTAAAATTCAGTATTTTGAAATTTTGAAAGTTGTTTGTAAACTGTCAAGAATTATGGAGTATGAGCTAAAATTTTTTGCTATGTAAAGTAAATGTTTGTAGAAAAATGTAAAAATAAATAAATGAAAGAAAAAAAAGAAAAAAATGTGTACAAAATAATACCTATGAAACAAGCATAAAATTATTTTGCATTATTTATTGACTAATCACAAATGTAATAGTATTGCAAGATGCTTGAGGATTTTCAAAGTGACCATCCTTCAGATGCACCTTAAGAGATTTTTTACTCCATAATTTAAGCCCAAGATGAACTTTTCAATTCTAAAAATCTAACAAGGAGTTAGAGCTGGGAATGTGTGGTGTTGAAAAGCTCCCAGAAAACTTAGATAAGAATCAAAGATTTGAAGTTGTCCTGATGAGTCAGTGTTAAGGGAAATGGATCTCATATGGCAAACCATGGCTTGAATCCAGGCCCTGCAGCAGCTTAGAAAAACAATCACAAACATCTGAGTTGCCCACGTATGTGTTTCCCACGTTATCATAAAATGGAGAAATGAGAAAGAAGGGATTATGGTATGACCATGCCCTGTTGGGGGTTGGTTCTTTCTCTCTGTCCCTCTATCTCTGTCAAACACACACTCTCTAGAATTATTAAAAAAAGAATTAAAGACTTGGATTTCCTTTATCTGATCACAGTAGAACTCTCCTCAAAAGAAGCAAAAAAATAAACAAAACCTAGAAATAAAATTACCTGACAACACAATAAATTTTTGGAATACTTGATATAAGAATATTTTATGATTATAAAATGTTATTTATTTAAGAACTAGTTTATACAAAGTATTACCTATATGCTGAAACTCATGAAGTAAATTGGTATTAAAGTCTACAGATACAGATTAATTTCAGATAGCTTACAAGGCAATTTAACAACTTGCACATTGTTGCTAGCACTAGCTAATTCCAAACATTGTGGTCAAATCAATAAGAGTAACATCTTAAAGGTTATAAGGGATAACATTTGCAAATAAGAAGAAAAGATTATCAAGGTAGGAAACACAAGAAATGACAGGCTGCAGATGTCAACATGTTTTAAAAACAGGTCTGGAGGGCCATAGTTAATAAGCAGAAGCAGGAATTAACAAACCACAGTCCTGCAGAATAATTGTATATATCATTGGTGAAACAGAGGAGCTATAATAGAACAGATAAAATATCTCTGTTCTTCAGTAGTGCACAGTCTAACTGTGGGATGCATAACTAAGGAACAAGATAGATTTAAGGAGATTTAATTTAAAAAAAGGGAAAAAGACACTTAAATGTGAATGAAATGGATACAGTAAGAATACAGATTTCATCTTTGAACTACAATGGAAGATGTAGGACAGATTTCCCTAGAGTTGGGGGAAGTCACTCTGTTATTTTCATTCTCCTACCTCAGTCACCAAAGGAAAGCAGTTAGAGAGTGGTCCACTTTGATCAGTGCTTCCAAGAGGACACTGGGGGAGTCTCCTTCTAATGAAGAAGAGATAACCGACAGATCCTTGTTTCTCTTTTTAATGACAGGGCATGTGTACATGCATGAGACAGAGATAGATAGAGGCAAAAAGAGATATAGAGAGAAGCGCCTCAAAAGGTTCTTACAACACCACAGTCCTCCTCCTCTAGGCATTCATCTCCCACGAATACTGAGTACCAGTGTACATCTTCCTGGAAAATTTTTACACTGACCCAAGGATCTGAGGCCATAATTGGCTATATGACGACTTCTAGCCTTCCAAAGTTCATGCATCACCATTGTACCACAGCCAGTTTCTTGTTCTCATCTCAGAGACCCAGGCCCTATGATACTGGCCAAACCAAACCTAAGGGCATATCTCCAGCACGAGTTTTCTGGTGATAATTAAAAGAGGAATGCTGGCTAAAGGCTTTCCCACAATCACTAAATTCACAAGGATTCTCTCCAATGTGAACTTTTCTGATGAACAGTAAGTTGTGAGCTTTCACGAAAGGCTTTGTACCACAGTTGTTGTATTTGTAGATTTTTTCCCCAGTATACATTCTCTAGTATATGATAAGGTTGGAGCTGTAACTGAAGACTTTCCCACACTCATTACATCCACAGAATTTCTGACCAGCATGGATTTCATAGTGTATAATGAGGTGTGAGCTTTTATTGAAGAATTTTTAAAACTCATTGCATTTATAAGGTTTTTCACCTGTGTAAGTCTCTGCACACTTAACTACATCAAAAGTTTTTTCTCCAGTATGAATTCACTCATGGTCAACAAATTGAGAGTTCTGAATGAATGCTTTCCTACATTCACTGCATTTGCATAATTATCTTTCCATGTGGAGGCTCTGATGCCAAGTAAGATACATTCTCGGAATGAAGTCCTTGCCATATTTATTATACTAGTAAGGCTTCTACCTGTTTGGAATCTCTGATGGTCAGTAAGATTTCTATTGGAGCAGAAAACTATTCCACATTCACTACACTCATAAGGATTCTTACCTGTGTGAAGGACCTGCTGTTGGACAAGGCTGTTGCTCCAAATGAATGCCTTTCCAGAATCCTTGCATTCATGAGGTCTCATCCCAGTTTGCACTCTGTGGTAGTCGATAAGCTGGGAACTCTGAGTGAATGCTCTTGCACATTCACCACATTGATAAAGTTTTCCCATTATGGAGCCTCTAGTATTGAATGAGACTGGAGCTATGCAGGCAGGTTTTCTTAAACTTGTTGCGCAGGGTTTTTACCCTGTGTGGGTTCTGAGATGAACGATAAGCTGAGAGGTCTGCCTGAAGTTCTAACTACACTCATTACACTCAAGAGGCTTCTCTCCAGTGTGGATTATCACGTGGTCAATGAGGTGAGAACTCCAGTTCAAATCTGTGATAGCTGGAAGCAGCAGGTGTCATTAAGGCCCTGGTCTCCCTGGACTCCTTCATGGCCTGTGGCTCGAGTCACAAATCTGGTGGCATGAAAATCACTCTGGGTGCTTATGCGTGCATGCTCGAAATCTCAAGAAGAGAAGCGATTGTGGTGTGGTCACCCCTGTGGAGTTGATTTTTACCTTTCTCTCTCACTGTCTCTCTATGGTGAGCACACATGCCCTATGACAAAAACCTAAAAATAAAATAAAACTGCACAGTCATCAGTGTCATAGAATTTCCATTTCCTTAGAATTCCATGGTATTCATCAGAACTGGAGGACAGCTTTAGATGCTCCTCTCCCTCCTGAAGTTCCTTACATCTGTCTTGTGGATTTTTTTTCTTAAACTTGTTTGCTATTTCCAAGAAATCACTTTCCAGTCTGCTTGCATTTTCATCTGAAGTTTGTCCCTCTAGCTCCTCTAAGGTATCTTCACAGGCACTGCCAGCCTCTGATCCCCTGGGGCCCTCCCAACCAACCTCATACAGTATTATATATTCCAAAAGAAATGGACCAGTGCAGATGGAGGATGGCTCAAAAGAACTGCTAAACACATGGGAGCTCTCTTGCTGAGCCCGACTTGGTCTGTGGCTCTGGCACACAGCCGTTGTCTGCTGTAGTAGCCTCTGCCTCTGACAGTCCCTGACTTGCTTGGCGTTCATCCCACACCACACCTGGGAGACACAGCCTTTCCCTCCTGTGGTTCACATTAGGCTCTGAATGCCTATGCTACTGACTTGTGCTGAGCCTGGTACGCAGCACGCTTGATCACACCAGCTCCTCCCCACTCTAGAAGCTCTTTAGGCATTTCCTGCATCTATCAGCAGACCAGCTCACACAGCAGCTCCAGCTAAATGGCCTGCCTTCTGTGTGAGCTCTCTAGGCTCTGGAGATTTTCACTACTATGGTGTGCTGAGTCTGTTATACACCACATGTCTAGCACACTTGACCTCTGGGGGGTCCCTCTGGCCTGTAAAGCCTCTGCTAATGAGTCCTGCAGAGCCCAGTACACACTGCAGCTGTACCACATAGATCCCTGTCTTCTGTGTGAGCCTCCCAGCTCCTTCTCCTACAGCCTCTGACTTGCCCTGAGACTGACTTCACTACAACTGGAGTCCATAACCCTCCTACCTCTGGTCCCTCCAAAATCCACATGCTTTTGCTGCTTTTAGGTGCTGGGTTGAATATATACCACAGCTCCAGTGCATGGGCTTCTCTATTCTGCAGGTGCATCCAAGCACGGTCAGCCAGGGCCAAGAGCCCAGTTTATGCATCAGCTTCATTACGAGGGCCTCTACCTTCTGTGGGGGCCCGCCATGCTCTACAGGCCTTCACTACTGACACGTGCTGAGCCATGTCCACTCCAGCCATTGCACATGGGCCCCTCCATCCCACAAGACTCCTCTAGACTGTACAAGCTTCGAGTAACTGGCAGGTGCTGAGCTCAGAACACACCAAAATCTATAAAAATATAATAAAACAATGCTAAGAGGAAAACTTAAAATTATGTCCCTTCGTGAAAGAAATAGAAAGATAACAAAATTATAATTATATTCTCACAGAAACTAAAATTTTAAAAACAACACAAACAAACAACAAAATAAGATTTAAACCAGAAACAAAAAAAGAATAAAAGTCAGAGGGAAAATCAAAAAACCAACCCAAAATAATATGAGGCCAAACCAAAATAAAAAATAAGTTCAATGAAACAAAATGTTGTTTTTTTGAAAAGATAAACAAAATTAACAAATGATTAGCTCAACTAAAGGAAAAAGAGTGAAGACCCAAATAATAAAATCAGTAATGAAAAGAAGACATTGTAACTGATATCACAGAAATTTAAGAGTTTTTATTTTTCCCCCATGATACCAAGGCCCGTATTCGAATCACAGCCATGTGAAATTCAGCTTTGTGTACTTTGTGTGTGGCCAGCCCACAGTAAGTTTGAAATGTTCACTTTGATAGAAATTATTGAGATGAATGTCCTCACATTTTTATCATTTTAGTAAAGTAAATAGTAAGTTTGTAAGGTAGAGGGTAAAAACTTGATTTCAAATATTTTCCAGAGTTAAGAACCACCAGTTGGCATAATGGCTATGTCCCTGTACTCCCATGTAGTAGACCACGGTTTGACTCCCAGATCTGGTGGCTTAAACTCACTCTGGGCTCATGTGCGTGCCTGCTCAAGATCATGAGAGGAGAATGAAGGAGAAGGGATTGCGGTGTGGCCTTTCCCCCTTCCCCCTGGGGGGGGGGGGGGGGTGGTGATTTCTCACTTTCTGTCTCTCTGTTTCTCTCTATCTTTCTGGAGAGCGCACGTGCCCTGTAGCAAAAACCTCTCCAAAAAAAAAAAGAAATAAAAAAAGAAATGTATTTTCCAGATTTTTATCAGAGTATACTTGTTAAATGAAAAGTACCTGTTTTTTCAGTGCCTTCCAACTTCTTAATTTTTTTTATTAATTTATTTTACATCCATTCACTAAGCATCATCATAGCTTACAAAATGTGATTTCCCATCCAGAATACACTGCATAGTGGATTAATTATACATGCTATCAACAATTTTCATTTCTTGTTTTATATATATATATATATTCCATCTTTTTAATTCTAATGCTTGCTCATTTTAAGAGTATCCATACTTTCATTTGAAAGTTTTTTGCAAGATATTGAGAAATGGAATATACTGCTTACTTATTTTAAAAAAATAGAAGAGATAGAGATTATGAACAACTATATGCTAAGAAACTGAGAAATCTTGACATAATAGACAAATTACTATACACATAAACCAGAATAGACTAATAACAACTGAGATTGAATCAGAAATAAAAAATAAAAAAGAACATCCAGAACCAGATGTCTTCACTGCTGAATTCTAAAAAACCTTTATAGAAAAACTAATACCTCCTCAAATATTTCATAAGGTAGAGGCGTAAGTGGAGGCTTTCACTTTTACCACCAAAGTTATTCATGAGGCCAGCACTACCCCAATGCCCAAACCAGAAAAAGACATAATAAAAAAAATTTTAAAAAAAGGAAAACCAGAAACAAATATCCTTGATAAACATAGATGCCAAAATCTTGAAGAAAATACTAGAAAATCAATTCCAATAGCATATCAAAATTATAAATCATTCCAGGAATGTAAGGATTGTTTACCATGCACAAATTAATAAATGTGAAAAAAATCACATTAACAAATGAAGGACAAAACCAATGTTATCATCTCAATAAATATAAACGAAACATTTCACATAACTATAAAGAAAATATTTCATTAAATAGGTATAGAAGAAATGTACTTCAACATAATAATGTCCATACATAACAAATCTAAAGCTAACATCATACCTAGTGGGGAAAAGCTGAACTCTTTTTCCTAGGAACTGGAACTATATGAGATGTCCACTTTACCACTTACACTCAACATAGCAGTGGAATTCTGAGCCAGAGTAATAGGAAGAGAAAGGAATAAAGAGCACTCGAATTGGAAAGGAGGAGTTCAAAGTATCCCTATCATCAGACAACATATTCTAAGGTATTTAAAACACTAAAGATTCCTAGAAATCTTGTAGTATTGATTTTTTAAAAGTGTAGTGAAGTTGCAAGATACAAAATAATTAGTAGAAATTTAAAAATCATATTGATTTTGCTTTACATTTAATTGTTATGTATTTATATGGTACACAAAATGCATTTTTCCAGCATGAAAACACAGTAATTAGTCCAAAGATGTTACTATGCACATTATCATCAACAGATACTTTCCGTTTTGTGCCCATTAAATGTTTTGCTTTTCCCCCTTTACTTCCTTCCCACCCCAGTTGCCCATGCTCCTCCCACACAATCTCTAGTATCCGCAGTTGCTCTCTGATACCTTCTAATCTTTCCATTTCTGCCATAGAATACAGTAAGGACATGCAATGTGTCTCTTTCATAGTTTTACTTGCTACAATTAAATGTTCCATATTTGTCCATTTTGTATCGAATATGAGATCCTTTTTTTTTTTTTTAATGACTGAGTAGTGTTCCACGCTTTATATATGCCACGCTTTTCAAAAAATTCATCTGGCCTTGAACATTTGTGTGGATTCCATGTTTTAGAAACTCTGAATAATGCTGCAATAAATATGGATGTACAAGTGTTTTATTAAGTATATATTTATTCTTTGGGTTACTACCCAGGAGAGGAATTGCTGAATCATATAGTTCTATTTGTAGGTTTTTGAGGAACCTCTATATTATTCTCCACAGTGGCTGTGATAATTTACATTCCCAGCAATGGTGTAGGAAGGGTCCCTTTTTACCACAGTCTCACCAGCATTTTTCATTCTTTAGTGTTTTGTTTTTTGTTTTTTGTTTTTTTTTAGAGGTTTTTGCTATAGGGCACGTGTGCTCGCCAGACAGACAGAGAGAGACAGAGAAACAGAAAGTGAAAAATCACTCCCCGGGGGGATGGCCACGCTGCAATCCCTTCTCCTCCATTCTCCTCTAGGGATCTTGGGCATGCACACACTAGCGTCCGGTGTGAGTTTTAAGCTACCGGGTCCGGGACGCAAACCACGGTTGACTACATGGGAGTCCAGTGACATAGCCATTACGCTAACTGCTGGTCATATCATTCTTTAGTTTTTTAACCTTAAGCATTCTGACTAGGGTTAGATTGTATCTCATGGTAGTGTTTAAGTGCATCTCTTATGATAAAGGATGTTGAGCATTTTTTCATAAGCTTGTTAGCTGTTCACATGTCGTCCTTGGAGTGTGATCTGTTCAGCTCATTTGGCCATCTTTAATAATTGAGTTGATTAGTTTCTTTTCAGGGAAGCTGCTTGAGTTCCTATATATTCTGTTATCAGTCTCTTACCTGAAGCAGAGTTTGCAGATCTCTTCTCCCGTTCTGAAGGTGGTCAATTCACTCTAGTTATTCTTTTGCTGTGCAGATGCTTTTTAATAAATGACATTGTACTTGCCCATTTTTTGGATTATTTCCTGTGCTTTGGGGATCTAATTTAAAAAGTTTTTGCCTACTACGATGTCTCCAAAAGTTTCCCCTGTGTTTTCCACTGGTAGTTTCATAACTGGAGGCTTAATGTTTAGATCTTTGATCCATTTTGAGTTGACTTTTAATAATGGTGGTAGATAAGCTCCCAGTTTTATTTTTCTGAAGGAGAATATACACTTTTTGGATACATTTGCTGAAGGTATTTTCTTTCCCCACTGATTGTCTTGAACACTTTGTTAAATATCAGTTGGCTATCTGATTTGGGGCTGATTTCTGAAGTGTGGAGTTGAAGAACGACTATGAGAGGTATAGAAGGATGGTGACGTGGAAAGACAGAGCGAAGTCTATTAATGTAAACAAAATTACAGATAGATAAGAGGACAAATTCCTGGTGTTACGGAATTCAATAGGTGACTATAGTTAATAACAATTTACTAATATCTTAAAGTAATATAAATGAGATTTTAAAAGTTCGTAACATAAAGTAATAACAAAATATTAAGATGACAGATATAAAATTAGCCCAATTTAATCACTACAAATTGTATTCTTGGGCTGAAAAATCACATTATATATATATGTAAAATTATGTCAATAAAAAAAATCTATTGGCTAAAAGAACCAGATCATACATATCTGGCCCTGTTTTCAATCCCAGTCCCAGTTACTTGATAAATATGCTGGATGCATGTGCATACTTCCAAAAGTCTCAATAAATGTGTTTGTGAAATGACCATATCCCAATCTCAGCACTGTTTCATTTTATTTTTTTATTTATTCATTCATTCCTCTCTCTCTCTTCCTACTAAGAACACACATCCTGAGACGGACTCAGGCTGCAGGCCTGACTCTTCTGAATCTCCACGCGTCCCCGCCGTTTCTCCTCCTTGGACCCCAGGTTGGTTGTCTGGGACTTTAAGGCGAACTCCCACCCCACCCCACCCGCAATCCGGATCGAGCCGGCCAGCAGTTCCAGGCCCCAGACGGACTCAGGCTGCAGGCCTGACTCTTCTGAATCTCCACGCGTCCCCGCCGTTTCTCCTCCTTGGACCCCAGGTTGGTTGTCTGGGACTTTAAGGCGAACTCCCACCCCACCCCACCCGCAATCCGGATCGAGCCGGCCAGCAGTTCCAGGCCCCAGACGGACTCAGGCTGCAGGCCCGACCTACCTGGTCCTGTCACTCATCTTCTGACCCTTTCCCACTAGCCTTTGGACTCTTTGAATTCTGGTGATTTGAATAGCGCGCGGCACACGTTGCGTGCCGCGCGATTTCCTTTTTTCATTCTGTGTTTCTTTGCTCTTGGGGTGTTGCTTATTCAGTCAACTGAAGGCTTACCTCTCCTTAGAGACAGTGAGGACTTTGGGCCTTCCAGGGTAGTGGCAACAGTTAATGGTAATTGTGAGCAACAGGTAGGCCGACCATAAGAGAAATCATCAATTTTCTAAGCCTGTACAACTTTTAACAATCAGTTAGGAAGAAACATATAGATTACCTGATGACTAGGAACAATCACAGAGGCTCAATAAATTTGAGCAACCAAGAAAAGGCCTCTCCTCCAAGGGAAATCATCAAGCCTACGTCACCCACAGTCAATACAATGGACGTCGTGGACATGTCTGATAAGGAATTCAGATTATTTGTAGTGACCAAACTAACTGAGATGGAAGAGAAAAGAGACAAGGAGCTCCAGGAGATGAGGAAGTCCTTCAATGACTTGAAGGAAGAAATGGATACCTTAAACAAGAACCAGATGGAACTTTTAGGATTGAAGAATGTGATACAGGAAATCAAAACCTCCCTTGAAATTATTAAAAGTAGGTTAGACCAGGCAGAAGATCGAATCTCTAACGTAGAAGACAAAACATCTGACCTAGAAAAAAGTATCAAGAAGATTGAGAAAACAACCATGAAAAATGAGGATAATATACGAGGAATACTGGATACTATCAAGCGCCCCAACATCCGGATAATTGGTATTCCAGAAGAGGAAGAAAATAATAAGGGCCTAGATAATTTATTCCACGAGATCCTGGAAGAAAACTTCCCAAATCTAGAAAGGCATTCAAGTATCAAGACCCAGGAAATACATAGGACCCCGGGTAGAATCAACCCAAGAAGATCTTCTCCAAGGCACATCATAGCCAGACTGGCAAAAACAACAGACAAAGACAAGATACTAAAGTTGGCAAGAGGGAAATGCCAGGTTACTTACAAAGGTCACCCCATCAGGCTAGCATCGGATCTCTCGGCGGAAACAATGCAGGAAAGGAAAGAATGGGGAAGCATAGTAAAAGTGTTGAGTGAAAAACAATTTCAACCAAGAATACTACACCTGGCAAAATTATCTTTCATATGGGAAAAAAAGATAAAAACATTCTCAGGTAAACAAAATTTGAAGGAATTTACCAACTCCAGACCAGCTCTTCAAGAGGTTCTGAAGGGAGTACTATACCAGGAAAACTAAGAAATCAGACAGACAGTTATACGAGAACAAAAAGCAACCAAGAAAATGGCTCACTTAATGATAGGATCAGGTACAGAAATATCGATAATTACATTGAATGTCAATGGATTAAATTCTCCACTTAAGAGACATAGACTGGCTGAATGGATAAGAAAACAGAAACCCTCTATCTGTTGCCTACAAGAAACTCACCTTATGGATAAAGACATACATAAACTAAAAGTCAAGGACTGGAAAAAGATACTCCATGCAAATGGAAATCAAAAAAAAGCTGGAGTAGCGATATTGATCTCAGACAAAATAGATTTCAAGACAAAGACTGTAAGAAGAGACAAAGAAGGGCATTATATAATAGTAAATGGGGTAATCCAGCAAGAAGACATAACCCTTATAAACATCTACGCACCCAACTCAGGTGCACCTAAATATGTGAAGGAAAGACTGCTGGAGCTAAAAGGAGAGATAGGGAGAAATACTATAATTGTTGGAGAACTCAACACCCCATTATCTCCTATAGACAGATCTTCTAGACAGAAAATAAATAGAGAGATACAGGACTTAAATGATACTATAAATGGAATGGGCTTGACAGATATCTATAGAACTTTCCACCCTACATCCACAACATATACATTTTTCTCACCCTGACATGGAACCTTTTCAAAGATAGATCATATATTAGGACACAAATCAAGCCTTTATAGATTCAAAGGCATAGAAACTGTATCCAGCATCTTCTCTGACCATGCTGGAATTAAACTCAAGATTAATTTCAAGACACAACCCCGAAAATACATGAACACATGGAAACTGAACAACCTACTTCTGAATGACTTCTTCACTACTGAAGAAATTAAGGCTGAAATAAAAAAATTTATGGAAACTAATGATAATGAGTACACCAGTGTCCAGAATCTATGGGACACTGCAAAAGCAGTCATAAGAGGGAAATTCATAGCAATTAGTGCGCATAAGAAAAGGATAGAAAGATGGCAAGTAGATAACTTATCATCATGCCTCAGAGAATTGGAAAAACAACAACAAACAAACCCCCAAAATGCCAGGCAAAAAGAAATAATAAAGGTTCGAGCAGAAATAAATGAAATAGAAAATAAACGAACCATACAGAAAATAAATGAAAGCAAAAGCTGGTTCTTTGAAAAGATTAACAAGATAGACACACCATTGGCTAGACTGATCAAAAAGAAGAAAGAAAGAAACCAGATTAATCAAATATGTGATGAAACAGGCAATATTACCACAGACATAGCAGAAATACAAAATATCATTAGAGGATACTATGAGCAACTTTACGCCAACAAACAAGATAACCTGGAGGAGATGGACAAATTCCTGGATGCATATAATCTACCAAGATTGGATCAGGAAGACATAGAGAACCTGAATAGACCCATAACAAGCCAGGAGATTGAATCAGTAATAAATAACCTCCCAACAAAGAAAAGCCCAGGCCCAGATGGCTTCACTTGTGAATTCTACAAAACTTTTAAGGAAGAGTTAACCCCTATCCTACTAAAATTATTTCTAAAGATTCAAAAGGAAGGAAACCTTCCAAATTCATTTTATGAAGCCTCCATCATCCTTATCCCCAAAACAGATAAAGATATGACAAAAAAGGAAAACTACAGACCAATATCATTGATGAATATAGACGCGAAAATTCTCAACAAGATACTCGCAAATCGTATCCAACAACATATAACAAAGATCATTCATCACGATCAGATAGGCTTTATACCAGGGATGCAAGGGTGGTTCAATATACGCAAGACCATAAATGTAATACACCACATTAACAGAAAGAAAGATAAAAACCATATGATCATCTCAATTGATGCGGAGAAAGCATTTGATAAAATACAACATCCTTTTATGATTAAGACTCTCAGTAATATTGGTATAGAAGGGTCATTTCTGAACAAAATAAAAGGAATCTATGAAAAACCTACAGCTAACATTATACTGAATGGGGAAAAGCTGAAAGCTTTTCCTCTGAAAACAGGTACTAGGCAAGGCTGCCCACTTTCTCCACTGCTCTTTAATATAGGACTGGAAGTCTTAGCTACTGCAATCAGAGAAGAGAACAATATTAAAGGCATTCGAATAGGCAAAGAAGAATTGAAAATATCTTTATTTGCAGATGACATGATGGAATACTTAGAAGACCCAAAGGTATCCATGAAAAAACTGCTTGAAGTAATAAGTGAATACAGAAAGGTGGCGGGATACAAAATCAATATCCAAAAATCTATAGCATTTCTATCTATGAACAACAAGTTGAATGAAGCAGAGCTGAAGAAAGGAATCCCTTTCACCGTAGCCACAAGGTGTATAAGATACCTAGGGATAAACCTAACTAAGAAAGTCAAGGACCTTTATAAAGAAAACTACGAAAATCTTAAAAGAGACATTGAAAGTGACATAAAAATGTGGAAGGACATCCCATGCTCCTGGATTGGAAGAATTAACATAATCAAAATGGCAATTCTACCCAAATTAATCTACATGTTTAATGCAATTCCAATCAAAATACCAGAGATAGTCTTCAGAGATCTAGAAAAGGCAATCATAGAATTTGTCTGGAACCATAAAAGACCTCGTATTGCAAAAGCAATCCTGCGCAAGAAGAATGGAGTAGGAGGTATATCACTCCCTGATCCCAAGATATACTATAAAGCTGTGGTCACCAAAACAGCATGGTATTGGCATAAAAACAGACATGTGGACCAATGGAAGAGAATAGAGACCCCAGAAATAACCCCCAAAGCTTACAGCCAACTGATCTTTGACAAAGGATATCAGTCAATCCTTTGGGAAAAGGAAAACCTCTTTAGTAAATGGTGCTGGAAAAACTGGGTATCCACTTGCAGAAAGATGAAACTGAACCCCCATCTTTCACCATTAACAACAGTCAACTCAAAATGGATCAAAGATCTGAACCTAAGACCTCAAACAATAAAACTACTGGTGGAAAATGCTGGGGAAACTCTGGGGGACATTGGAGTAGGCAAAGACTTCTTAAATAAGACTCCCAAAGCACAGGCAATAATCCCTAAAATAGACAAGTGGGACTATATTAGACTAAGAAGTTTCTGCACAGCAAAGGACACAGTAACAAGTGTGAACCGACAACCTTCAGAATGGGAAAATATTTTTGTTAAATATGCCTCAGACAAGGGACTGATAACCAGAATACATAGGGAACTCAAGTGCCTTATGCGAAAAAAAATGATGAACCCAATTAAAAGATGGGAAAATGAGCTGAACAAAAGTCTCTTTAAGGAAGACATACGAACAGCCAAAAAGCATATGAGGAAATGCTCAACATCCCTCATCATAAGGGAGATGCAGATAAAAACCACAATGAGATACCACCTAACCCCTGTCAGAATGGCAAAGATTAAGAATATAAAAAGTGATAAGTGTTGGCGGGGATGTGGTGAAAAGGGAACCCTCCTACACTGTTGGTGGGAATGTAAACTAGTTCAACCACTGTGGAGAACAATGTGGAGGTTCCTCAAAGATCTACAAATAGAACTACCATTTGACCCAGCATTCCCACTTCTGGGTATTTACCCGAAAGACAGGAGAACGCTCCGTCAGAAAAGTGCTTGCACATCAATGTTTATTGCAGCATTATTCACAATTTCCAAGACATGGAACCAACCTAAATGTCCACAAACTGATGAATGGATTGGAAAAGTGTGGTATATATACTCTATGGAATACTACTCAGCCATAAAAAATAACAAGACCCTGGCATTTGATAGAAAGTGGTCAGATATGGAGGATCTTTTGCTGAGTGAAGTAAGCCAGGCTATGAAAGAAAGATATTGTATGTATCCTCTCAATATGTACTGACTACCTGCACTCTATGGTAGAGAGCGAAAAATTGGAGGACATAAAAACAGCGAAGGTACTTAACGAGAAGAGGACAGTGTGGAATGGGGGGGTGAGCAGAAGAGGATAGAGAAAGATAGAAAAAGAATAATAGAGAGATAAGACGTTAGTGAGAAACAGATATGGCTTATTACCTGTTTAGGATGACATGTATAGTATTCTCAACTGGATTTATCTGAGAAGTATTTCATGATGGGCAAAGTATTTGTACAAGCAGAATGAGAAATAGTGATTGACTGTTTTAAGAAATAATTAGAATAATAATAATAATGATTGGGGAAAACATAGAAAAGATATTGAATGTTGAAGTGGGGAGATTGATGTCTCTGTACTGACTGACATGCATGGCATTCCCTTTTGAAAAAGCAATGTAATACACTGTAAAGTTATATGTAATTCAATGTAATATAAAGAAGAATATGATGATAATAAAAAATTAAAAAAAAAGAACACACATCCTCTGGTAATAATAAAAAAATTAAAAAACTTACACACAATGAACAAAAATGAATAAATAAAGTGGATGACATCCAAAGTAAAACATTTTAAGCTTTAATGGACATAAGAAAGTGAAAAACTTCTATAATAGAAGATACTATTTGCAAATCACAACTCTAATAAGAGATCTGTGTCCAGGATAGATAAAGAAAACTTACAAATTTTATATTAATATATAATCAATTTTAAAAAGAGAAAAACATTTGAATAGATATTTCTCCAAAGAAGGTATACAAGTGATCAATAAGTAAATAAAAAGATACTAATAATCACTAGTCTTTATAGTCTCAGTTAAGCAAAATGCATAAGCTACGGAAATGTTCGGTATGACATTGTACTCAGAACCAGCAATAACGTATCAGACACTTAACAATTAGTCAGGAGGGTAGATTTCATGTTATGTATGTTTATTCTAATAAAATAAGTACATAAATGAAATTAGAATGGGGTTAGGCTTGACCCAGAATGATTGGGTTGCTCAGAAATCTCAGATTTTCTTTTTATTTATTTTTTTGACAGGATTTCTCCACTTTGTGTTCGTCTATTCTAGTCTTCAAGTCAGCTAGTACCATAGGTGTGCACCAGGCCAGCCGGCATGCTTAGGCAATACAAGCTATTGAACCTGGGCCTCTCAAGTGGCCTCGGCCTCTGAGTAACACCATCTGAGCAGCGTGTACATCCGTGCCTGAACTGAAACCCGGTGAAATGAAATTCACTATTTAAAAGAGAAAATTTGCTATTGTATGAGCTCAAATGATTAATACACACACACACACACACACACACACACACACACAATGTATATATACACACAAACTACATCACAATCACTAGGAGGGCAATATAATAAACATAATACCCAGTAAAGGATTTTGGTTAGAACTTTGAGAATTTGGAGCCTTCCCATATTTGGGGCAAAATTTTTAGATTGTGCAGATACATTGCAAAACAATGTGGTGATACTTCAATAAGTTTTACCACATAACTCAGCAATTCTACTCCTAGGAAAAGACAAATCAGAATACATATTCACATGAAAACTTGTTCTTGTTCACATAACAAAATTTTTCATAGAAATCTCCAAAAAGAGTAGAAACAACACTGAAGTACATTAACTAATAAATGGATAAACAAGATGTGTTCCATTTATACCAACAATATGATTTTGCAATACAAAAATAAACAGTATCCTATGTGGGGCTACGTGGATGAACCTTGAAATCACTGTGCTAAGAGAGAACTTCGGTGACAAAAAACACGGGATTCCATATCCAAAATGATGAGATTCCACTGATGGGGATGCTCAGCACAGGCAAATTCAGAGTTACAGAAACTGAATCAGTGATGGCTGGGAGGTGGAGGGGGCAGAGGTGTGGGATGAGTAAAATCAAGGTAAAGGGAAACAGGGTTTCTTTGAGGGTGATAAAAATATCTCAGCAAGTATTTGGCAACAGGTACAAAATCTTTGTGAATGAGTTTTTTGCTTGATCCAGCAATTTTGTACCAATAATCTTAACCAGAGAAATATGCAGTACTGGTTTGAAGGAATACATTTTTTATGTATTACTTGCGTGTCATATGATCCGTAAATGAAATGACCAATTTAGCATTCCCTAGAGTGGCCACCCACATTAAATAATATTCGGTAGGCACAGAAAAAATGACATAAACTTACATTTAGATTACTGAAATTATGTTCACAATATAAATTTAAGTACGAAAAGCCCATTTGAAAAATGAAGTTGACACTGCATGTCTACATTGTGACCTCAATCCAGGGATAGAAAATTCCAGAATTTGACAGCCACATGAAGCCTGAGTTTTTTCTGCCCAGAAACTTCTCTGGAAGGAGGAGAGGATTCAAAGTGTAAATATTGGCCTCCAGCCTTATGACATGAGGTAAAGGATCTTACCCTGCACCCCACACTGGTCTCATGGACAACTGGTTCTTAGTTTCCATATAGCGTGACAGAGATTGGAGGTCCAGGCAGGTTACTATCCCTTCTTGACACCCTAACTTTTGTAAAGTGACGAAAATAAGTAGCTGCCACAAAAACATAAAATCCATATGAATGAAATAACTGCCATGAAATGTCCCATTTCTTATTTGGACTAATGTTAGAGAAGGAAATAAAGACAGACAAAACTAAAAATATCTAGAAGGACTTATAAAGCACAGGCAGAGGTCTTCACACAGATGGGTCTCAACAGTAACTCAATCTAAACCTCCCAGGGATTGATTTTGAAAATCAGGCTATGGTATAGACAACAACAGATACTGTCTTCTCTCTTTTGTATTGAAGACAATGAAGAGAAAAAAGAAAAGGAAGGTATTTGAAGGAGAAAGAGAACATCCATAATTCACCAGTGTACATTTCTGCCATTTTTGAGAACAGGAGATTAAACTTGTATATGCACAAAAATCCACATAAACGACACCCAAAGTTAGAAAGACATTTGCACATACACTGGGAACTTACTTCTCAGGTAGCCTTTTCTGAGTTGGCCTGAGCAGAAATGAGAGCTGAAATGTGTCTGTTTCCTGTTGCGTGAAATGAAGGGGAAAAAATCCACCCAATACAAGGTCACCATCCCTGTAGACACTTGGCTGATAACAGCTCTCATAAATCATCTCACACGCAGTCTGTGAAGACTGCAGTAGGAGAAGACAGATCAGAGAGAATGACATGCTCTCTTGATTGTTCTACACGCTCAGGCTTCTGCAGGGAGATTAGATCTCTGTGTACGGCACAAAAGATTCTGACTATTACCGTCCTCTCTTAACTTGTGAGAAGCATGTGTCAGACTAGTGTACCAGGCAAGGGCACAGCTAAAAACTAAAATAGGCAGTTACTTATAAGAGAACCACAGTGCTCAGACCTGGCCCTTTGTGTCACTGTACTCACGGCAGTTTGACTTTTCTATCTTTTCATTGCTTCACATCAATCCCACTCAACCACTCTGGGATCCCCTTGCCCTAAGGCTCTGCACCTGTGATCCTCTATCCTGGGAAAAAACAAAAACAAAAACAAAACCAAAAAACAAAAAACAAAACAAAACAAAACAACACCAAAAACTTGAAAAAAAACATGTTTGTGACTTGCTATCAACTCTGGCCATTAAGATTTCATCATGGTCCTGCAAGGCTCTGGGGACCACAGCATCCTTCCACAGTAGAGTCTGTAATCTTGTGGCCACCAAGGACTGAAGGTACTCGTGTCAGAAGACTGCTCTGAGGGATTTGGAGGAGCTAGAAAGAGCTGGTGTGTTTGAGTCAACAAAGCAACTAGAAGCCTAATTCCAAATGATGCTTTCCCAAGACCATGAGGGGCTAATGTCAGTCACTGATGTTCCCCTGTGTACTCATGCTAGACCTTGTTACCATGTCTGACATCACCCTAGGCCTGGGAGAATGAAGAAATGATGTGCTTACTATTTAACAAAGGAAAAGACCACATTCCCAAAAGATCAAAAGGTTATCTGCACCCCAATCTTTACACACAACTAAACCACTTACTCTTAAACTTCACGTAATGTGTGCTATCTACCCAGTAATAACTTTGCTACTAAGACCTCATTACATGGTGTAATAAGTCAAAATAAAAAGTAACTATTCAATTCCTGGGACCAGCAGTTAGCGTAATGGTTATGTCACTGTATATAGTAGACTGTGGTTTGAGTTCCAGACCCAGTGGCTTAAACTCACACCGGGTGCGTGTGCATGAGTGCCCAAGATCCAGAGAGGAGAATGGAGGAGAAGGGACTGTGGCTTGGCCATCCCCCCTTGGGGGTGATTTCTCACTTTCTATCTCTCTGTTTCCCTCTGTCTTTCTGGTGAGCACACACACCCTATGACAAAATCCTCTCCAAAAAAAAAAAAAAAAGTAACTATTCTATCCTTACTCAACTTTAATTTGTTGTCACATATTTTTGTTTTTTTTTTTTGCCAACAGAAAAGGAACCATGATTTATGAAATTCATAAATCATGAAGTTTGCTTTATGGTTAGATACATGGCACTATTTAATATAAGAACACACATATATGTAGTTGTTCACAATATATTTTATCAGTAGATATGTATGATGTCTGTAATTCAGAATTAAACAGTCTATTATGATTTTTTTTTCTTTTTTTGGAGAGGTTTTTGCTATAGGGCGCGTGCGCTCGCCAGACAGAGAGAGACAGAGAGATAGAAAGCAGGAAATCACCCCCCAGGGGGGATGGCCACGCCGCAATCCCTTCTCCTCCATTCTCCTCTTGGGATCTTGGGAACGCACGCACACGCGCCCGGCGTGAGTTTAAGCCGCCGGGTCCGGGACTCGAACCGCGGTCGACTACGTGGGAGTCCAACGACATAGCCATTACGCCAACTGCCAGTCCCAACAGTCTATTATGATTTTAACAGCAACAGAACTGGGTTTCAAAGCATATGCAAAATTATGTAACATATGAGACATAGTGTAGGTTAATTTTGTTTAATAAGAATAGTGACCATATTAAATCATTTTTATAAATTCTGTTTTTCAAAGCAGCTATGTGTTTTCCAATGACCTCTTTTTAATTTTATTTTACTCTCCTCAATAACATTAATCTTCTTATTCTCAGTACAGAATCTGGCTACTTATCACTAACATAATTAGAAGGCCAGTCTTTATTGTTTGTCATTCTAACTTCTAAACATATTTTTACTCTGGACCTAATTACCATCCCTTATGGTATTTTTTAAAACAGTCTTCATTGAAAACATTCTCAATAAATGTTATCTCTTTATTTTTAATTTTTGAATTGACTGCTATTAGGTGTATATGTTTATAGTATCCTATAGTATATTTTATTCGTGTAGATTTTTGGAATGAGTAAATAAAGCTATTTAACATATGCATTACCTCACATGTAATTTTTGGTGATAACACTTAAAATCTATTCTCTTAGAAATGTTCTAGTTGACAACATAATTTTTGTAACATTATTGAGTGTATACTCTAGTCCAACTTATAATTTCTGTTCTTTCAGTCATCTTTTCAATCCCCACCTTGTATCCAAACTCTGTAAATACTATTTTACTCTTTGGGTCTATGAGCTGGACTTTATTACACTTCACTTATAAGTGAGAAGATGGTATTTGTCTTTTTGTGCCTGAATTATCTCATAGAACATCTTGTTCTCCAAGTTCATCCGTGTTGTCAAAAATGAATAGGTTCCATTTATTAATGCTGCATAGTATTCAATTATGTATGTATACCTCCTTTTCTTTATCCATTCATCTATTGATAGATACTTTAGTTGACTTCAAATCTTAGCTATTATGAAATATGCTGAAAACATAACATGGGAGTGTAAATCCCCGTCTGACCTACTGATTTTACATTTTGTATATAAAACTGACAATGGAATTGCTAGATCATCTGGTAGTTAAAATTTTTATTTTTTGGAGTAATTTTCTACTGTTTTTAATGATGGTTATACTAACTTATATTTCCACTAAAAGTGTGGAGCTTTTCCCTTTTGTCCACATCTTTTTTGATAACAGCTACTCTAACAGTTGTAAGATGATATCTCATTGTGTCTTTAATTTGTACTTCTTTGAGGATTGACCACATTGAGACTTTTTATGTATCTGTTGCTTATTTTTATTTCCTTTCTCAAGGAATCTCTGTTAAGGTCTTTTGCCAATTTTTTCAAAGCTTTTCAATTTAAATGTAACTTCTTATTTCTATGTAATCTTTATGTGTCTTTGTGAGGTACAGTACAGTCATTTAAATACTTTATTTAGTGTTACAAATATACTTGGTATCTTCAACATTTAGCATGTCATTCTGCTGTATACTATCAGAAATTGCTGTACATTTTTGGAAGTATATATTGCACTAGATATTCTTCACTTTACAGTGGTACACTGTTCCAAAACCTATTCCACTTATTTCCATTCATTCTTATGGTTTTTAATTACTTTCTCCCCAGCTCCCTGTCCTCCATGCAGCACCTCGTATTTACCATTACTCTCTACTTCAACTAACAAATAACAGTTTCTGTTAAACAGGGATGTATAGTATTTGTTTTTGATAGCTGCCTAATTTCAATCAGCATTACATGTTCTAGATTCATCCAATTTGCTTCTTATAACAGGAGTTCATTGTTCTTTATAGCTGAATAGTAGTTCATTGTGTGTGGAAGTCACATTTTCTTTGTCCATTTACAGGCTGTCAGGCACTTAGGCCAATCCCATGTGCTAGATATTGTGAATAATGCTGCAGGTAACATGGATGGGGAAGTAAGTTTTTGAGAGATTGATATCATGTTCTTTGGGTGTATACCCAAAGATGAAATCACTAGGTTGGAAGAATGTTCTATTTTTAGGTTTTTTAGGAAACTCCATACTGTTTTCCACAGTGGCTGTACTAGTTTATGTTCTATCAACAATGTATGTTTGAGTTCCAAAGTTTTATCAGGATTTGTATTTATTTAGTTTTCAAATAATCTGTCTGGTATTAGGTGATACTTCATGTGCTTTTGAACTGTATTCCCCTTATGAGTAAAAATTTCAAACACTTTTTTATATGATTTTTGGCCATTTGTATGTCCTTCTTGGAGAACTGTGTGTTTATATTAATCATCTGTTTTGATTAGATACTAAAAGAAAAACAATTTTAGCCAAGAATGTTAGAGCCAGCAAGACTTTCTTTCATATGGGAAAAAAAATAAATTCACTCTCTAATAAACAAAACCTGAAAGACTTTCTAGCAATAATCCAGCTGTTCAAGAAGTACTAAATGTAGTACCCTATCAGGAGAACAAAGGAGAGGCAAACAGGAATAAGCAACAAAAAACAGCCAAGAAAATGGCTAACATAATGGTATAAGTCTAAAAATCCTGATAATAACTGTGAACGTTAATGAAAATATTCACTGCATGAAAGACACGAATTTGGTCCTGGTGGGGAAGGGGAACGAAGGCCTCTAAAACCTGCCTACTAGAAACGCACCTCACAGATAAGGTCACACGTAAACTGAAAATGAAGGGCTGGACAAAGATATTCTAGTAAATGGAAATTTAAAAAAAAGGGTGGAGTTGCAATAATCACATCAGACAAAATGTATTTTAAGACAAAATCTGTAACTTTTTTGTTATATAGTGTCTTTTGGCAAGAAAGACTCTACATAACACTAAACAGGTCTATTCACCTAGAAGATATAACATTTATCATTATCTGAGCATTCACATGGCAGAACACAAATATGTGAAAGAAAAGACTGCTGAGAATAAAAGATATACTACAACCCAATAATACTGGGGGATCTCAACACACCATTTTCTCCTTCGAACAGATCCTGTAGACAAAAATAAGCAAACAGATATAGAATCAGAATGATACAGGGTTACCAGCAGTTGGCGTAATGGCTATGTCACTGGACTCCCATGTAGTCGATCGCTGTTTGAGTCCCGCACCCAGAGGGCGGGCGAGTGTGCATGCATTTCCAGGATCCTCAGAGAATAGAGGAGAAGGGTTTGCAGCCAGGCCAACCCACCTGGGGAGTGATTTCTCTCTTTCTGTTTCTCTGTCTCTCTCTGCCTTTCTGGTGAGCCCATGTGCCCTATAGCAAAAATCTCACCAAAATAACAAAAAATATACCATAAATTGAATGGACTTGTCAGATATCTAAAGAATGTTTCATTCAACAGCCACAATATATATATTTTTCTCATTCCTACACATGGAATGATTTCAAAAATTGGCCAAATTATAACGCACAAAACAAGTTGTTACAAATTCAAAGACATAGAAACTATATCCAGCATCTTCTTTAACCACAACGGAATTAATCTTGAAATTAACTGAGGAAAAACCCACGAATATACACAAACACTTGGAAAATAACAAATGTATTATCAGTGACTTCATAACCACTGATGATAGTAAGACTGAAATCAAAAGATTAATTAAAATCAGGGATAATGAGCACACAAATTTTTAAAACCTATGGGACACAGTGCAAAGGGAGAAGTTTTTGCATCAGTGTTCACAAGAAAAAGTTAAAAGGTGGAGCATAAGCAATGTAACAACACAGCTCAGGGTACTGAAAACAACAACAACAAAGAAACAAAGGTACCAGGAGAAAAATAAATAAAGATTGAACAGTAATAAGTGTAGTAGAGAATAAATGAACTATACAAAAAAAAAAGTTCTGTGAGAACATAATCAAAGTTGACACAATGTTAATTAAAATATTTCAGAAGAATAAGAAGAAACCAAATATATGTAATCATCAATGAAGCACACAACGTTACAATAGTCATAATAGAAATACAACAAATCACTAGAGAATGCTGTGAGCGAGAACAGACCAACAAGCAAACAAAAACACCTGGATGAAATGGACAAATTTGTGGACACAGCTAGTCTACAAAGATTGAATTAGAAAGAAATAGTCAGCATGAATAGACCCATAACAAGCCATGAGATTTAATCAGTAAAAGAGAAAAGCCCAGATCCCAATGGTTTCTCTTGGATTTTACAAAACTTTAAAGAGCTAACTCCCATTTTCTCAATCTATTTCTAAAGATTCAAAAGAAAGGAACCCTCTCAAATTCATTCTATGAAACCCCATCACCTTTATCCATATAATAGACAAGGACATAACAAGAAAAAAAACTGCATACAAATATAACTAAGGAATACAGATGCAAAAATTCTAAAAAGACACTAGCAAATCATATCAACTAACACATGGAAAACATTATACATCACGGCCTTTATTTAGGTAGGCTTTATTTCAGGGATGCAAGGGTGGTTCACCATATGCAAAACAATTAATTTACTACATCATGTTAACAGAAAGAAAGAAAAAAATCACATGATCATATCAACTGGTACAGAAAAAGCATTTGATAAATACAATATCCCTTCATGATTAAGATTGTCAACAAAATTGTCATAGAAGGGCCATTCCTTAACATAAAGAAAATCCCATAGTTGATATCATTCTGAACTGCGAAAATGTCATACTTTTCCACTAAAATTTGAAACAATACAAGGCTGCCCACTTTCTCCACTCCTTTTCATCGAAGTACAGGAAGTTCCAGCCAATGATATTAGAAAAGTTAATTGGCAGGATACAAAATCAATATACAAAATCTAGACTATATCTAGACTATTTATTTTATTTATTTTTTGGAGAGGTTTTTGCTATATGGTGTGTGCGATCACCAGACAGACAGAGACAGAGAGATAGAAAGTGAGAAATCTCCCCCCAGGGCAGATGGCCACGCTGCAATCCCTTCTCCTCCTTTCTCCTCTCAGGATCTTGGGCACGCACGCCCATGCGCCTGGTGTGAGTTTTAAGGCACCAGGTCCAGGACATGAACTGCAGTTGACTACGTGGGAGTCCAGAGACATAGCAATTACGCTAACTACTAGTTCCGCAAATGGAATTACTTTTTCAGTTCTATCTAGTCTGCCTGCTGTTACCCATCTATTAATTGGATTGATCTTTTCTTTTTTTTTTTTCCAGTTAAGTAGTTTGAGTTCCTTGTATATCCTGGTTATGAGTCTTATCTGAGACATGCTGTGCAAATATATTCTCCCTTTATGAGTATTATTTACTCACTCTATTTTTTGTTTCTTTTGTGGTGCAGAAGCTTTTTAATTTGATGTAATCTCAGTTATCTATTTTTTAGATTTTTTTTCTTTTTTTGGAAAGGTTTTTGCTATAGGGTGCATGCACTCGCCAGAAAGACAGAGGGACAGAGAATGAGAAATCACCCTCTGGAGGGGATGGACATGCTGCAATCGCTTCTCCTCCATTCTCTCTCAGGATCTTGGGCATGCACACACATGTGCCCAGCATGAGTTCAAGCCACTGGGTTCGGGACTCCAACTGTGGTCAACTACGTGGGAGTCCAGTAACATAGCTATTACGCTAACTGCTGGTCCCTCTATTTTTTCAATTTTTGTGTTTGCTTTAGGTATCTTGTTCAGGAAGTCTTTAACTACTTCAATGTCTCCAAGAGTTTCCCCTGTATTTTCCACCAATAGTTTTCAAGCTTGAGGTCTTAGGTTTGGATGTTTGATTCATTATGAGTTGATTTTTGTTTATGGTGTGAGATAGGGGTCTGGTTTCATCTTTTTTTGCAGGTGGATACCCAGATTTTCCAGCACCATTTGCTAAAGAGGTTTTCCTTTTTCCACTTTGTTGACTGGTGCCTTTTGTCCAAAATAAGTTGACTTTCTCTTTTGGACTTTATTTCTTGGGTTTGTATTCTATTCCATTGGTCTGCATGAACGTTTTTGTGCCAGTACCATCCTGTTTTTGATTATCACAGCTTCGTAACATATTTGAGGGTCTGAGTCTAAGATATCTCCTACTCCACTCTTCCTATATAGAATTGCTTTAGGTATATGTGGTCTTTTATGATTCCAGAGAAGTTATATGACTATTTTTTTAAATCTGTGAAAATCATATATGATAATTTGTTTGGGATTACATAAAATATAAAGATTAATTTGGGTAGAATGAAAATTTTTATTATGCTAATTCTTCCAATCTAGAAACATGGTGTATCCTTTCTCTTTTTAGAGTTTTATACCGTTTTGATGTTTATTTTTTTTGTAGGGGTCTTTGACCTCTTTGGTCAGGTTTAATGCTAGGTATCCTATACTTCTACTGGTTATTGTAAATGAGAGGGTTTCTTCTGTTCTACCTCAGGCTGCTCATTGTTAGTGATAAATATGTTAGATACTTGTAGGTTGGGTTTGTATCCTGCTACTTTCTGTACTTATTCATCATTTACAGGAGTTTTCTATTGGATTCTTTTTTTGTTTTTCTATTTATATAACCATGTCATCTGCAAATAATTTCAATTCTTTTTTCTCTATTTGAATGCCTTTTTTATTTTTTAATTAATTAATTTATTTTTGTATATACATTCAATCACATTGTTTGCTTTACAATGTGAGCATTTCAATATGTGAACATTTCTCCCCAGCCCCATTGATCAAAATATCTTCAACCGTTAACACCACACCTCCCCATCCCGTCTACCTCTGTATCCCTTCTCCAAATGTCCTTCATTAGGCCCCACTCCTCCACATACACCTCATCCGACATTCACACCCATCTCTTGTGTTTGTTCAACCATCAGCCAATCAGTTTCAGTCATAGAGTGCAGACATTTGGTATACGTTAAGTGGGGACATACAATGTCTCTCCTTCGTAGCCTGGCTTGCCTCACTCAGCAGTAAATCTTCCATATTCTTCCACTTTCTGTCAAAAGCCAGGGTTTTGTTGGTTTTTATGGCTGAGTAGTATTCCATAGAGTATATATGCCACAGTTTTTCAATCCATTCCTCCATACAGGGGTATTTGGGTTGGTTCCATGACTTAGCAATCCTGAGTAGTACCGCAATAAGCATCGATGTGCAAGCACTTTTCCAATGAAGAATTCTTCTGTCCTTTGGGTAGATACCGAGGAGCGGGATTGCTGGATCATATGGTAGATCTATTTGTAGATTTTTGAGGAATCTCCAAATGCCTTTTATTTTCTTTTCTTTCTGATTGCATTGGTTAGGACTTCCTGTACCATATTGAAAAGGATTGGAAAAGTGGGCAGTCTTGTATTGTTTCAATTTTTAGTAATTTTATTTTCAGATTTTCTCAATTCAGTATGATATTGGCTCCGTGTTTTTCATATATGGCTTTTATTGTGTAGAGAAATGTCCTTGTCTTTTCTTCCCATATGAAGGATAATCTTGACAGTTACAGTATTCTTGGTTGAAATTGCTTTTCCCTTAACACTTTGAATATATTTTCCCATTCTTTTCTCACTCGCATTGTTTCTGATGAAAGGTCCACTGTTAGCTTGATAGGGTATAATTTATAGGTAACTTGATATTCTCTCTTGCCAATCTTAGGAGCTTGCCTTTGTCTGTGGTTTTGGTCAGTCTGGCTTTAGTGTGTTCTGGAGAAGATGTTGTTGGATTGATTTTATTTGGGGTCCTTTGTATTTCTTGGGACTGGATCTTTGAGTGTCTCTCTAGGTTTGGAAAGTTTTCTTGTAGCATTTCATGAAATAGATTAACAATGCTCTTATTATATATATATAATATAATAGTTATATAGAGATAATATTTATATATATCATATATAACATATATTCATATATAACATATATGAAAATATGTATGTACAAGATATATATGAATATATAAATTCATACAAATATTCATATATATATTCATATATATATTATATATTTTTTTACCCCTATTACAGACCCTCTGCCATTTCAAACCCACTTCCCACACTATCTCTGGTGTCTACAGTTGTTTTCCATTCCTTTTCCCCCTACATTTTATTGATCACACAATTTCTTAAATAATATAACTACTTTCAATAGCAAGTTCAGATGGTAATTTCAAGAAAAGCAGCATTGGTAACCAGCAGTTAGCGTAATGGCTATGTCGCTGGACTCCCACGTAGTCGACCGCGGTTCGCGTCCGAGACCCGGTGGCTTAAAACTCACGCCAGGCGCGTGTGCGTACGTGCCCAAGATCCCAAGAGGAGAATGGAGGAGAAGGGATTGCGGCATGACCATCCCCCCTGTGGGGTGATTTCTCGCTTTCTGTCTCTATGTCTCTCTCTGTCTGGCGAGCGCACGTGCCCTATAGTGAACACAACCTCTTCAAAAAAAAAAAAAAGAAAAAAGAAAAGCAGCATTAATTTTAATAAATCAAAGAAAGGCTAAGGAACTTTTCTTAAAACTTAAAGCCAAGAAACAAGATAGGATTCTGTTCAAACAGTAGGTACTTGAACCTGTCGACAGCTCTAGAGAGAATAAAAATTCTTAAAACTGGAAAACAAAGCCTAGAAGAAAATCAACAATGCTTTAGTCAGAAGTCAAAAAATGCTATTTCACCAGTTCAGTCTCATGTAATTACTCTATCTTCTGTTGAGGTTCGATCTGCCCAATTAAATTCTGGGATATAATATTCAACCCCAGACTTGTCCCTGTGATTAAGATGGCCATTTTCTTAATTTTTGAACTCTTATTTCTGTGTGTCTGTATTTAATTTTCCTGGTATAGCACTCCCTTGAGAATTTTTTTCCTTTTTTTCTTTTTTTGGAGAGGTTTTCGCTATAGGGCGTGTGTGCTCACCACAAAGACAGAGAGAGACAGAGAGACACAAAGTGAGAAATCAACCCCCAGGGCAGATGGCCATGCCGCAATCTGTTCTCCTCCATTCTCCTCTAGGATCTTGAGCACACACGCACATGCACCCGGCGTGAATTTTACCCACTGGGTCTGAGACTCGAAATGTGGTGGACTACATGAGAGTCCAGTGACGTAGCCATTACGCTAACTACTGGTCCCATCCCTGGAGAATTTCTTGGAGACCTGGTCTGGTGTTGGTAAATTCTTTCAGGTTTTGTTTATCAGAGAATGTCCTTGTCTTTTCTTCCCATATGAAGGATAATCTTGACAGAAACGGTATTCTTGGTTGAAATTGCTTTTCCCTTAACACTTTGAATATATTTTCCCATTCTTTTCTCACTCACATTGTTTCTGATGAGAGGTCCACTGTTAGCTTGATAGGGTATCATTTGTAGGTAACTTGATATTCTCTCTTGCCAATCTTAGGAGCTTGCCTTTGTCTGTGGTTTTGGTCAGTCTGGCTATAATGTGTTCTGGAGAAAATATTCTTGGATTGAATTTATTTGGGGTCCTTTGTATTTCTTGGGACTGGATCTTTGAGTGCCTCTCTAGGTTTGGAGAGTTTTCTTATAGCATTTCATGAAAGAGATTAACAATGCTCTTATGAGTCTCTTCACCTTCTGGGAAACCAATTATTCTGATGTTTGGACATTTGATGGTATCTAGTATTTCTCATATATTATTCTCATTTTGGGGGGCATTTTTCGCAGTCTTTGTGATGGATTTTTCTAGGTCAGTGATTTTCTTTTCTACCTCCGAGATTCTATTTTCTGTATGATCTAGTCTACTTTTAATACATTCAAAGGCGATTTTGACTTCCTATAATATAGCCTTCATCCCTAACAGGTCTATTTGATTTTTTATAGTGTGTAATTCCTCTTTTTAGGTCTTGCAAGAATTTCCTCACCTCCTGGAACTCCTCAGCTCTTCTCTCCTGCCTCTTCCACTGTGCATTATCTCTCTTCTCTTCCATCTCTGTTAGCTTCATCATTATGAATATTCTAAATTCTTTATCACACATTTCCATGGTTTCCATTGAACTGTCTATGGATGAAGAGGAGTTATTCTTTTTCATTGGAGAAGAGGTATTTTCTTGCTTTCCCATATTTCTTGTGGCCCTGCCATGATTTCTAGTCATCTGATGGATGGTGTGTTTCTTCCTAGTTCTTGAATTTCAAACTGAGCGCTCAGGAGCGTGCATAAGGAGGTGATCTGGAATCTCTTTGCTTCCCTTTTTACCCATTGTGCAACACATTCCGTGGATATTGAGGAATATGCAAACCCTAATAGTATTTGGATGTTCAGCTATAGTTCCTTTGGATCTGTCTAGAAACAAAGTGAGTGGAGACAGAGAAACAAAGTGAAGTGGTAAAACAAAAAGTACATGAAATAGAGAGAGGAAAAAAAAAGCAAAGAAGGAGAAAAGGAAAAAAAAAACAACAAAAAATTTATTAAAAAAAAAAAAGCTGAGACCAGTAGTTAGCATAATGGCTATGTCACTGAATCCCACGTAGTTGACTGTGGTTCAGGTCCTGGACCTGGTGGCTTAAACTTACGTCGGGTGCATGTGGGTGCGTGCCCAAGATCCCGAGAAGAGAATGGAGGAGAAGGGATTGTGGTGTGGCCATCCTCCCTGGGGGGTGATTTCTCGCTTTATATCTCTCTGTCTCTCTCTGTCTTTCTGGCAAGCCCATGCACCCTATAGCAAAAATCTCTCCAAAAAACAAAACAAAAAAGCAAAAAATAAAAAACAACATGGCACATTCAAGAAAATCACTAGTTCTCAGGAGCCCTGGAGGAGTCTTATTCTGAAAGCCTTCCTCTTAACTCTCCTGGGTAGGAGGAGGGAAAGGGTATTATTATCAAGATAAAGGAGAACCTGAAAGCCCAGAGAGTACTTTACCTCAAAAAATTTTAAAATGGAAAAATTACAAAGAAATGAGAACACTCAGAGACAGAGATAGAGAAGGCTAGAGGGGATCCCTACCACTTGAGTTTGTGGGCTGGAGGCTGAATTATCAGCAGAAAATCTTCATTTCTTTTTTTCCATGAAAGCATTAGTTCTCAGGAGCCATGGAGGAGTCTTCTTCTGAAGTCCTGACTCTTGCCTCTCTTGGATGGGAAGGGGAAAACACTATAAAATTGGTCTTCTAGAATAAGTAGGAAAGTGTTTATTTCTTCCCTATTTCCACTCTCCTCTCTTCCTCTCTTCTCCTCTTCTCCCTGTTCCCTCATCTTCTTTTTCCTCATTTTCTTTTCTTCCTCTCCTTCTACTTCTCGTCTTCCTTATCTTCCTCCTCATTTTTCTGTTGTCATTATGTGGTTGACCATGTGATAGTCCAGCACCTTTACCACTATACCAAACACTGGCTCTGATGTTTATCACTTTTTAATATATTTTGATGTTAGGTAGTGAAATGCCCCCTACTTTATTCTTTTGACACAGTATTGCCCTGGTGATATGGGGTATTTCATGATTTCAGAAAAACAATATATATATATTTTTTGTCTTCTTGGTCTAGTTTTCCTTTTAGAGGTCTTTCACCTCATTGGTTAGGTTTATTCATTGATATCGTATTCGTTATGTGCCTTTTGCAAAAGGGATTGTTTTATTCAATTCTATCTCAATCTGTTCATTGTTGGTTTACAAAAATGCTATTGATTTTTGTATATTGATTTTTGTATCCTGCTAATTTAATCAATTCATTTATCACCTCTAGTATATTTGTGAGTTCCTTTGAATTTTCTATGTACATAATCATACTATCTGACAATAAGGACAAGGGAGGTCTTTTATTTCCTCATCAAATGCCTTTTATTCCTCTTGTCCAATGACATTGGCCTGACTTTCCCGTGCTATGTTGAAAATGAGTGGAGAAAGTGGAGAGCCTTGTCTTGTTTCTAATTCTCATGGGAAAGCTTTCAGCTTTTTCTGTTTCAGCATGATGTTAGCAAGTGGTCTGTCATATATAACTTTCATTGTTGAGAAATGTGACTTCTAGATAAATTTTACTGTGCTCATGAGAAGATATTGTATTTCATCAAATGCTTTATCTACATCTACAGATATGATCATATGGTATTTACCTTTCTTTTTATTAATGTGCTCTATTACATTTATTATTTCATGTATGTTGCATCCTCCTTGAATCCATGGGATAAAGCCTAACTGGTCATGGTGTATATATGATGTTTTCAATGCACGGTGGTTTCAATTTGATGGTATCTTCTTGAATATATATGCATATTTATTCATCCGGAATATTAGTTGTAGTTTTATTATTTTGTTATGTGCTTGTCTGCTTTTGGTATCAAGGTGATACAGGCTTCATAGAATGAGTTTAGTATTCATTCCTTTTAGATAATTAGAAATAGTTTGAGAAAGATTGGTGTTAACTCTTTCTTCAAAGATTTTTATAATTCATGGGACCAGCAGTTATTGTAATAGCTATGTCGCTGGACTCCCATGTAGTCAAGCATGGTTTGAGTCCCAGACCCGGTGGCTTAAACTCACGCTGGGTGCGTGTGCGTGTGTGCCCAAGATCCTGAGAGGAGAAAGGAGGAGAAGGGATTGTGGCATGGCCATCCCCCTTGGGGGTGATTTCTGGCTTTCTGTCTCTCAGTCTCTCCCTGTCTTTCTGGTGAGCGTACTCACCCTATAGGAAAAACCTCTCCAAAAAATAAATAAATAAATAAATATTTTTTTTAATAATTCAGAAGTAAAGCCATTAGGACATGGACCTTATTTTTCACGAGACTATTTCTTACTAACTTAATCTCATTGATTGTAATCGATCTGTTCAGGTATTCTATTTCCTTCTGATTCAACCTATGTCATTTGTACTCGTCCAGAAATGTATGCATCTCCTCTAGGTTTTCTAGTTTGTTTTCTTATATTCCTCATGGTATTATCTCATAAACTTTCATGTTACTGATAGATAGGTTATAATATTACAAGGTTCATTACTGGTTTTATCTATGTGGTTCTTTTCCTTGTTTTTCTTGTTTAACCTAGTTAAGAGTTTGTCAATTTTGTTTATGGTCTAAAAAATAAGCTTTTTTTGAGAGGTGTGGGGGGACCAGCAGTTGGCATAATGCTATGTCGCTGGACTCCCATGTAGTGTACCGTGGTTCGAGTCTCGAACATGGTGGCTTAAATTAATGCCGGGCATATCTGCATGTGTATCCAAGATCCCAAGAAGAGAATGGAGGAGAAGGGATTGCGGTGCTGCCATCACCCCTAGGGGGTGATTTCTCACTTTCTGTCTCTCTGTCTTTCTGGTGAGCACATGCACCCTATAGCAAAGAAATGTTTCCAAAAATGAATAAATAAATAAAATAAAATAAAAACAAGCAAACAAAAAAACCTTTTTATTTTGTTGATATTTGGTATTGTTCTTTCATTCATGAATCAAAGCTCTACTCTTTATTTTTTCTTTCCTTCTGGCATTTTGGTGATTTGTTGGTGTGGTTGCTTTTCCAGTTCCTTGAGACGCATCGTCAACTAAAGGTGACTTCACTGTGCTCCTCCTTCCTCCTGGACAGGTGCAGGCCTGATGGCCCCCTCTACCCCCTTGCTCTGGGCAGGTGAGAGCTGATGGTGGTCAGGGCAGTCAGAGCAGCCTCTCCTCCCTCACTCTTGGATGGGTGGGGAGCAGGGCAGCCTCTGCTTCCTCCTTGTTCCTGGTCATGCAGAGTGTGGGACACTGATCAGATCTAATTTTATTTTTCATATGCCAAAGAGTTTGGCAGTAATTTTTAAGATGTGGATTTGTAAGTGTGTGTGAGTGTGTGTGTGAGGTATTTGATTTCAGAATCAGTGTAACATTGGGCTTCTAGAATGAGTTAAGAAGTGTTCCCATAGCATAATGGCTATGTTGTTGTACTCCCATGTAGTCGACGGTGGTTCGAGTCCCAGACTTGGTTGCTTAAACTCATGCCGGGTGCGTGTGCGTGCGTGCCCAAGATCCCGAGAGGAGAATGGAGGAGAAGGGATGTGGCATGGCCATCCTCCCTGGTGGGGGGGTGATTTCTCACTTTCTGTCTCTCTGGCAAGCACATGCACCCTAGAGCAAAATCCTCTAAAAATAAAAAAATTGAAGTGTTCTCTCCTCCTCTATTTCCCCTCTCCTTTTTTCTCTTTTCCCTTCTCCCCATTCTCCTCCTCATCTTCTTTCTTTTCGTTTTTCTCTTTCCCCTTTCTTCCTCTCTGTCTGTTTCTCCTCTCCTCTTCTTACTCCTTTTTCTGTTTTCATTATGTGGAATACTGTGAGAATAATCAAGTTTATTACTATTATCATGAAATCAATCCTTTTACTTGTTTTAGGTCTGCCTAATAACATTTTCTTTCTTTTTATCTGAGTTCGTTTTTGTACTTGGTGTGCTTCTAGTCAAATGTAGATTTCATCTAGGTGAGTTACTTCATTGGGATACACTTGTTTATAGTATATTACCTTTCAATCCTATTTATTTCTCTAGATTCAGAAGTCATGTCCTGTCTTTCATTCCTGATGTTACTAATATGAAACTTCCCTATTTGTTGGATAACCAAGGTAGAGTTATATTGAGATTATTCATATTTCCAAGGGCTAGTGTTTAGTTTATTTCTATTTTTTTATTTACAGTAGACTGAATGTACACATATGAGAGAGAGAGAGAGAGGTACCCTCCTCCTCCTCCACTGGGTCTGGTCATGCCATAATCCTCTACCTTTGGTCCCTCTGTCTCTCTCTGCTGAGGGCTCATGTCCCTGTCTGTTTGATGCTGGGCATTTGCACATATATCCAGCATGTTTTAGGGTGACAAGGCTGGTGAATGAACATGTAGTTGTCTTGTGGGATCCAGCTTCTCTTGTCAGTGCATGAACACTGAACCATGGAGACAGCAGACTTTTTTCTTCTTTACTTTTTTTTTCATTCTCTACTTCACTTGTTTGTGTTATAAGGTTTTTCTCTTTCTTTTTTTTTATCTTTTCTTTTATCTTTCTCTTACCACAAGTGATGTGCACTCATCAGAGAGACAGAGAGACAGAGAGAGAAAGAGTAGGAGATAGCACCAAGCAATGGGGTATGGTCACATCCTTTCATTTCCATTTCTCCATCCTGTCAGGGTTTAGGACAATCATACGCATATACCTGGTGTGCTTTTCAAGACACCAGGACTGGGATTGAAACTATTTTATCAGCCATGTTGGATCTGGATCCCTTAATCACTAAACCATGAAGTCAGCCTTTTATTTATTTATTTGTTTTAGAATTTGTTACTATGTGTTTAGTTTACTCTTTCTATTTTCTTTAGGTAAGCTTATTGATTTCAGATAGTTCTTAATGTAGGAATTGAAAGCTACGAAGTTCTCTCTAAACTCTGCTATCTCTATGATCTATACATTTTTATAGGTTGTGTTTTATTTTGAGTTTCTATTGATTGTTTTCTCATTTCCCTTTGATGTCTTTATTGACTCATTAGCTAATATGTGTGTGCTATTTAATATCCATGTATTTGTAAACACAACAAATTTTCTCCTATTCCTAAGTACTAATTTCATTGGATTATGGTGTGAAAAAATATTTTGTATGACTTCAGACTTCTTAAATTAATTGATACTTGTATATGGCTTAATAAATGTTGCATGCTGTGAGAATATTCTATGTTGATCTAAAAAAATGTATCTCTGTTTTTTTTTGAGTGTTTTATTCACTCTGCTAATCTTTGCCTTTCAAGTGAAGGGTTTAATCATTGACATTTAACATAATTATTGACAAAGTGAGTCTTACTTTGCTTTTGTGTTATGTCTTTTTCTTATACCTCTTTTGTCCTTGAAATTTTCCGTTACTGGCTCTTTTGTATTAAAGAAACATTTCTACCATACAATTTAGTTACTTGTTTACTTCTTTCACTTTGTTGTTGTTGTTGCTATTTTCCTAGTAGGTCCTCAATAGATCACAATTAACAATTTACTAATAACTTATAACAATCTAATTTCGGTAATGCCATTTTAAATTAATAGTATGCAAAAGCTTTGCTCTTATATATTTCCAACTCCCCTGTCTTTTAATAGTAATTAGCCCGGATTACATCTTTATACATAGTATGTCTACCAATTTAGGCTTATAATTATTTATGAAATTATCTTTATGTTCATATAAACAAAATGATTATAAGCAAAAATACACCTATATATAATTTATAAAGAAAGATACATCTATATATTATTTATATATCCCTATGTCCCTATGTAATTATTTACTCACCTTTCCTAGTACTATTTATTTTTTCATGGGCAGTTAAGTAACTGTATAGTATTGTCCACTTTCATCTGAAGGACTCGTTATTCCATTTCTTGTAGGTCATATCATTTTTTCTTGTAGTGCACGGGTGCTCGTCAGTCAGGGAGAGGGAGGGAAAGGCAGAGAGAAAGCGAGAAATTATTCCCCTCTGATCATGGGCATATGTGTGCCTGAGGTAATGATGAAGGTTTCCAGACTGGAACAGGGAACCTTCCCATGTAGGATTCCCTTGCAGTAATACATTTCACCATAGTATCATTCTTTGGTCCTCTTTCTTGTTTCCTTATATTTTGTATACCTACTTTTCTTTTTTTTTAATTGGTTGTTTTGAATATTATAGTGTGGGAACTCCAGAATTCAGATCTCACTACTCCCCCAAATTTATAACATTGCTATTATTGTGGTAGTAGTTTGTTCCTTTAGTGACCTTTCTGAAGTTATTTTGCAATCTCTGTATTCTCATTTTGTGCAACCCCTTAAGTCTCCCTTCTGTTAGCTGAGTGGTCAGATAATAGGTGGACAGAACTTCCCATCAAACTGTATAACACAAAAACATCAAACCTTTGATGAGTTCCTCTTATAATGTGTTGGAGCATTCCTTCAAGACTCAAATAGGTAATTTATAACTTTGTATTAGCCTTTACTTCCCACTTTCCTAAAATCTCATGATTGGAGGAGGTGAGAATATAGGACTTTTTTGGCCCTTTCCTGAGAAAGTTCACAGTCCTAAGCATGACATGATCTCTATGTTCCAAATACTGTAAAGTGAAGACAATGGAGTAGACAATGATTTTTTTTTCTTTTCTTTTTTTCTTTTTTTTGAGGGGTTTTTGCTATAGGGCACATGTGCTTGCCAGAAAGACAGAGACAGAGAGACAGAAAACAAGAAATAACCCCTCAGAAGTTATGGCCATACCACAATCCCTTCTACATTCTCCCCTTGGGATCTTGGGCACACACGCACAAACACCCAGCATGAGTTTAAGCCACTGGATCTGAGACTCGAATCACGGACAACTAAATAGGAGTCCACTGACATAACCATTACACCAACTGCTGGTCTTAACAATGATTTCTTAAACAAGACACCTACACAGCAGGAAATAATTCCTAAAATAGATAATTGGGGTTACATGAAGCTAAGATGCTTGTATTTTAAGAACAATTAGAATAAAAAGACAACCCTAAAAATGGGAGAAATCTTTGCAAATTATGCCTCAGAGAAGATATTGATAGCCAGAATATATAGGGAATGCAAGCAACTCATCCATAAAAAAATAAACAATCCAATTTAAAAATGGGAAAATGAGCTGAATAAACAACTCTCCAAGGAAGACTTATGGTTGGCCAAAAATACATTTAAAAAATTGAAGTCTCTTATTATAAGGGAAATTCAAATTAAATTCACAATGTGATGCCATATAAACCCAGTGAGAATGTCCAGGGTCAAAAATATAAAGAACAACAAAGGCTGCCATTTTCACCATGGCTACCTCCTATACATTTGGTGGGAATGTCAATATGGACTGTGACTGTGAAAAGCAATGTGAAGTTTCCTCAAAAATCTACAAATAAAACTACCAGATAACCCAGTAATCCCACACCTTGATATTTCCCAAAGGATAGGAAAGCACTCAGTTGGAAAGACATTTGCTCATCCGTGTTTATTGCAACATTAGTCACAAATGCTAAGAAATGGAATCAGCCTAAGTGTCCAAAACATGATAACTGTGCTGGAAAACTGTGGCACATATATACTATGGAATTTTATCCAGCTGTAAGTGTTAGAATAAAAAATCCGCCATCTAGTTTGTACTTTGTTAAAACTTAACTTTTTGCTTTTTCTGCTTCTGTACAAGAGCTTGAGCAATCTTTGTGGTAAGCAACCCAAAACCCCCTACCGGATGCTCTTCCTCAGTGAGCTAACTTTGTTGTGATCCTGAGCTGATCTTGCTGACTTTGTTGACACCTCTGCAAAATGTTCTTATGAGCAGTTTGCAAAATGATCTTGCAAGTGGTTTTGTAAAATGTTTTTGTAAGTGGTTAGCAGTTTTAAGGCCGCTGCAACCCAAACTGTAAAAAGCCCCTCATCTGACTTCCTCATTCCAGACCCCCAAGCCTCCCTTCCTAGGCTTTATAATGCCAAAGGCTCCCTTGCTGGGGGCTTCTACTCGCAAGTCTGGCAAGACTGTGAGTGAGGCCCTGGCATGCCAGCAATAAAACCTCTTGTGCTTTGCATCAAGAACGGACTGTTGTGGTTGTTTGGGGCTCTCGTGAACTGACCGGACTTTGGGTGGCCCGGCATAGCGCCGTTGGCATCCGTGTTTATTGCAACATTAGTCACAAATGCTAAGAAATGGAATCAGCCTAAGTGTCCCAAACGTGATAACTGTGCTGGAAAACTGTGGCACATATATACTATGGAATTTTATCCAGCTGTAAGAAACAGGGAGACCCTATTGTTTGGTTCAAAGTGGATGAATACAGAAGACATAATGTTTTGTTTTGAGGGAAATATTTTTGAAATTTGATCATAACTCATTATTAATAAAAGACAAAAAGGAACTTGTATGTTTCTGTTTCTCTCAAAATAGTCCTTAAGCAAAGTTACTTTGTAAAACAAATATTTTAGCTATACAATCTTTTAAAAATTCATTAAATTAATTAATTAATCATCAAAAGTTACAAGATGTGAGGAAATCCAGAATATACTACATAGTGGCTTAATCACACATATTATTGTCAATAATTTTCTATTTATATTTTCAAATATATATATATATATATATATATGCACTATATCTATATGCATATATATATATATATATATATATATTTTTTTTTTTTACCCCTATTTCTCACCCTGTGCTATTTCCCATTCTCTTCCCACACTATCTGAGGTGTCTACAGTTCTTTTCAATTCCTTTTCTTCCCCACAATTATTTCTTAAATAATCTAACTTCTTTCAACAGCAAGTTCCACTGGTATATACATATATCTGTGAATACAGGTCTGACATGAGGCGTGAAACTCTGAGTAGAATGAGTATACTGTAAGGTAGCACCTAGCTGATGCTATATAGCTTACTACAGTCAATAAATAGGTATTTTTGATATAGTTTTTTAAATTTGAGAAAATCAATTTTAGCTTTAGTAAATCAAATAAATGCTAAGGAACTTTGCTTAAAACTTAATAGGTACATGAACCTATTAGCAGCTCAATACAGGACAAAAATCCTTAAAATCAGAAAAGAAAGCCTGGAAGAAAATCAGCAATGTTTAAAGCTATTTCACCAGTTGAGTCTCGTGTACTTAATCTATCTTCTGTTGTGGTTTGATCGTCCCGATTACATTCTGGGATATAATATTCAAACCCAGACTTGTCCCTACAGTTACATTGGCCTTTTTTTACTTTTTGAACTGTTATGATTGTTTGTCTGTATTTAATTTTCCTCGTATAGCACTCCATGCAGAACTTCTTGGAGATCTTGTCTGGTGTTGGTAAATTCTTTCAGGTTTTGTTTATCTGAGAATGTTATTGTCTTTTCTTCCCGTATGAAGGATAACCTTGCCAGATACAGTATTCTTGGTTAAAATTGCTTTTCCCTTAACACTTTGAATGTATTTTTCCATTCTTTCCTCACTCTCATTGTTTCCGATGAGAGGTCTGCTTTCAGCCTGATAAGATATCTTTCTAGGTAACTTGACGTTCTCTCTTGCCAATCCAGAAGCTTGTCTTTGTCTGTGTTTTGTTCAATTTGGCTATAATATGTCTTGGAGAAGATCTTCTTGGGTTGATTCTATTTGGGGTCCTCTGTATTTCTTGGGAGTGGGTCTTTGAGTGCCTCTCTAGATTTGGTAAGTTTTCTTGCAGGATTTCATGGAATAGATTATCAATGCTCTTATGAGTCTCTTCGCCTTCTGAGATAACAATTATCTGGATGTTTGGACATTTGATGGTATCTAGTATTTCTTGTATGTTATTCCATTTGGGGGGACTATTTTCTCAGTCTTTGTGGGAATTTTTCTAAGCTAGTGATTCTATCTTCTCCATCTGAGATTCAAATTTTAATACTTTCAAGGACGATTTTGAGTTTATAGCCTTCATCTTTAACATGTCCATTTGATTCTTTTTTATAGTGTGTATTTCCTCTTTTAGATCTTGCAAGAATTTCCTCACCTTCTGGAACTCCTCAGCTACTTTCTCCTGCCACTTCTGCAGTATATTCTCTCTTCTCTTCCATCTATGTTAGCTTTGTCACTATGAATATTCTAAATTCTTTATCAGACATTTCCATGAGTTTCATTGTACTGTCTGACAATGAAGAGGAGTTATTCTTTTCCCTTAGAAGAGAGGTATTTTCTTGATTTCTCATTTTCTTCATGACCCTGCAGTTATTACTAGTCATCTGATGGAGGATGCATTTCTTGATTCTTGAAATTCAAACTGAGCATTCAGAGGCATGCAGGAGGAGATAATCTGCAATCTCTCTTCTGTTCTGTTTTCATTCTGCGTGCATCAGATTTAGTGAGAATAGAGAAATATTCTGACCTTTATCATGTTCAGCTGTTTGGATCTTGTTCACTTGGACCTGTCTAGACACTTAGTGCATAGAGGCTGAGCAGCCAATTAATAAAGATAAAGTAAAAAGAAAAAGAATTAGAGAAGAGGAATGAAGAAGAAAAACTAAAACGAAAAAGAAGGAAGAGTTAAAAGATAGTTTAAAAACACAAGAGATTTTAAGAAGCAAAAAATGAAATCTTTGTGGGGTGCATGAGTGCCATGTGGAAGCAGTATATCACAGCTCAAGTTCAGTATCCATTTCAGCATGGGCCTCGCCTGGGTTTCTGACTTTCCAAAATGACATGGAGAAAGGCTCAATTGGCAAATTAAAGGAGAGGCTTGAGAGCCTAGAGAATACTTTAACTTAAAAAAAAATTAACAGTCATTGAGAAACACAGTGAGACAGAGAGAGACAGAGAGAAATAGAGATAAAGAGCCTGAAGTGGCTCTACCCACTAGAAATGAATCTGGAGGGGGAAGTCTCAGTAGAAAATCTTCATTTTTGGTCAAGGAATGCAGTATTTCACAGCTCAAGTTTGGTATCCATCTCAGGATGGTCCTGGCCTGGGTTTCTGTCTTTCCCACCAAAAACGAATCTGGAGGAGAAAGTCTCAGTAGAAAATCTTCATTTTTGGTCAAGGAAAGTGATATTTCACAGACCAAGTATGGTATCCATCTCAGGATGGAGAGGACATTATATTAAGAGAAGTGAGCCAGACTTTGAAGGGTACACACTCTATATCTCTATGCAATATACTGAATATCCATGTCTATGGTAGAAATTGAAAGATCTGATAATATGATTGTAGACAGGATCTTTGTAGATACCAGAGATTCTGTGGAAAGGAACTGGGTAATAGAAAATGGGTGGACGAAGGTTGGCAAGAGAGGTAAGAATGTAAAATCCACTCTTGATTTTTTTAAGATCTGTAATTTATGCTTTATAAACAAATCAAAATGTTAAAATTTTAAAAATATCCCTTACGGATATTACACTCTCTAGCCTTTCCACCTGAGTTTTGATTAGTCTATTGTGTCCATGTTGGTCTCTATTTCCCCAGGCAGTTGTGATCTAAGACATTCCAATATTTTCCAGGTAAAACAGTGCTAGAATCAAGAATGTCTTTGTAGTAAAGCAGGTCTGTCAGCACTTGGTCATTTTGCAGTTCATCAAAATGAAGACAGGGCTTTTGACTGGTCTTCTAGGGCAACCACAGGTAGATCAGTTCTTTGTGATGTAGGCACAAGAAATGTGGACTCCCATCTTCTCAGCTGCCTCTAAACTGGGAAGTGAAAATTAGACGAGTGTGATACAACATCACAAAGTGCAATGTCATTACTGAAAATCAGCTATTTTCCTTGAATAAGCGTCCCCAGTTGCTACACTCTGATTAATTTTTGAATTGCTAAAAAAAGTTGATTCTAAGAGTTTTAGCTGATTTTTAAGTGGCCTTTGTGGAACAGCAGAATTTGGAGTTCCTTAGTTCAAGCTTCCTGATGAGTATAATCTGTGCCATGATTGAGGAAAGGATTTTTGTTTTATAATGTGAAAAAGAGGTACTCTGGGCTCCATGAGAGAGTTGATGGATTATAGACTTGGGGTTGGGGCTAAAGAATGTGGGGATTAGTCCCATAAGGTCAGTTCCTTGTTGCTGACTGAACTGAGACACTTCATTGTAAATATATGTAAATTCAGGGCCAGCAGGAGTGGTAGTGGTCAAGGCACTGGAATTTCATGTGGTCAACTGTGGTTTAAGTTTCAGATCTGATGACTTGAAACTCTTGCTGTGTGTGTGTGTGTGTGTGTGTGTGTGTGTGCCCTAAATTTTAAAGGAGAATGGAAGAGAAGGAATTGCAATGTGGTTATCCTCTGATGGGTGATTTGTTGCTTTTTGTCTCTCTGTATCTTTCCCTTTCTGAGTGTTTGTGCCATATAGTAAAAATCTCTTATACAAAAATATCTTTTATATACAAAATCTCTTTGATGTTACAAGATTTATAAATATATATGTATGTATATATATCTTATATATCTTCACAGACATTTACAAAAATGTATGTATCCTGATCTGTACCCAGTTTTTTGTAAAAGCAGGGCTACCATGATTATCATAGATTTTAAATGGAGAGATTGAACACTAGGAGATTCTTAGAAAACATACATGTAAGTTGTTTCAAAGGAAATGCTGCAATACCAAGGAAATGAGTACAAAGCCACAGCTTCATTAGTTTTTGTTAATTAATTTATTAAATAACTAAATAACTTTCTCCTCACTGATTAACACTAAAAGGAGAGCAAGATTACTGAAACTAAGGAAATTAAGTGTTTTGAAAGTGATTTCATAGGCACATCAGCTGATAAATAGGCTACATTCTCTGTAATTATGAACTACATTAAACTACTTTTCAGGCCAGCCATGGTGGCATGTGGTGATACAATACTCTGTGGTGCTGGAGACATGAGGAAAGAGCTAGTCCTTGTGTCCTGTGGCTTCTCTGTGCATGGTGAATGGGATCACGCCTGTGTTACTGAGACCCAGTGATAGAAGCTAGAGGGATTGTGAGGGCCCCAGTGCTCCTCACTAGGGATGGATTAGGGCACCATTTTCTAGCCACTAGGGAGTCACCAAGGTCACTGAGTGCTGAGTGTCTCCACTACTGCCAGGGCACTGAAATTTGCTAACTGAAGTCTTCTGATGCGGGCCTTTTCTGAAGTGTGCTATGTTCTGGCTTCTGGGTGATTTTGATGCAATGCAAAACTTTACTGCCTCTAGCTACTTTTTCTAAATATCTTTTAATGTAGCTGAAATTGTACAGCATGTATAATTTTATACCATGCTTTTTTCCCATTTCCTTTTTTTCTTGTAAGCTTTTTATCAGAGGGCACATGTACTCACTGGAGAGAGACAGAAACAGAGAGAGAGACAGAAGAGGACATGCTACAATCCATTGTCCTCTGTCTCCTATTGGGATTTTCGAACACACAAGTCACCAGGTGTGGGACTCAAATAGCATAGTCAGCCATGTGAGGTACAGAAACCTTAACCACCAGACCCCTGGCTGGCTCATTTATTCACTGCTTAGTTGAGAGAGAAAGAGGGAGAGAGAAGTATCCTTTACATAGTCTCAACACCATGATCCTTCCTGGACCTTCCCACCACCCAGGATCAGGTGCTCAGGTGGACCTGGATCTAAACCCAGTCCTGCCTGTGTGATTCCAAGTGCCCATCTGTGGGGTCCTGCCTGGACCAGGGTGGCTGGGCTGCTGCTGCTTTTCCTTTTTACGGGACATGAAACAGTTTTTTTGATGTTACTAGAAACTTTTCAGAAACATCAGTTGTAATGGCTATATAACACTCTAAAAAATTCTCGTATCCTAATTTAGTTAACTGTTCCCTACATGAAATTCTCAGTCATTTTGTCTATTAGATATAAAAGTGGGATAAACATCTTTATGTACTTTTCTCCTGTACTGTGGAGTGGACATAAAATATAATTTTCTGGCTTTATGCATGACAATGAAAACCCAAGGGAGAGATCATTTATTGCTGAGCAACACATTTCATTTGTATTGTCTCCTATCTGTTTTTTTCCCCAAGAAGAATTTTTTTTTTATTAACTGCTAATATGCATTATGCTTTTTTACTACATTATTTGTAATGTATAGGATATCATATGTAATGGTACTCTTTTAGAAAGGATGGAAAGAAAATGTATTCTCTCCAAGGCCATGAGAGGGTGATGATTAGTCCGTAATGAGAGTCGTGTATAGTTTAGGAAACATTCAGCGTCAGGCCCGCCTGTAGCGTGGAGGATCCCTGAGCTGATCCTGCATGGCCGACTGTGCAGTTTGAGTCCCTGTTGCTTGGACAACACACTGGACATGTGTGGATGTGTCTGTAAAGGGAAAGAAAAATGGAGGAGGAGGAATTGCAGCTTGATATCCACCTCTAGGGTTGTTTTTCCTCTCTCTCTTTCTCTCTCTCTCTCTGAAAGCACATGTGTCCCCTACCAGCCGGCAAAAAAGACAAAAAGCTTTTAGCTTTAAGGCTCCTTATTGATATGCCATATATATTTATATTTTTAAGATTGTTTTCATATCTAAAGAAACTTTAATTGGTTTTATTTTTAAAATAGGTTTTTGCATTTTCTGACATTTGAATCTTTCTTGTTAGTCCTCAAGTGTTCACTGACTCACCAACGCTCCTCCTTACACAACTGGTCATCGGTGTCCTTCTGTATCTGGTTTATGGCCTGAATCTCTGTCCACTTCTTCCACTGGGAAGGTACCCTGACTGGTGCTCCAGGTCATCTCTTTGTGTTGCTCTCCTGCTTTCTGGCCCAGGGTACAAGGACTGTAGACTCAAACTTAGCCACCACCTTGGTATTTGGACATACGGAACTGCAGGACCTTGAGTGTAAACAGCTATAAATGGTGAACATCCCACCAAAGGCTCTTTACTTAGCATCTACCCATGGGGCAAAAATTCAAATGCGAATATTGTGTACATTTCCAGTGGTGGATTAACCCTACCGTGTTCTCTTGATAAGATTTTGACTGACACTTTTCTACACTGAACAAAGAGATTCTAAGTCTTCATAGATCCTCATTCATCATTTGACAGCATCATTTTTATTAGCCAATGAAAACTAACAATAAACTTTATGAATTGAGCAGGTGGCACAGTAGTTAAGGTGCTGAATTCTCACATGGCCAACCACAGTTCCAGTCCCAGACCCAGATTCTTGAAAACGAATCCAGGAATGTGTGTGTGTTTGTGTGTGTGTGTGTGTGTGTGTGTGAATTTCCAAAGTCCTGAGAGGACAATGGAGGGGAAGGAATTGAGGTGTGTCCATCACCCCTAGGGGGTGATTTTCATTTTGTCTTCTGTCTCTTTGTTGAGTTACACTTCCTGTATCAAAAATCTCAAAAAGGGAACCAGCAGTTAGCGTAATGGCTATGTCGTTGGACTCCAACGTAGTCGACCGCGGTTCGCATCCCGGACCCGGTGGCTTAAAACTCACACCGGGCGCGTGTGCATGCGTGCCCAAAATCCTGAGAGGAGAATGGAGGAGAAGGGATTGCGGTGTGACCATCCCCCCTGGGGGTGATTTCTCACTTTCTGTCTCTATGTCTCTCTCTGTCTGTCTGGCGAGCGCACGCGCCCTATAGCAAAAAACCTCTCCAAAGGAAAAAAAAAATCTCAAAAAAAAAAAAAAGGAAAGAAAAAAGAAAAATTTTACTTTCGTCTGTTCCTTCAAAATGTTTTCCACAAAGTTTTCCACAGAGGGTAGATTTTTTTTTTTTTTTTTACTGACTTTGACCCTGCTGTGTGCTTCTGGTCCCAACATGCTGGGAAATTCATAGAATAGTAAAGTACCATAAATACATGAGGACTGACACTGTTCTGCTGAGAACACTTAGAAACAGCAACAACTACCAAATGCTGTCATCAACTATGGCCCCCTGGAAAGAGGAAGGAGAGAAGGAAATAAGGAGGGAAAGAAGGAAGAAAGGAAAGAGAGGTATCCAGGGCTATGCGGGACTCTAGTGAGCATGGCCAGTGCATATCCAGGAGCCTGACGCTAGAGTCTAACTGTGAGAAACTTGCCTTGACTCTGCCTGCCCAGATGACTCAGATCGTGAGCTCCGAGCAGGCAGAGGCAAAGTGTGCTTGCTACAGACAAGAGGTACAGAGAGGAAACTGGTTCTCTCTCTCGTGTCTGGAAACCATACAACAAATGGTGCCTGAAAGGGATGAGGCTGGGGAAAAGCCCATATTTCAATCTGTACTGACCTTATCAAACGTGTGCCTCTGGGGCCATGTCTTCCAACCTCATATAGAGCCTTTGTATGAGGGGCTGTTGGCACTAAGCCCTGGCCCAGTCTTGGCAGTGCAGCCATAGCACAACGCTGTGCACTACTGGAAGAAGCTATAGGGAAGACAGTGTGGCTTCTCATACAAGCTGTTCCCATGCACATTCTGTCCATAATCCTGAGTGACAGAGAAGGCTGGGGTTGGAACACAGTGTGCAATTCAGTTGTAGATACCTGGATTTTTTTTTTTTCCTAAAAGGACAAAAGGAAAGCAAAGTAGAAAAGAAAGAAAGGAGGAATAAGATATAACTCCTGATATCCTGGATACAATTTCTGTTCATATCCTGCTGAGTTCACTAAACTCTATGCTCTGCAGATTGTGAAGGTCAACTCAGAATAGCACAATTCTATTTGATCCAACATATATAAATTCAGGGGGAGTAGTGTGGGTGAGGAGAAGACATCACCACCAGGAAGAAGCACGCAGAAGCTATTGCACATTACAGATGAGTGGAAATGTCTTACCTCATTAAAGAGTCCCTAATGTTCTCTTTCTTATGTCTGGAACCTTTATCCTTGTTAGTGCCTGAGTAGAACTGGAAACTGACATTGGACCACTGGAATCACAGGACAGGACTAAGGCGGAATAGGTAATTTAAATTCTGCAGGCTTCTCCAACACTCTGCCATTTCTTTCCATTTTCTGGGAATTATCAGAAAACAGAAAAGTAACAGGGTATGTGACTAGGCTTTGAGAGCTGGGCAGGGCCTGTTAATTGAGGTTTTATAACATCACAGAGGTGGATCGCTTAGAGACCCCAAGCTATAAACGTTGACCTGTAGGCATTTCAATCTGCTGCCACTCGAATGATGTGATGTTTGTTTCTATGTAGAGTTAAAGAACTCCTGTGTCTTCCATCATCATTACATCCTCTTATGTTTTTCATTGGTTGTTGAGCCTGAAACTTGCATGATTTTTTTTTTCTCGTTTTGGAGAGGCTTTTGTTATAGGGCCTGTGCGCTGGCCAGACAAACAGAGAGAGAGACGGAGAGACAGAAAGCAAGAAATCACTCCCCGGGGGGATGGTCATGCCACAATCCCTTTTCTTCCGTTCTCCTCTAGGGATCTTGGGCACGCACGCACACGCGCTTGTTGTGACTTTTAAGCCACAGGGTACAGGACGCGAACCGCAGTCCACTACATGGGATTCCAGCGAGATAGCCATTACTCTAACTGCTGGTCTCAAACCTGCATGATGTTTTGAAACAAGTTAACTATGTACAATACCACTCGCTAAAACGCCATCTTAATGACCAGTGTGGTCTTCCCCGTGTCTTCTATATTCTCTGAAAAATAATAAGCAAGTTGAAAGTTACTTCCTTAGCTAGTAGTACACTGGTCACCTAATAGTTTTGTGCTGACGAAGTGGACTTGGATCAGACATTTGTGATCATTTGCCTTGAAAATTCAGTTTCGATAATAGGTCCTGACCAGTCATAATATAGGGAAAAAGGCATTGTTTTCTCATAGAGTAAGTGAGCGTTTGTGTACCAAGTAGAGCAATTAACCTATAGATTGCCTGCCTCATCTGCAGTAATGTCACCATTCCCTGTGTCTGCTCCTAGGGATGGGACAGTAGGCACAAAATCAGACTGACTTGGTGTCCTCTTCTTCAGGTTTCTAGTTAACAAACTCTTAGCCTTTGCTTTCCTGCAGCTTCTTTTGTTACTTCTTAATTTTTCAGTGAAAAAACAGATAGGGAAAAAAAAAACAAAAACAAAAACAAAAACAAAAACAAAAACAAAAACAAAAAAAAACAAAAAACAAAAAACAAAAAACAGATAAACAGGGCCAGCAAGTGACATCATGGTATAGGTTAAGTTCTATTGGCCGACTGCTGTTTGAGTACTGGACCTGGTGGTGGCTTGCTTTCTCACTTTCCCTCTCTCTTTCTCTTCAACCCACTCTGGCAAAAACAAAAGTGGCCTATAGCAAATTAAAAAAAATAATAATAACAAATAAAATTAAACAACAAAAAAATAAAACACAGATAAACAAAAAAAAGCAAAATTCTTTTTTTTTTATTCTTTTTTATTTTTTATTATCATTATAATCTTCTTTATATTACATTCGGTTGCATATAATTTTACAGTGTATTACATTGCTTTTTCAAAAGGGAATGTCTTGCATGTCAGTCAATACAAAGACATTAATCTCCCCACTTCACCATTCAATATCTTTTCTATGTTTTTTCCAATCATTATTATTATTATTCTAATTATTTTTTAAAACAGTCAATCACTATTTCTCATTTTGCTTGTAAAAAGACTTTACCCATCATGAAATACTTCTCAGACCAATCCAGTTGAGAATACTATACATGTCATCCTAAACAGGTAATAAGCCATATCTGTTTCTCACTAACGTCTTATCTCTCTATTGTTCTTTTTCTATCTTTCTCTATCCTCTTCTCCTCACCCCCCCATTCCACACTGTCCTCTTCTCGTTAAGTACCTTCACTGCTTTTATGTTCTCCAATTTTTCGCTCTCTACCATAGAGTGCGGGTAGTCAGTACATATTGAGAGGATACATACAATATCTTTCTTTCATAGCCTGGCTTACTTCACTCAGCAAAAGATCCTCCATATCTGACCACTTTCTATCAAATGCCAGGGTCTTGTTATTTTTTATGGCTGAGTAGTATTCCATAGAGTATATATACCACACTTTTCCAATCCATTCATCAGTTTGTGGACATTTAGGTTGGTTCCATGTCTTGGCAATTGTGAATAATGCTGCAATAAACATTGATGTGCAAGCACTTTTCTGATTGAGCGTTCTCCTGTCTTTCGGGTAAATACCCAGAAATGGGATTGCTGGATCAAATGGTAGTTCTATTTGTAGATCTTTGAGGAACCTCCACATTGTTCTCCACAGTGGTTGAACTAGTTTACATTCCCACCAACAGTGTAGGAGGGTTCCCTTTTCACCACATCCCCGCCAACACTTATCACTTTTTATATTCTTAATCTTTGCCATTCTGACAGGGGTTAGGTAGTATCTCATTGTGGTTTTTATCTGCATCTCCCTTATGATGAGGGATGTTGAGCATTTCCTCATATGCTTTTTGGCTGTTCGTATGTCTTCCTTAGAGAGATTTTTGTTCAGCTCATTTTCCCATCTTTTAATTGGGTTCATCATTTTTTTTCACATAAGGCACTTGAGTTCCCTGTGTATTCTGGTTATCAGTCCTTTGTCTGGAAAAAAGCAAAATTCTTACCCCAGATCATGCTAACCGTCCTTCTGGCTTCATGAAATCATAACATATTGAGCACCTAGGGGACAAGCTCTGTGCTCCATGGAAAACGTGTCTCATATTCTGCAGATCATTATCATAATGACCTTTAGTACAACTTACAGAGGAGTGATCCCTATTGTGTGGAGAAATGGAGGAAAAGGGATTCTGGCATGACCATGCCGTGCTGGAGGTGCTTTCTCCTCCCCTCACTTCCCTTAGTCTATCTTGCTTACTATCTATGATGAGTGCACAGGCCCTCAGGTAAGAATATTTATATATAAAAAAAGAAAACCCATAAAAGAAGTATTTGTTTATCTAATCCTGCAGAGATTTGCATCCATAAAGGACCATAATTAATGGTTTACTTAAATTTGAACTTATGTCCTAACATAAAGCCAAAACAATTGTTAAGTTTATGGGCTAATGCCAAAAAGATTTCAGTAATGTTCCTGGAGATTTACTTTATGCAATAATGGAATTCTGGTTATATTTAAAGCTTATCAATAAACTGAAGAGAATTTTCAAGTTTTATAGTCAATAAGACTTCCTGGGGTTTCAGATGGGTAAAAGCTAACCTCCAAAAGGTGAATGATTAATATACTAGTTTGATTAAACACTTAATGAAATATCATCCAGCTTTAAATATCCTTTTGTTCAAGTTAGGGTCTTCTGTTTAATACTAAACAAAACTGAACTTTATACCTACCACTCTCCTGACAAAAAGTTTAATTAAAGAAGAATGAGTAAAATGTCGGGTCAAAATAAAAGGAGTGGAAAACAGCTTTAGACACCAGAGACAGTGTGGGAGGAGGGTGGGAAATGCAGAGGTTGAGAAATAGTGGAAAATATATATGAAATATATATATCTATCTATATATATATATATATATATATATATATATATATAAATATGTACACACACAAATATATATAAAATTTATATATATATGTGTATATATATATATATATATATATATGAAACAAGAAATGGAAAATTATTTGTCAATGATAATATATTTGATTAAGCCACTAAATAGTGTATTCTGGAAAATCATATTTTGTATGCTGCGATGATGCTCAGTGAATGAACGTAAAATAAATAAATAAAAATAAAAGTGGCTGATACTGCTGCTTCCTTAGATTGAGCCACCAGATATACTAGAAAAGTCTCTCAAGAGTAAAGAACAAATAATGAATTTATATGTGTAACTATAGTCAGTTTACAGATATCCTAAGAGGAGAAAGGCAGGTTTGTGTTTTTCAAGGTTTTTTTTTTTTATTAATCATATATTTCCTCTAATATGTCTCTAGGCTGTTATGACTTGTATTACTAGACTAACAAAAAAAAAACTTAATTTATTTTTTTTGGAGAGATTTTTGCTATAGGGCATGTGTGCTCACCAGAAAGACAAAGAGACAGAAAATGAGACGTCACCCCCCCAGAGTGGATGGCCACGCCACAATCCCTTCTCCTCTATTTGCCTCTCGGGATCTTGGGCACGCATGCACATGTGCCTGGCATGAGTTCAAGATAAGCCACTGGGGCCAGGACTCGAGCCACGGTCAACTACATGGGACATAGCCATTAAGCCAACTGCTGGTCTCATAAATACCGTTTTAATCAGGATATTTTAAAAAGTACTAACAGCCTCACTTATCATCACATTCCAGACAACTAGGCTCAAATATGGTTGAATTGCCTGAATACTGTGGCCTGAACCTTACCCTATTTAAATTCATTTTGGCTTGTTTCAAAAAACCTTTCATTAAGGGGTACACCTTAGTTAGTCCTCACATTAGTCCTCCTGGTGCACTCCGTCCTCTCAGGTCTTACATGCTTCGTACACAGCCATCCACAGAACTCTGAACGGTCTTGTTTCAGCCAGATCCATAAAAGCACAAAATGTCAAGTTTGGCCTATATGACATCATGTTCACCTTGTGTGATATTGTGACCTGTGTATTCCATGCTAGAGAACAGAGAAAATTGATGTCTATGCTGAGAACAAAAATAAAATTATTTATGATGGTGACAGAGAGTGGCACGAATGGCTTAAGTTTTGCCCAATCTGTCAAATAATTGAGAGACTGACCAACAGCAGGGAAATTGTTAAATTAAACAATTTAACAATTGTTTAGGCCAATTATTTTGGCCTAAACCAGCTGCTGTATTCCCACACTTGGATTCCTGCCTTTTAAACCATGTAAATGCATAAAAAATTTAGAATGTAACCAATGATTTCTCTACCTCACTCCCTCACTTACGTTTTTTGTACGACACTTACCTCTTTTACTGCACACGTCACTTTTCTGTTCTCCTGACTTAAATACCAAGTTGACCATGAGGCTGGCCCTAGTTGTCCAGAATCTGGGGAAAACTGCCCAATTTAAATCATGTTAAGTTTTTCTCTCTTAAAACTCTATTAAATTGGCTGGTTTATTTTACTTTTACCAATACTGAATGTCTGCACTGCCTGGCAGAAGGTGAAAGATTGGAAGGTACGAAAGCAAGGAGAGCCACTGTGCATACTGGAGACAGTGTGGGAGTAGGGCAGGCAATGGGGCAGGGTGGGAGAAGGGAATCGGGAAAGAGCAAGACATGTAATGGACACAAATATGGAAAATTTACCCGTTTATAATAGTGTGTACAACAATATCTTCGGTTGAACTAATAGGCACTGTATTCATGCTCAGAAAATTGATTTTGTATGCTACAGTTATGTACACTAAAAATAAATACAAGAAACACATCTGTGTTATTCTTACTAGAATTTTAAAATCACAGAAAATAGGAATACGAAGAGTATCTTTTTAGTCTGGGAGACTTATTGTTTGCAAGTTTGAGGAAAAGATGAAAATAGACATTATTTTGAAGAAATACTGATAACAATGTTTATTACTTATGTTCTCATTATTATTATATTGTTAAATAGTATAATACCTTGTTGTTTAGTTCTAAGTGTATGCAATCTTCCCAGTTCTTTGCACTTCACCCAAATAGTCCATCCTTTTTATAATCCCAGCTCACTGGAGTCCTGAAGTTCTTATTTTCCTGCTATTTGATGGTGGCAGATCCATGTGTGATGGACAGAGGCTTAGATGATTTACTTGCAGGTCTTCTGAAGCACCATCCTCAATCCTCAAACTTCATGCCCCCTCTTTATCCTATACCTTTTAGCTAGAGTTATTGACTTTCTAACTTTATGTTAATATAATTACTTTTCTATGAATCACATAATGACGTGTTAGTATGGACAAGCATTTGGGTTCCTGACTCAAACCATTTACAAAACCCTTTTTGAATGGGAATCTACCTTTGTACTCATTGTACTTTACTTTTCAAACATTAGTTTTCCTTCATTTAGTAAAGGAATTCCAGAACTTAGGTTCTTTGCTTTAGTTATAAATTATAAGACCTAGAAAAGCCAACTGCTGCCACAGACAAATTGAACTGACTGAGTGTTTATCTTACGTTTGGCCCTTTGATTCTGCCCTAAGTGAAAACTGCCAGCTTCCTTCTCTCTATCACGGGGCCCAAAGGACACGTCTCTGGCCCTTGCCATGATCTCTTTGATGGTTTATTGCTGCTGCACCTAGTTAGAGCTCGTTATCTCAAAAGACAAGACGAGTTTCTCTCAGACTTGTGAGAAGAGGTGTGTATGAAGAGAGTCTGCATGGCATTGGGGAAATGATCCCTGTCACTGACTGGTGACACTTCTTAATTGGCAGTCCATGTCATATCCGTACCAAGGAATCATGATTTATGGTAACACCAACTCTCTACTAGGGTTGAACTCTAGAAGATGGAAACATTAAGTGATGGGGATGTCAAGGTCACTGCCTCACAATGGCATTTTTCTCACCAGGGAGAGGTATTTCATATGTGACTAAGATTATGGAACTCGTTTTTACATAGCACTAGGGTTTAGATGTCTATAGCCCTTCCTCAACAGCATCTAATTTAATAATTCTGCTGGTGACCTAGTCAATTTGAATGGTAAAACAAAATTAGTTGAGGAATATGATATTCTCAACTTTTGGATTTTTCTGGGAGTTCTTGGACACAAGGAGGAAGTAGGCAGTTTTTCCCAAATGTTCCATTTGGTCAGGAGTTGTCTTTTTTTTTGGAGAGGTTTTTGTTATAGGGCGCTTGCACTCGCAAGACAGACAGAGAGAGACAGAGAGACAGAAAGCAAGAAATCACCCCCCGGGGGGATGGCCACACTGCAATCCCTTCTCCTCCATTCTCCTCTCAGGATCTTGGGCACACACGCACACATGCCCGGCGTGAGTTTAAGCCACCGGGTCCGGGACTCAAACTACAGTTGACTACGTGGGAGTCCAGCGACATAGCCATTATGCTAACTGCTGGTCCCAGGAGTTGTCTTTATATAAGGTTATGATAGGAATTACAGGAGTTTTTCAGAACTAATTATGATGCCTTGCACTACACATTAATAATCAGTCCCGCTGTGAGTGTTTTTTTTCCCCCCTAATGGACACATAATTTTCTTTTCTTTTTTTTGCATACATAATTTTTACATATTGGGACCAGCAGTTAGCGTAATGGCTTGATATTGCAAATATTTAGACTAATAAGTTCTTTAGCAAATCAATTAAATGGGGGGGGGGAATGCATAGAAAGCAACCATAGGGATCAGCAGCACCCTATAGCGAAAAACCTCTCCAAAAAAAAAATTTTTACATATTAATGAGATAGAGTTTTATTTTTTAGTTGGAAAGTACAATGCGCATTGATCAAATCATGGTAATTAACATACGTACCATCTCAAGTATTTGTCATTACTTCATGTTGGAAGCATTCAACATCTTTTAATTACTCTGTGATACACAATAAAGTATTATTAATTATATTCACTCTACTGAACAATATAACAGGAGTCCCCAATCCCCACAGGTCTGAGTGGCCTATGAGAAACTTGGCTTCACAGAAGAGTTGAGTGGTGGAGGAGCAGGCAAAGCTGCGTCCATATTCACTGCTGCTCCCCTATCTCACATGACTGCCTGAGCTCCACCTCTTGGCAGAGCAGCAGTGGCATTAGAGTTTATAGGAGCATGAGCCTATGGTCAACTGCACACGCAAGAGATCTAGATTGCATGCTCATAAATAATCCTTTCTTATCTGTAGAAAAATTGTCTTCCACAAACCAGTCCCTGGTGTCAAAATGTTTGGGAACAGCCTCAATAGAACACTATGATTGCTTATTTTCTCTATCTGTAATTTTAATTCTTTTAACTAAAATTAATTTTTCCCTCCCTCTTCCCTGCTTTCCACCCTCTAATAATTACCATTTTATTTTCTTCTTCTATAAGGTCATCTTTTATAGTTTTCACATGTGACTGTGAATGTGCAGTATTTCTCTTCCTATGTTTGGCTTATTTCCCATAAAATAATGTACTCCAGGATTGTTGCCTCAAATAACATAAACATATTACAGTCTTTATGTCTAGTCATCTGCTAGTGGACACATAGGTTGATTACATATCCTGAATATTGTTAATAATGTGCAACAAATACTTATTTTCTTTCATTTGGATTTGTGCCTAGTAATGGGATTGCTGGAGGACATGGCATTTTCTCTTTTTAGCTTTTGAGGAACCTCCATGCTGTTAATTTTTGGTTGGTTTGTTTGTTTTTATAATAGCTATACTAATTTACATTCTCATCAACATTGTAAAATAATTATTCTTCTCTAGATGCTAGCCAGAATTTTTTCTTTCTTGTCTTCTTTTTTTTTTTTTAAATTGAGAATGGGCTTTTGTACTCACCAGAGAGAAACACAGAGACAGAAAGAGAGGAAAAGTAATAAAGCACCCCCCCAATAACGTGTGTTCATGCTGAAATCCAATCTCCTTCATTTCTCCTTCTTGTAGGGATTTTAGGTACACAGTATACTTTGCAAGTTGTATGAATAGATTCAAACCATGGTCAGCTATGTAGGGTTTGGCTCCCTTAACTGCTAGACTACAAAGCCAGTCCATTACTTTTGTAATTTTGATAATAACCACCCTGACTAAAAAAATTTATTGGCATTTATTTTGAATTTTCATGATAATTAGAGATGTATTTATTTTCATATGCTTTTTGTCCATTTATATGCATTTTTTGAGAAATGTATACTGAAGTTACTTGCTCACTTAAAAAATTATATTATTTTGGTTGCTTTTTTTACATTCTTATATTTCCTAGTTATTAATCTCTTGTCAAATATATAATGTGTAAATATTTCCTTCCATTCTGTAAGTTGTCTATGTACTCTGTTGACTGTTTTATTTGTTGTGCAGATATGTTTTAGTTTGTCATAATTCCTTTAATCTATTTTCACCTGTTGTCTGGTCTTTTGAAGCTTTATTAAAAAACCCTTTGCCTAGAATACCTGAAGTGGTTTCTCTATGTCTTCTTCTGATGGTTTCATGGTTTCAGGTGTGTTCTTAATGGCTGTTTTTTCCACTCAGAGGAGGGTGTTTGTAGCTAGCTTCCAGTTCTTGGTGTCTCTCAAACCAGATATACCGGAGGGTGGGCTAGAAAAGCGTAACTACAGGAAGAAGCACAAGTTATGTGCTGTGTGGTTTTCAGCATATGGCCTGAGAAGAGTGGAATTTAAAAACACACCTGGGAGTCAGCAGGTGATGGAGTTGTTAAGGACCTGGACACCCAATTGGTGGATTGTGGTTGGAGTCTCAAACTGGGAACTTGAAACTCATGCTGAGCATGTGTGCATACATGCCATATCCTGAGAGGAGAATGGAGGAGAAAGGATTGCAGCAATGCCTTGCCCCCGGAGGGTGATTTCTCACTTCCTGTCTCTCTCTCTCTCCAGTGAGAACACATGCCCTGTAGCAAAAATCTCAAAATAATAATAATAATACAATTAAGGCTGGATGATTGGGAGATTCTGTCTTGAGAATCAGAGCCAGAGCTATAGTCCATCCCTTCTGCAGATCACTCTCTCACTTCTATTTCCCCTTTAGGTATTTTTTTTCCCCAAATTTAACTATGTGCAAATTGAATAAAACACTTATAACCAAGTAAAACTTCATTTATTTACTTATTTATTTTATTATTTTTGGAGTTTTTTCTATAGGGCGTGTGTGCTTGCCAGAAAGACACAGGGAGACAGAAAGCAAGAAATTACTCCCTAGGGGGGGATGGCCACACTACAATCCCTTCTCCTCCATTCTCCTCTTGGTATTTTGGGCACCCAAGCACACGTACTTGGCGTATTTAAGCTACCGGGTTCAGGACTCGAACCATGGTCGACTAGATGAGAGTCCAGTAACAAAGTCATTATACCAACTGCTGGTCCCCAAGTAAAACTTTAAAGAAAAACTTATACATAGCATTTTTAAAAACACCTTGAACCTGGAAATAAAACATACGATGGGCTGCAACAACATTTTCAGAGAGAAATTTAGGCATTCAGAAGGATTTAAAAAAAGAGAAACACATAAAATAATTTAATTTTGCACATCAGGAAATTACAATAGAAGAAACTAAACCAAAAGATACCAGAAGGAAGGAGATAAATATTAGAACACATAACAATGAAACAGACAATATAAAATCTATAGAAGCTATACAAGAACTATCTGGTTATTTCAAAACAATAACAATCTGACAGTTTTACTGAGACTTATATAAAAAAATACAGAGAGCAGATACAAATCAATAAATCAAATGTGTTACTGGAAACATTAGTACCAGCCTTTATGGAAGTAAAATGAAAAATAGGAAAAACAAAATGTATAATAATTTTTAACAAAATTTAGAAACTAAATCAACATCAACAAGTTCAATTATAGCCATTAACTTGAGATGACATTTGCATCTGCCTTGTGGATGGCCTACTGAGGTGCATGGTGCACAATGACGTTTATAAAAGGAGATCTGATAAGGTAAATCATTTCCAGGTACCTTACAACATTGGAATACAAAATCAGGGTGATTTTTTGTTTCACACCCTAAAATGTGATAGAGACTTCTGAGATAAAACCGCAAAATGTTTATTTCCTCTGGAAGCTTTTCTATTCTTTATTCCTTTCCAGGAGTTCTTATCAGATTGAATTAAAATAGTGTAGCACTTAGGGGCAAAGATGCAGCCTAAGAGCCCTGCACTGGAGGCCAAGATGGAGAACACTTCCACAGCCACCATGACCTTCCCCTTGGTGCTGTGGTAGACAGGGAGGAAGGTGACCCAGACACTACAGAACAGCAACATGCTGAATGTCAGGAACTTGGCTTCATTGAATGTGTCAGGTAGGTTCCTGGCCAGGAAGGCCACAGTGAAGCTCCCGAGGGCCATGAAGCCCAAGTATCCTAGGACAAAGTAGAAAGCAGTGGCTGAGCCCTTGTTGCACATGATGACCAGGTTTTTGGGCTCAGAGACTGAGTCTGTGTCAAGAAAAGGGGGAGACATTCCCAGCCAGATTCCACAGATAATCATTTGTATCAGGGAGCAGATGGGAATGACAAAGTTAGGAGCCCCTGACAGCAGCAACCACCTCAGTGTTTTTCCAGCCTTCACAGCCCTGAATGCCAGAATAACGGTAATGGTTTTGGCCAAAACACTGGAAACAGCCACAGTGAACACAACTCCAAATGTGATTTGTTGGAGGATGCAGGTGGCTGTGTTGGGACGACCAATGAAGAGTAAGGAGCAGAGGAAGCACAGGTGAAGGGCAATGAGAAGAGTGTAACTGAGGGCCCGATTATTGGCCTTGACTATGGGTGTGTCTCGGTGCTTCACAAAGACCCCCAAAGTCACCGCAGTGAGGACAAAAAGGCACAGAGCCATGCATGTCAGAGCCATTCCTAGAGCATCCTCAAAGGCCAAGAAGGTCACGGACTTGGAGAGGCAGTGAGTTCTCTCATTATTTGGGTACTCATCAGCTGGGCACCGGGTACACTGCTGTGCATCTGGAGAAAAACCACGTAATTTCTATTGGTTAAGTAGCTGAAACTGCCTAGTAATTATAAAACATCGAAATGATTACAATATGTATTTTAATATTATATAATAAAATAATGAATGATATGCAATTAATATTTTTTCATTTTATATTTTACAATGCAACATTTGGCATTAATATATAATTATTTAAATATATATATATCATGATGGATATTGGCAAAGGTATCAGCCTATGCTTTTACTATGTAATTTCTCTATATTTTTCTTTCGTTTTTTTTTTTTTTTTTTTAGAGAGAGAGATTTTTGCCTTAGGGCATGTGTGATTACTGGGGAAGAGAGAGAGAGATAAACAGAGAGAGTTAGAGGGAAAATGAGAAATCACCTCCTCCCCAGGGAGGATGTCCACACTTCTCCATTCTCCTCCTGGCATCTTGGGCATGCATGTACGTGCACTCAGTGTGAATTTCAAGCTACCGGGTCTGGGACTCTTCCTGCCATCACCCAAGTGATAGTCAAGTGACGTAATGTCTATGCCATCTGCTTGCCACAGTTTCCCTATTTTTAAAATTATGTTTCCAGACCCAGTGGTAAAATACACCCATCTGCAAGACTGACCCACATTAAGAGGTCCCCAAGTTTGTATATAAAGGCCTCTCTGAGTATGTTAGGCATGTGAGTGATTATGACCCATGGCCGACTAAAGCTAGGTGTGGACTGTTGTATCAATACCTGCTTGGGGAGCTGTCTCTCTCCTCTCTGTATCTCTTGATCATGGAGGAAAAAATAAGCTTTAATAAATAATTTACCTCTTCCTTTCTATATTATAGCATTCCACATCAAATGATCTAGGTATTAGTTAATAATGCACAATTAATAACTTGCACACTGTTTAGAACTGGTACACAAATATATAAAATATTTCCATAACAATTTTATTGCTCTTCCTCTGTGCTTACCTTTTGGATATGAAAAATATCGATTTTAAACCATCTAAGCACACTCACAGGCAACTTTAATAATTATACAACTTAAATTTTCACTAAACTTTAGCATAATTCACTATGAAACATCATATTGAGAGTGTATCTTCCAGGAAGAAATGGTAAAGAAAGGTATACATTAGAATCAATGCTATAGTTGAGTCTTTTACGATTGGCACAGATAAGACACACATAATGAGGCAACAATAATTTTATAAATGGGTATATTCCATGAATGAATGAAAGCATAAGTTGAGAACCAAGGTGCACTATGATTCCAATGTCAATATTCTTGGTTTTATATTTATTGAGAATTAGGGGGTAGAGCTATCATAGCACAGTAATAATATTTCTACCTGTCTGATTGGAAATCTCTGTCTCAGGGCAAAAAGCACAACTATAGCAGCAGAGAGGCTTTCCTTTCTGTGGAATTGTTCTGAATCCCGGACCACACCTCTGAGTACACACTGACAGAGGAGCCTGAGGGGAAAAGAGAACCACTGGTCATCATTTATCACATCAGCAGCTTTGACAGGATGACTGCATCCTTTTATAAGAGAGTAAGTTAGACCTTCAGCAAACAGTAATCACTGTGTCTCTCCACATCTTTCATGTGGATAGTTTCTAGACATGTATTTATGGATTACCATGGTAAGCATTGTTCTATATAAGCTGTTTACTGAATTCTACCAAGGTTCCTTATAACTTTTAAAAAATAATTATTTACTTAATTATATTCATTCATTCATTTACTTTAATTTGACCAGAAAAAAACAGACATACAGAGAAAAGAAAAGTGAGAAAGCAAGCAACCAGGTCCAGGACTCACTGTGGTCGGCCATGTGGGAGGGTCCAGTGCCTTAATCACCATGCCACCTGCTGGCTCCAATTCCTCATAATTTTTATTTCATGTATCATTGGCCTCCCTAAGGATTTTTATCACCTGTTACAATGACTAAATCAATGATCTTTTCAAAGCAGATTTTTATATGGTAATGACTAAAAATTTGTATGTCTGAGAATGTTCTTGCTATCTCCTTATAATTGGCTGATTAGTTTTTACATTTTAGATAAAATAACCTATGACAAGATAAGGAGGCACATTAGTAAGAGTAACTTATACACATGTGCACACAGAAGAAGTGAAACAGTAACAGCGTGTTATGAAACACAGATTAATCCACTTCTGAAGGTCTCAATCGAGGTGGGACACTGCTTTTTCAGAAATAACAAGACATTAAAGGTATAAATCATGACTGTTACATATGGAAGTAAAATTAGGATAGTTCAGCTGTGGAAAGATGACATGAAATCATAGTCAATACTTTGAGATGGTAAGTAGAATAAGATTGAAGACAGAATGTGTGTAATATTGAAGAGAAAAACATGAGTTGTATTATAGAAAGTTGTCACCTTCTGTTTAACTCTGAGTGGACACAGGAAAAGCCATAAATGTGCAGTTCTCAGGGACATATGCCAGATAACAAGAATGGTCACTTAGACTCTGCCAGTACTACAACCTTGCACAAGGTCCCTGCAACCTTACTCGGTAAGTGCTTCAGTGAGGACATCTGCCCCAGACTTCCTATCCAACCCTACGATGCCAACTTTGTTACTGATTCTGGTAGCAAAGTCTAGTTTTCCCATAATAACTTATGTAATCCCTCTTCACATATATTTTTTTAAACTCTCGTCTTCTTTTACCCCCCTGGATACACCTGTACTTTACTATTGCATCCATATTCCACATTCCAGTACCCATTCCCAAATAAAGTTTGTTTTCTTTCAGCAATTCTTGCTTCTTGTTTTATAGAGGTTGGCATTTGGTGGTCAGGCAGGTGAGCGAGTTCAACTCAAGATATAAATCAGAAACCCCTGGAATCAAGCGAACTACTTAATGAGTTCTTTGAAGTCTTCACTTCCAAAGTTCACATTTTCTGCCTTGGTCGAATCCCCTTGAAAATTATTGGGCTTTCGCATTTTGCCAGGTCTTTTAACTTTATCTGAGATTGTGTTTGGTTATACAGACACCATAAAGAAAAAGTCTTATATCTCTCTCAGCAGCATAATGGACTTTTTTTTTTTTTTGCTTTCCAGGCAGGTTATTAATGGTCCAAGATGTTATCCTTCCTAGTACATACTCTTATGGCTTCTGCAGAACTTATATTCTGTCTGAAAAGACTTTATGTTTTGTTTTGTTTTCCTGGTGAATTCATTTTTTGGTTTCATTATTGATTATATGTGTTTTTAAATAATTTTGTTTTTTCATTTATTTCCCTGCATATTTTCTGTGTATAGTCTGAGAGTAAGATATATATATATATATATATATATATATATATATATATATATATATAATTAAATATATCTTTTTAAATTGTGGACACAGAATAGTCAATTATAAGCCTTTAGGGAAGTCACACTATCTATGGTGAAACTATCATAAGAAAACCTTCTATGAAAATGTCTCCTAAGAATAAACTTTCAAAGACATACTGTTAACACTAGGATGAATGTCAGTATGAATAAAATTTTTGTGCAACCAAGGAAAAGTTGGTCACAGTTTGCATAACTAAAATGCTGGTTCTCCACCAGTTGAAAAAGGATTCTGTTCCAGGTACATTAATGAAAGAAAATACTTTCCCTAGCAGAGCTTGGAGGATTTTCTTTGCTGCTAAAACATGAAGAATAAATGAATTGCTCTCTGCACCTTACACCATTGAATTTCTCCCAGTTTCAGCTATAGTGGAGAACAAGCCTCAGTGGGATGAGTGACAGAGCTGGAGGGAGAGTGCAGCTCACATCCACATTAAACTCTCAGGTGTTTGTCTTTTATGGTTTTCTGAGTCCCATTCTTCTCCATACCCCATGCTGGTGGATTTCACTGAGTTCTATCTACAGAGGGACAAGTGATGGAGCTCCATGGAGACCATGGCTGACCTAACCCTGCCAGTGACTTTTGGAATATCTGGTGTCAGTTGAAAGTTTATGTTTTATGTCTTTCTTCTGTTACATCACCCAGCTGAGCTCCAGGTACACCTCCTCCAGAGACTTTGGGGAGGAACAAAGCACTCCAAGCTAATTACATACAGCAATCTCTGGTGAGAAAATGAGGTCCTCTCCAAAGAACACACATAGAAGTAGAGTGCTTTCTTTCCTGACACTGCAAACTAAATTCCAAAAAATTGGGAATAAGGATTTAATCCATCAGATGACCACAAATCAGCACAGAGTCACAAGAAATATGAGAAACCAGGAAAATATCTCTCCCTCAAGGGAAAAGAACAACTGTTCATCATCCACAGTCAACACAGTAGAACTCATGGAAATGTCAAATAAACTGCAGAGTATTTATAGTGACTAAGCTAACTAAGATTCAAGAGTACAGAGACAATGAACTCCAGGAAATAAGAAATTCTTTCCACGATTTTAAAGAAGAAATAGACACCATAAATAAAAGAATCAAATGGAATTGTTAGAGATGAAGACTGTAATACAGGAAATTGAAACCTCACTGGAAAGTATTAGTAGCAGATTAGATCATGCAGAAGACTGAATATTAAATTTAGAAGACAAAACTTCTGATGTAGAAAAAAATCACAAAAAATAATTAAAAATAATTAAAAAATGAGAATAAAATACAGGAAATACTAGATACCAATAAATGTCCAAACGTCTGAGTAAGACCTATCCCAGAAGGTAAAAGATCTAACAAGGGCATTGACAATCTATTTCACGAAATACTTGAGAAATAAATTTCCAACCTAGAGAAACTCAAACATCCAGACTCAAGAAATACAAAGGACCTCAAATACAATCAACATAAGAAGAACCTCTCCACAGAATATAATAGCTAAACTGGACAAAATTACAGATAAAGACAAGATTCTAAAAATGACAAGAGAGAACTATCAAGGTACTTACAAAGGTTATCACATTAGGCTAACATTGAAACTCTCAACAGAACCAATGCAAACAAGAAAAAATGGAAAGATATATTTGAAGGATTAAAAAAATAATAATCTCAGGGCCAGCAGTTGGCGTAATGGCTATGTTGCTGAACTCCCACATAGTCGACCACAGTTCGAGTCCCGGATCAGGTGGCTTGGACTCACACTGGGCGCGTGTGCGTGCGTGCCCAAGATCCCAAGAGGAGAATGGAGGAGAAGGGATTGCGGTGTAGCCATCCCCCCCGGGGGGATGATTTCTCGCTTTCTGTCTCTCTGTCTCTCTCTGTCTGTCTGGCGAGCGCACACGCCCTATAGCGAAAACCTCTCCAAAAAAAGAAAAAAAAAAAAAACAAATAATAATCTCAGGACCAGCAGATAATGGAATGTTTACATACTGGACTCACACACAGTCAACAGCAGTTTGAGTCCTGGATCTATCAGTCTAAACCTTACACCAGGCATGTGTGCATGCATGCCCAAGATCCTAGGAGGAAAGTGGAGGGGCAAGGATTGTGGCATGGCTACCCTCCCCACCCCAGGGAATAATTTCTTGCTTTCTGCCTCTCCTGTGAGCACATGCCCTATAACAAAAATCTCTCAGGGGAAAAAACAAAAACAAAAACCAACAACAACAACAAAAACATTTTCAACCAAGAATACTATGCTCAGCCAAATTATCCTTCATATGCAAAGGAAAGATTAAAAAAAAACAAAAACAAAAAACTCAGGTAAAAAAACTGAAAGAGCCACTTCCATCTCCACACCCCTTGTCTAAGGGACACTGAGGCAGTGCCCCTTGTCCCAGCTCTAGGTCTAGCTCCCCTAACCTCAGTGACTCTCTCTCTCTGTCAGCCAGGACTGCTCCCAGCTCTCCAGCAGAGCCCACTTACATCTCCAGAATCCTGGCCTAAGCGACATTGAGGAGCAACGCCAGTGGCCCTCTCTCTCTCTCTCTCTGTCAGCAAGGTAGACTTTTTTTCCTTCTATTCTTTCTTTCTTTTTTTTGGAGAGTTTTTTTTTTGTTTGTTTGTTTTGTTTTGTTTTGTTTTGTTTTTGCTATAGGTCGTGTGTACTTGCCAGAAAGACAGAGACAGAGAGACAGAAAGCGAGAAATCACCCCCCGGGGGGGATGGCCATGCCACAATCCCTTCTCCTCTCAGGATCTTGGGCACGCACGCACACCCGCCCGGCGTGAGTTTAAGCCACTGGATCTGGGACTAGAACCGCGGTAGACTACATGGGAGTCCAGCGACATAGCCATTATGCTAACTGCTGGTCCCATCCTTCTCTTCTTCTTTCTTTTGTTAATTTCCCACTTTACCTTGCTTCACAGGACTGCCCCCAGCCCTCCAGCAGATCCCACTTCCATTTCCAGACTTCTGGCAAAACCACGTGTCAAGCTAGTGCATGGCACATGACTTTTTCTTTATTCTCTTCCATATGCTTTTCATTTCCATCTTACATTGTCTTCTCTTGCTTATCCTCCACACACCATAAGGGGCTAGACAGGTCTGGAATCAATGTTTTCAAATACCCTGGTATTGTGAAGCTCTCTGGGATAGTCACTTTTACTTAGCAACTTGCGAAAAAGTAAAGACTGCTCTTCAGACTCCTGAATAGAAAACTCCTCCTGTGCAGACCACATTGCAAACACAGCAGAAGGGAGACTTTGGCACACATTAGTCAACAGTAAAAGAGAAGCACACTTGCTCCCAGTCAAAGAAACATTCTTCAAAAAGTTATCCAAAAGTGAATACATCTCCACATGGCTAGAAGTAGAAGAGTCTCAGGTATGAATAAACCAGGGAATATGTCTCCATCAAAAGAACACACTAACTCCCTTCTTTCTCTTGAGAAAAACAGATTATGTTACCAAAATGTCAGTGAAAGAATTTAGAATTCATGGTGACAAAATGCTATGAGTTGGAACAGAAAAGAGACAATGAGCTACAGGATTTTAGGAAGTCCTTCCAAGATATGAAAGAAGAAATGGACACTCTAAGAAATAATCAGATGGAACTATTAAAGATGATGTCTGTAATACAGGAAATCAAAAGTCTCTCGAAAATATTAAAAGTTAATTAGACCATGCTGAAGATCAAATCTCTGACATAGAAGATAAAATCTCTGACCTAGAAAAAAAACACCAGAAAGATAGAGAAAATAACACAAAAAAGGGGTAACATATGAGAAATATTAGACTCCATTAAACATCCAAACATCCAAATAATTGGTATCCCAGAAGGTGAAGAAACAAATAAGGGCATAGAAAATCTATTCCATTAAATCTTGGAAGAAAATGTCTCAAGTTAAGAGAAGCACTCACACATCCAGACCCAAGAAATACAAAAGACTCTGAATAGAATCGACCCAAGGAGATCTTCCCCAAGGAATGTTGTGGCCAGACTGGCCTAGTCCATAGATAAAGATAAGACACAAAAATTGTCAAGAGAGAAATGAGAAGTGACTTACAAAGTCATCCCATCAGGCTAACTTTGGACTTTTCAACAGAAACAATTCAAGCAAGGAAAAAATGGGAAGATATATTGAAAGTTTTAAGAGAGAAACAATTTCAACCAAGATTATTATTTCCAGCAAGATTATTCTTCTTATGGGAAAAAAAAGATTAAAATATTCTCAGACAAATAAAACCTGAGAGAATTTGCGAACATCAAATCAGCTATTCAGGAAACTATGAAGAGAGTCTTATTTAAAGAAAACTAAGAATGAACAACCAGAAATAAGGGAATAAAAGACAACCAAGACAATAGCCAACTTAAAGGTAGGGACAAGTCTGGAAATACCGATACTAACATTGAATATTAATGGATTAAATTCTCCAATCAAGAGACACAGACTGGCTGAATGGGCAAAAAAACAGAATCCCTCTATCTGTTGCCTACAAGAAATACATGTCATAGGGACCAGCAGGTGGCATGGTGGTTAAGGTGCTGGACACTCCCACATGGCTGACCATGGTTCAAGTCCTGGACCTGGTAGCTTGCTTTCTCACTTTCCTTCTCTCTCTCTCTGTCTCTCTCTCTGATCAAATTTTGAAAAAATAAATGAATGAATAAATAAAATAAATAAAGTTAAATAATTCTTTAAAAAAAAGAAATACATGTCATAGGTAAAGACACACATAGACTAAAAGTGAAGGGCTGGAAAAAGTTATTCCATGCAAATGGAAACCAAAAAAACAGCTAGAGTAGCGATACTAATTTCTGACAAGACAAGCTTTAAAAAAAAAACTGTAGAGACAAAGAAGGGCACTATATTGTAGTAAAAAAGGAGCACCCAAATATGTGAAAGAAAGACTGTTAGAGCTAAAAGGAGAGATAGATAAAACACACGAATTGTTGGAGACCTCAACACCCCACTATTTTCTCTGGACAGATCATCTTGACAAAAAATAAGTAAAGAGGTAAAGGATCTAAATGATACCGTAAATCAAATGGACTTAACAGATATCTATATAACTTTCCACCTGGAAATCACAAGACATACTTTGTTCTCACCCCCCTCCCCTTGGAGCCTTTTAAAAGATTGACCACATGATAAGGCACAAAGCAAGCCTCTATAGATTCAAAGGCATAGAAACTATATTCAGTATCTTCTGCAACCACGATGGAATTAAATTGATTTCAATTTCAAGAGAAATCCTCAGGAATACACAAGTACATGGAAACTAAATAGCCTACTCCTGAACGACTTCACAACTACTGAAGAAATTAAGACTGAAATCAAAAGATTCATGGAAGTCAATGACAATGAGGACATGAGTTTCTATAATCTTTGAGGCACTGAAAAAGCAGTCATAAGTGGGAAGTTCATAGCAATTAGTGAATATAAGAAGAAGACAGAAAGAAGGCAAATGGATCACCTAACATTGTGTCTCAGAGAATTGAAAAAGCAACAGCAAAAAAATCCAGGAGAAAAGAAATGATAAAGATCAGAGCAGAATTAAATGAAATAGAAAATAAACAAACTATACAGAAAGTAAAACCTGGTTCTTTGAAAAGATAAACAAAATCGATACACCCCTAGCGAGACTTATAAAGAAGAAAAGAGAAAGGAACCAGATAAATAGAATTTACAGTGAAGCTGGTGATATAAAAACAGACAAAATGGAAATACAAAAAATCATTAGAGGATACTATGAACAAATATATTCTAATAAACAAGAAAATCTGGATGAGATGAACAAATTCCCGGACACATATAATTTACCAATATTGAGACAGGAGGATGTAGAAAGTCTGAATAGGCCCATAACAAGCCAGGATATTGATCAGTAATAATAACCTCCCAACAGAGAAAAGCCCTGGTCCTAATGGCTTCACCTCTGAATTCTACAAAACTTTGAAAGAAGAGTTAACTCCCATTCTGCTCAAGTTATTTCCAACGATCCAGAAGCCTCCTTTACCCTTATCCACAAAACAGATCAGGACAGGACAAGGAAGGACAACTATAGACCAATATCTCTGATAAATATAGATGCAGAAATTAACAAGATACTAGCAAATAATATCCAACAACATATAAAAAAGATTATACATCACGACCAGGTAGGCTTTATTCCAGGGATGCAAAGCCTGTTCAACATATGTAAAAACATAAATGTAATACACCATATTAACAGAAAGAAAGACAAAAATCATATGATCATATCAATTAATGCAGAAAAAGTATTTGATAAGATACAACATCCCTTCATGATTAAGACTCAGCAAAATTGGCATAGAAGGGTCATTTCTCAACACAATAAAAGCTATCTTTGAAACACCCATTGTGAACATTATCCTGAATAGAGAAAAGCTGAAAGATTTTCCACTAAAAACTAGTACAAGACAAAGATAGCCACTTTCTCCACTTCTTTTCAATACAGTACTGGAAGTCCACACCATCGCAATCAGAAAAGAGAATAAAATAAAAGGCATTCAAGTAGGAAAAGAAGAGGTGAAACTCTCTCTATTTGCAGATGACATGATGGTATACATAGAAGACCCAATGGTATCCATGAAAAAAATCCTAGAAGTACTGCATGAATACAGTAAAGTTGCAGGATACAAAATCAATATACAGAAATCTATAGCATTTCTACATTCAAACAGCAAGCAGACTGAGATACAACAGAAAAAATTAATTCCATTTAACATAGCCACAAAAAGTATAAGATACCTAGAATAAATCTAACCAAAGATGTTAAATACCTCCACAAGGAAAACTATGAGGAGCTAAAAGAAAAGAAATTAAAAAGGACACAAAAAATTGGAAGGACATCCCATGTTCTTAGATTGGAAGAATTAATATAATCAAAATGGCAATTCTACCTATTAATCTATATATTTAACAGAATCCCAATCAAAGTGCCAGAGACATTCTTCACAGATCTAGAAAAGACAATCATATAATTTGTCAGGAATCATAAAAATTCTTGTATTGCCAAAGAAATCCTGCACAAGAGTGGGTGGAGTGGGTGGCATCTTACTCCCTAGCCCAAAAATATACTACAAAGCTGTAGTAATCAAAAAAGCAAGGTATTGACACAGAAACAGACAGGTGGACCAATGTAACAGAATAGAGTCCCCAGAAATAAACTCACAGACATACAGCCAATTGATTTTTGACAAAGAGGACCAGTCAATTCAGTGGGGATAGGAAACATCTTTAGCAAATGGTGCTGGAAAAACTATATCCACCGACAGAAAAATGAATCTGAACCCCTACCTCACACCTTTGACAAAAATCAAGTTCAAGTGGATCAAAGATCTAAACCTAAGACCTCATAGTATAAAATTGATGCTGGAAGAAACACTGGGGAAACAATGGGAGAAATGGCAGGCAAAGACTTCTTAAATAAGACCCCCAGAGCACAGTCAATAACCCCAAAAATAGACAAGTGGGATAACATCAGATTAAGAAGTTTCTGCAAGGCAAAAGACACAGTAATTAGTGTGAATTGACAGTCCTCAGAATGGGAAGATAATTTTGTAAATTATTCTTCAGATAAGGGACTGGTAACCAGAATGCACAAGGAACTCATGTTGCTGTCCCGAAAAAAGATTAACTCTATTAAAAGATGGGAGAATGAGTTGAAAAAAAGAAAACAATATCTAAGGAAGATACACAAATAACCTAAAAGCATTTAAAAATGCTCATCATCCCACATTGTAAGGGAGATGCAGATCAAAACCACAAGGAGATACCACCTAACCCCAGTCAGAATGACTATGATTAAAAGAACAGAAAATGATAAGTGCTGGTGGAAGAGCAGTGAAAAGGGAACTCTCCTACACTTATGGTGGGAAGGTAAATTGGTCAGGCAACTTTGGAGAACAATTTGGAGATTCCTCAAAGACCTACAAACAGAGCTACCATATGATCCAGCAATCCTACTTCTTGGTATCTACCCAAAGGACAGAAGAATTATTAATCGGAAAAGTGCTTGCCCATCCATGTTTATTGTGGTATTATTTACAATGGTTAAGACATGGAACCAACCCAAATGCCAACGAACAGATGAATGGATTGAAAAACTGTGGCACATACGCTCTATGGAGTATTACTCAGCCATAAAAACAAACAAACAAAAACAAAACAAAACAAAAAAAGAGCCTGGATTTTGACAGAAAGTGGATGAATATGGAAGATTTACTGCTGAGCAAAGCAAGCCAGGTGATGAAGTAGAAACATTGTATGTATCCACTTAATATATACTGAGTGTCTGCACTCTATGGCTGAAACAAATGACTAAAGGTTATAGAAACTAAGTAAATGGTTGTGAATACCAAACACAGTATGGGAAGAGGGCACGTGAAGGAGAAGAGTCAGAGGAAGGACATTAAGGAGAAAAATAGAGAAGCAAGGCATTTGTGGGACAGAGAAATGGATTAGTATTTATTGAAGATAGCTTTCTAGTATGGTGAACTGGACTGGTGAGAAATGTACACATGTTGGAATATTCACTTTGTAAGCTTAGTAACATGATTGCATAAAAGAAATAGAAATAAAAAGAAAAAAGTAATATGAAATAAAAGTATTTATTGTTATTAGATCAGCTCTTCAAGAAATACTGAAGTAAGAAACCAGCAGTTAGTGTAATGGCTGTCGCTGGACTCCCATGTAGCCAACCGCAGTTCGAGTCCTGGACCCGGTGGCTTAAACTCACGCCAGGCGCGTGTGCATATGTGCCCAAGATCCCAAGAGGAGAATGGAAGAGAAGGGATTGTGAAGTGGCCATCCCCCCTGGGGGGTGATTTCTCGCTTTCTGTCTCTCTGTCTCTCTCTTGTCTTTCTGGTGAGCGCACATGCCCTATAGCAAAAACCTCTCAAAAAAAAAAATAGAAGAAATACTGAAGTGAGTGCTATAACAGGAAAATTTAAGAGAGACAGACAAAAATAAGGGAATAAAAAGCAACCAAGTCAATGACTAACAAAATAGTAGGTAAAAACTAGCAATTTTTTTTATAAATAATCCTTTTTTAAAAAGAATTATTTTATTTAACTTTATTTATTATTATCATCATTATTATTCTCCAGTTTGATCAGAGAGAGACAGAGAGAGAGAAAGTGAGAAAGCAAGCCACCAGGTCTGAGACTTGAACCGCAGTCAGCCATGTGGGAGTCCGGCGCCTTTAACCACCATGCCACTTGCTGGCCCCAAAAGCTAGCAAATTTTGATAACTTACAATGTTAACATAATAAATTCTCAAATCAAGAGACACAGACTAGCTGAATATGAAACCATCTATTTGCTCCCTATAAGAAACTCACCTCATGGATAAAAATACACCTAGACTAAAAGTGAAGGGCTGGAGAAAGGTATTTCATGCAAATGGAAATCACAAAAAGGGCTGGAGTTGTGATTCTGATTTCAAAACAAAGAACCTGTAGGCCTAAAGCAGGAAGAGACAAAAGGACATTTTATAGTACTAAAAGGGCTAATTCACCAAGAAGGTAAAACCCTTATAAATATCTATGCATTTAACTCAGGAGTACTAAAAATGTGAAAGAAAGACATCTAGATCTAAAAGAGAAGATAGACTGCAACACATTAATTGTTGTGGATCTGAGTACGCTACAAACTCCTTTGGACAGATCATCGAGACAATATTTAACAAAGAGATACAAGATTTAAACAATACCATAAATGAAATGGACCTGACAGACAGCTATAGAACTTTCCATCCGACTGTCACAAAACATAAATTCTTCTCACCCTATCATCAAGCATATTCAAAGATCACAGATGATAGGGTACAAAACAAGCCTTTACAGATTTAAAGGTAGAGAAACTATATCCAGCATCTACTCTAACCCTGATGGAATTATACTTGACATTAATCTCAGAAAGAGCCCTAGAAAATCCACGAACATATGGCAACTAAACTATGTACTAGGAATGACTTTGCAACCTAAGAAAAAATTAAGATTGAAATAAACAGATTTGTTAAAACCAATGATAATGACTACATAAGTTCCCATGACCTTATGGGATTCGGCAAAAGCAGTCATAAGAGGGAAGTTCATTGCAATTAGTGTGCATAAGATAATGAAGGAAAGGTGACGTGTGGACTAAAACGCACCTTCAGGAACTGGAAAAACAACAAAAATATTTCAAAAACTAAAAGGAGAAAATTAATAAAGATCCAAGAATAAATAAATGAAATAGAGAATAAACAAACTAAACAGAAATAAATGAAACCAAAGGCTGATACTTTTGAGAAGATAAACAAAATTGACACAGTGTTAGCTAGTCTAATTAAGAAGAACAGAGAAAGGTACCAGATAAATCAAACTGACAATGAAACAGGCAATATTAGACATAACAGAAATATGAAACAACATTGAGAATTCTGAAGGCCTATTCACCAACAAACTAGAAAACTTAGATGAGATGGACAAATACCTGGACACTTAGTATCAATAATGATTGAATCAGGAAGATATAGAGTACCAGAATAAACCAATAACAAGAAATGAGATTGAATCACTAATAAATTTCCTCCCGACAAAGAAATGACCAAGTTCTGATGGCTTCACTACTGAACTCTACAAAAATTTTAAAATAAGAGCTCACTTGCATTCTATCCAAACTATTTCTAAAATTCCAAAAGGAAACAATCCTCTCAAATTCATTTTATTAAGCCTCCATCAGCTTCATCCCCAAAACATTCAAGGACATAACTAAAAAGGAAAACTACCGATCGATATCTCTGATTAATATAGGTGCAAATATTCTCAGCATGATACTAGCAAATTGTATCCAATGATACATAAAAATGATGACCAGTTAGGCTTTATTCCATGGATACAGGGCTGGCTCAACAAATGCAAAAACATAAATGTAATACATCATATTTTCAGAAAGAAAAAATAAAAAGCATATGATCATATAAATTGATGCAGAGAGGCATTTGATAAAATACAACATTTCTTCATGATTAAGACTCTCAACAAAATTGTGATAGAAGTGACATTTATCACACAACAAAAGCCATATATGAAAAACCCAGATCTATCATTATACAGAATGGGGAAAAGTTAAAACCTTTTCCAATAAAAAATAGAACAAGATAAGTTTTCTCACTTTCTTTGCTCCTTTATAATACTGAATGTCCTAGGCAATGCAATTGAAAAAGGAATAATATTAAAGGCATTTAAATAGGGAAAGAAGAAGTAAAATGATCTCTATTTGAAGATGGCATAATTATTTACATATAAAATCCAAAAGAATTCACAAAAGAACTTCTTAAAATGATAAATGAATACATAAAAGTGTCAGGATACAAAAGTAAGCATACAAAAACTTAAAGCATTTTTATACACCAACAATTGAGGCAGAATTGAAGAAAGCAATTCTATTTACAATAATCATAAACAGTTTAAGATACCTAGGAATAAACCTAACTAGAGAAGTCAAACATCTTTACAAAGAAAACTATGAATATCTAAAAAAAAAATTGAAATTGACACAAAAAAGTGGAAGAACATTCCACATTTCTGCACTGGAAGAATTAATATAATCAAAAAGTCAGTTCTACTGAAATCAATCTAAATATTTAGTTCAATCCCAATCAAATTACCAGAGACATTCTTCAAAGATTTAGAAAACACAATCACAAAATTCCCCTTGAATCATAATCAACCCTGAGTTTCCAAAGCAATCTGTGCAAGAAAAGTGATGTAGGAGGCATCTCACTCCCTGTCGCAAAATATATTACAAATCTGTGCTAATAAAAGCAGTGGGTATTGGCACATAAACATGTGGACCAATGAACAGAGTAGAAACACCTGAAATAAATTCTAAACATTGATTTTTGGCAAAGGACACCAGTCAATTCAGTATGGAAAAAAAAATCTAGCAAATGGTGCTGGAAAAACTGAGTATCCATCTGCATAAAAATAACACTGGGCCCCTGTCTCTCGCCATGAACAAAAATCAACTCATGATGGATCGAAGATCTAAACTTAATACCTATAAAACTAATGGTGGAAAACACAGGAGAAACTCTAGGAGACATCATAGTAGGCAAAGAGTTTTAAAATAATACCCCCAAAGCTCAGACAATAATTCCCAAAATAGACAAGTGGGATTATATCATGTTAAAAAGCTTCTGCACTGCAAAATAAATAATTAAATGTTTTTTTAATACTTTATTTATTTATTATTATCATAATCTTGTTTATATTACATTGAATAATTAAATGTTTTGACAACACTTAGAGTGTGAGACTGTATTTGCAATCTATGTCTCAGATAAGGGACTGATCATAAGAATATACAGGGAACTCAAACAGCTTACCCCACCCCCCCCCCCAAAATATTATCAGCCCAATTAAAAGATGGGCAGATGAACTGAAAGACAACTCTCTAAGGAAGACACATGAAAAACCAGAAAACAAATGAAATAATGTTCAACATTGCTTATCATAAGAGAGATGCAAATCAAAACCACAATGAGACACAACCTAACTCCATTCAGAATGACTGAGAGTAAAAATATAAAGAAAGCTGAGTTTTGGTGAGGTGTGGAGAAAAGGAAACTCTCTTACACTGCTGGCAGAAGTTAAATCAGCCCAGTCATTGTGGAGAACAAATGGAGGTTCCTCAAACGCCTTCAAATAAAACTACGAAATGATCCAACAGTTCCACTCCTGGGTATTTACCCAAAGAATAGGGTTATACTTGGTCATTAAAACACTTGCACATCCATGTTTATTGTGGCATTATTCACAATTGCTAAGACATGGATCCATTCCAAATATCCTTAAATATATGAATGGATTGAAAAAGTGTGGCACATATACATGACAAAGTACTACTCAGCCATAAAAAAACACTGAGACTCCGGCATTTGATAAAATGAACAAATGTGAACAAATATGGAATATTTACTGCTAAACAAACAATCCATACTATGAAAGAGAAGCATTATATGTCCCCGCTCAGTATATGCCGAATGTTTGTACTGCATGACAGAAATGACTGGAACGTATAAAATATGGAAAGCAAACGTGATAGACAGCGTGGGAGGAGAGTGGTACATTGGGGAATGTAAGAGATTGAATCAATGCGAAAAAGAAAGAAGCAAATAATTTTAGGAACAGAGAAATGAAAAACTGTCTTTTAATGACAATGTGTCTAGTAATGCCTTTGGCTGAACCAGTGTGCAGTGTGTTCATGATGGGAAGGTTCATTTAGTGTGCTTGTGATACACAGTGATTGACAGTGAAAATGAATAAATAAGAAGTCTTTTGTCATTTTTAAAAGAATAAGAAGTTAATGTTATCCTCAAAATGCTAAGGGACTACAGCTAACTATACTTTCAAAGGTAAAGTTTCTAGAATTGCTTTTTTTTTTCACCTTTTAAATTCATCTCTTATTATTCAATTTCTGGACAGGACTGGTTGCAAATCCTTTTAGTCTCTCTCAACTTCTGTTATATGACTTTTGCTATTAGGATTACACAGGTGGAGTTGTTTAAAATATTTCAGCTCTACAATTATCAGGTATTTTCAAGCTATTACTCCACTTTCACTTCTTAGCCTACTTTGAATTTTATGATGTTACTTTTTAAAGATTAAATTAATAGGATAAGTTTCATAGCCTAAAGGTTAAGGGAACTGGACACTACATGGCCAACAGCAGAGTTTGAATCCTGACCCAAGCAACCTCAAAAATATGCTGGGAATGTGTACCTGCATGTCCCAAATCCTGATAAAATGGACAACTGAAGAACGGATTGCCAAGTTACTACGTCTCATGGGAAGGGGGTGCTTTGTTCCACTCCCACTCTTTCACTTTATGTCTCTATCTTGTGAGCACCAATGAACACCGGCAATTAAAATTAGATACACATACACACATACACATATGTAATTACATATAAATGTTTTTCTATATAAATAATTGACAGCTATATTATTCTTGAAGTATAAAACAAATATATACTTTTATTAACAAGTAACAAAGTATTTACTTTTTTCTCCCTATTAAATCTTCCAAAATTTAAAAAATATCTGTGAAAATACTTACTTGTTTTCATATGTTCAATGAGAATGTGCTCTCTTTATAACAGGGTATAATTGGAATCACTGATTTGGACTGGAGTGACATATTTAAATTATTAATGTGTTCTATAGATAAAATTCAGTGTCTACCTTGATTAACATATTAACAGTGAGAATACATTTTAAAGTACAATAAAAAACTGCTATGTAGCAAGTCACTCTTCTTTCAGCACTATGTAAATGATAAAGTCAAATTTGATAAAACTATACTTATGAAAAACTCAATCTTTGATAGAAATCTGGATGCCTATAAACAAAAGAAATTTAAGAAAAATAGATAACACCTGTTATTAGATTTAGATCCATTCATTGTTATTTATATTTTATTATTATCTAGCTGCAGACTAGTTGTTGGTAAAAGTAGAGATTATATGATAAAATAACTTTTCTGACACTATTTTTTATTTTATTTTATTTTATTTTATTTTTTCTTTTTTTGGAGAGGTTTTTGCTATAGGGCGCGTGCGCTCGCCAGACAGACAGAGAGAGACAGAGAGATAGAAAGCAGGAAATCACCCCCCAGGGGGGATGGCCACGCCGCAATCCCTTCTCCTCCATTCTCCTCTCGGGATCTTGGGCACGCACGCACATGCGCCCGGCGTGAGTTTAAGCCACTGGGTCCGGGACTCGAACCGCGGTCGACTACATGGGAGTCCAGCGACATAGCCATTACGCTAACTGCTGGTCCCTGACACTATTTTTTACTTGTACCTATTCACTTTAGTCTAGATACTAAAATTTCTTGGTGTTTTTAGTTAATATGATTAATGTGTTCATCCCTTGTGAATTAAGCACAGGATGGTCTATATGGGTATAGATAGAAACACACCTTGTTTAAAATTCAGAGCAATGTATCTATAACTCATATAACATACTCTGAATACTCCTAAATTCTTATTGGACCTTCTAACCCAAATTTTTCCCACTTTTTACCTATGGAATTACTAAGCATGACAAGTATTCTATTTTAAAGCCTTATAAACTGAAGCTGGGCAACTTGATGTAAACTTCAAGGAAGGAGCACATTCCTGAGATGCGGGCTGCATCAAGAATTCACCAAGCTGCCCAATGTCATAACCAGAGATGATGAAACTGGAAATCAGAATGTAAACACGATGTCTTCATACTGTAGACTGCTTTTCCCAAGATGACAGAACAAGGCTCCTCAATCAAACAACCTGAGAGCCCCGCCATTAACACCTCCCTTGCTGCTTGAATGTAGCTAAAAGTTCTTTGATGCTGACTCCTAGTCACCTAATCACTTCCCTCCAGTGTGAGACCAAATCAGGGCAAATTGATTTCAAGACAAAGGGACAATCAAAACTAATCAACAAGATCATGAATCAGGAACATTTTGGAAAAAAGTCTTGATCAAAAAGGAAATTATAAAAGTCATCTGATTCAAAAGGAGTTGTTAGTGGGACCAGCAGTTGGCGTAATGACTATGCTGCTGGACTCCCATGTAGTGGCCCAAGGTTCGAGTACCGGAACTGGTTGCTTAAACTCATGCCGGGAGCCTGTGAGTGCTTGCTCAAGATCCTGAAAAGAAAATGGAGGAGAAGGGGTTGCAGCATGGCCATTCCCCCAGGAGATGATTTCTTGTTTTCTGTCTCTCTGTCTTTCTGTCATGCACACCCAACCTATAGTAAAACCTCTCCAAAAGAAAAACGAAACAGGAGTTATTACTGTCAATTATAGTAAGATCTGACTAACTGGAGCTGGTTAACAGCATAAAGGAGGTAGTTGTGCATATATACCTGATGACAAGAACTATCACAAGAGCAGTGACAGAACCATAACCTTGGACAATGGCCACTGATAATACTCCACATAAAATAATTTTCTGAGGACATCAGCCTGTCTAGCCTTAGACTTGATGCCATCCTTATTATTGGTTCTGACAGCCAAGGATAATTCTGTGTAAACAACTTATATGTAATACCTCCTCATACTTCTTTTTGAAACCCTGATTTTCCCTTAACTCCCTGTATGTGACTTCATTTTACTCTGGCAGGTGTATTCCCCACTGCAACACCCACTACTGAATAAATATCTATTTTATTTAACAGACTCTCTGTTTACAGGTTGACAATATCTACAAATCATTAAATAGTATATAAATTAATAATCCACTTATGTTTACAAAGCATCAAAGCATAGTAAGGACCCTAACAATATATGATTGAAAGTATCAGCATAGGGACCAGCAGTTAGTGTAATGGTTATGTCGCTGGACTCCCATGTAGTTGACTGCGATTCGAGTCCCAGACCCGGTGGCTTAAAAGTCATGCCGGCATGTGTGCATGCGTGCCCAAGATCCCGAGAGGAGAATGGAGGAGAAGGGATTGTGGCGTGGCCATCCCCCTGGGGGATGATTTCTTGCTTTCTGTCTCTCTGTCTCTCTCTGTCTGTCTGGCGAGTGCACACACCTTATAGCAAAAACCTCTCCAAAAAAAAAAAGAAAAGAAAAGAAAGTATCAGCATATATGGATAAATATCTTTGGAGTTTTGTACACATTAAATTTGTTCATTTTAGTCACTTGAATGCTGCTTGAGTGAATATACTAAAATTAAATGCAAAACTTGTTTTCATGAGGTATTAACTGAGAATATGTAAAAGAAAGATCACACAGCATAAAGTCAAGACATAAAAGATTAATTTGGTGCTGAGTTAAAGAAGTCACATACTGTCCTTTTCAGTTCTCAGGTCACATAACTGTGTACAGCCAGTAGTGAAATGGTGTCATACCTCTTTGAATGCAGCAGGCCACTTTATCATCATTTCATCAATGACTAGGCCTTGAGCATGTGGACTACTAGAGAACTCTCCTACTTTAACCATTGTCCAACTGAAACCACGAGATTGCACAATGTTCTTGATATCATAGTGTGCGATCTGTTTTCTTTTTTCATCTAAGGATACATGGTCACCAGCACTGTTTGTAAATTGTATTTTCTTCAGAAATGGGTGAAGCTGCATGGGCAACAAATTGAAATGAGGAATGAATTCAAATTAGAGGTGAAAATTCCTTAGGAGTGTTTCTTTTTCCACCTTCCTACTCAGGATTTCTTTTGTAGATGCTTAGTTTTGTTTGGGTGGTCACCTTCTCATGAGGTTAAGGGAGAAGAAATATGCCTTTCCACATAAGATGATTCAAGCATTGAATCCAATTAAAAGAATTCTAAGATATTGCCCAGAGAGTGGGTTAGTATGACTTCTGGTATAATCCTGGCCAAAATCCAGAGAAAAGAATGAAGAAGGGATTGTGGCAGGACCATCTCCTCTGGGGATTGCTTTCTCTCTCTCTCTCTCTCGCTCTCTCAAGCGCATGTTCCTTACAGTAAATTTTTTAAAACTTGCTAAAAAAGAAAAAGAAGCACACAAGAATGAATATGCTTATGCTTAGTACCTTGACGGTGGTGATGGCAGCATAGGTGTATGCATGTTCAGCCTCATCAAACTGTGTGTATATAAGTGAAACATTTGTAGAGCAATAATATCTCAATAAAGCAAGACAGGCACACTGTAAGATTTTTTTTATGTTTTCTTTTGTTAAGAGTGTGTATTTCTTTTCTCATCATCTATGACAGAATAATAAAATTGCTGATTCTAATTTATTTTTTCTTTTTTAGGTTTTGCCTTAGGGCACATGCCCTCACTAGAGAGAGAGACAGAGCAGTGAAAGAGAAAGTGAGTAAACACCCCCTTCCCAGGAGAGGTGGCCATGCTGTAATGCCTTTTCCTCTATTCTCCTCCTAAGATCTTGGCCATGCATGCTCGTACGCCTGGGATGCATTTCAAGTCACCGGGTCTGGGACTCAAATCATGGTTCACCATGTGGGAGTCCAACGATGTAACTGCTATGCCATCTGCTGAACCCCTATTTTTTTTAATATACTGTGATAACATTTGAGTCTCCAGGGCCCATGACACTCTATTACCTCTTACTGTTTAATAACAGTTTTCAGTTCTTAAATTACCTGGAGTAGACCCATCCAAAATAATCTATAATTGTATAATTATATCATTGGAAGCTATTCTAGCAAAGTCACCTATTTTCCTAAAAGTCACCTCCAAATGAACTCAAAGTGTGCAGCATATATTATTGTTGTTGGTAAAAGTAGAGATTATATAATAAAATAACTTTTCTGACACTATTTTTTACTTGTACATACTCACTTTAGTCTAGATATTAAAATTCCTTGGTGTTTTTAGCTAATATGATTAATGTGTTCATCCCTTGTGAATTAAGCACAGGAGTTCCTAAAGTGTGGTCTATATGGGTATAAATAGAGACACATCTTGTTTAAAATTCAGAACAATGTATTTATAACTCACATAACATACTCTGATATTTTATATATATATATATATATATATATATATATATATATATATATATATATATATATATATCAATGATCTCATGTTTTTGTTCTTGTTTTTTTTTCCGAGAGGTTTTTTTTTTTTTTTTTTTTTTTTTTTTTGCTGTAGGGCGTGTGCGCTCACCAGAAAGACAGAGAGAGACGGAGAGATAGAAAGCGAGAAATCACCCCCCGGGGGGATGGCCACTCCACAATCCCTTCTCCTCCATTCTCCTTTCAGGATCTTGGACACACATGCACACATGCCCGGTGTTAGTTTAAGCCACTAGGTTCGGGACTTGAACTGCAGTTGGCTACATGGGAGTTCATCGACATAGCCTTTATGCTAACTGTTGATCCCAATGGTCTCATGTTTTCAAAGGGAAACACAACATCCACCTGCTCCTCTGATTGCTGAATGTTTTATAAAAATAGTCACATCTAAAAATGACTCCCATGTCTGTTTTCATCTAATGCATTAAATAAAGAACTTGGGCCAAATTGTATACACCACTATAACTATAGATCATTATGTTAATAATTTCTATCATTAGATGTATTCCAAGGAAAATAATTGATTTCACTTATTCCTGGTCTAATTTTTTAATTACAAGTCATTTTGGGACATTTAACAGTGTCTTATGCTACATTAGGATCTACGTTTCTAAAATTTTTTTTTCTATAGGATGTGAGTGTGTAAGAGAGAAAGAGAGAGCGAGACAGTGAGAGAGAGAAATTATCCCATAGAGTAGATGGTCATGCTGCAATTCCTTCTCCTCCCAGGATTTCAGGCATGAACACACCTACATCTTGTGTGGTTTTCAAGGCATGGGGACAGGGACTAAATTGAGCAGTTGGCCATGAGGGATCCAACCCCTTAACCTCAGCATCACCTGCTGGCCCTCTAATACATTTTCTAATTTAACAGTTCGAAATCAAAACTCTCAATGGCAGACTTTCCCAAATAAATCTAAGAATTACAGCTACACATACAACCAGTGTTAAGAAACCATCTTTTTTAACATTTTTGTCTGACCCTGTTACTCTTGAGAAAAAACATGGTCATGTTATAATATCTCAATTAAATGCTTCCAGATGTCATTAAGGACTCAATGCATGACTTGCTTCTTGAGGAGGTTTACCTGCCAGGGTAGAAGCATAGACTGGTCTGTATCGCCTGGAGATCCCATTTCTATTTTCTCCACAAGCATTTTATGGAGAACTTGGGCCACTGCATACACGGCATTGTAGATAAAATAGCTAGATTCGTATGTGGATTTAATGCTAAAATGTGTTTCTATAAACTCTAAGGAGACATTTGGAGGGCAATTTCTAGATTCTTCACATTCTTTCCACTCTGTTAGACAATCATAAATACTAATCCAGAATTTACGAAAGTAAAAGTCTTCTGTGTATTGGTAAGGGTTAAGTGAGTTGAGAAATTTTTCAAATCCAGGGATTATCCTTTCTTGGGGTAAAAATGAAAAGCTTCCACTTAAAGAGTATAGCACTGCATCAAGCGCATAGGCACCTACATCCAACTCTGCTGACAGAGGATTTCCAATGATCCACACCTTCCCTGAGGTTACGTATAATTCTTGTACTCTGCCCATGATTAAGAAACTTCCTATGTCAACATAGAGAATATGCACACTTACAGATGAACCTCTGATCTGGTTAACAAATGTGAAGGAAGTCAATCCATACAGGTTAATAATGGAAAGGAGCTTTTCTGTAAAGGCCACACAAATATCTTTCTTTACCATTTTTGCTTTAAGTTCCTGTAAGAACTGTTCACCTTTCATATCATCAGATACAAAGAGTGCCACCCAAGTCCAGCCAAAATGCAGCAATAACTTGATGATTCCATAGACCAGTGAGCTGTCCTTGGTGGCCATCTGATACAGTGATGTAAACTGGTTTTTATCACTTAGGATGGGATCAAAAGGACCATATGTGACCTGAATAAGAAAAAAAAATCCTGATTTCAAGTGAATGGGATTTGGTATTGTATCCTTTGGGGAGATGATAGAGAATCTTTTACCTGAGAAAACCAGGAAATGGAATATTGGGTCAAGAGAAAAATGCCAGTAGATGATACCCAATTATCTCATTCTGGGAACACTAACAACTATTTTTCACAGCCCACTGGTTTCAGGAAAGAGCATGTGACTATTTTTGATCACCGCTATCACTCTTAGACCAAAGAATAAAAGAGAATATGTAAGGTCCCATGTGCTCTCCATCACTTGCAGTTGAATGTGAAGAAAGCATACATTTCATGGAGAAGATGAATCACCATTATGGTGATTCCCTCACTTCACCTCATGTGTGTTGGGGAGCATTGGCTCTCTCCCTCAGCAACCAATGTTGGATGTCAATTCTGAGTTAGAAGTAAATCCTTACTGTATTGATGTCTTGACACATTGGTCTTAATTTATTAGCACATTATAACCTAATCATCTTGAAAAATAAAATTGCTTACTCTTTCTCATTAAAAAAATAATTGTCCTGTAACAAAATGTTCCTAAATTAATGTTGCATGACAGTAATACCTCCTGAATACTGCTTGTGTTAGATAGGTCCCCTGTAACAAAAATAGAGAGGCAAGGTATTTATGGGATAAAGAAATGGGTAATTATCTGTTGAAGATAATGCATACAGTATTCCCAACTGGACTTGTGAGGAGTGTATTCATGTTGGAACATTCACTTTCCAAGCCAAATGACATATGTGATTGAATATATAAAAAAATTGAAATTAAAATATAAATAAATGAATAAAATGTGGGAAAAATAAAAAAGCAATGGAAAACAACTGCAGATACCAGACACAATGTGGAAGGACGGTGGGAATTGGCAGAGGCTGAGATATAGGGGGAAAAAAAAAAAATATATATATATATATATATATATATATATACACACACAAGGAATAGAAAATTATTTGTTGATGATAACATGTATGATTAAGTCACTATACAATGTATTCTGGACGGGAAATTGCATTTTGTATGTTGTGGTGATGTTCAGTAACAGCACATAACAAATAAATTAATAAAAAAAGGAGAAAAAATAAAAAGTAAAAACAAATTATTTTCTCAGATGCAAAGTTGTATGTGAGAAATGTGCTTTTACTGGGAGGGCTCCCAAGTGTTCTTCCTGTATGAATATAAGGCACAATTAAGCCGACAGAATGACTAAACTATAATTGTTACTGAATCTTAGTCAACCTCAAGGACCTCTGCAGATGGGTGGTCCTTCAGTATTGTCTTTAATTAATATCATATGTGTAGGTCCTTCTATCTGCACATCTTACAGTCGTTTTCCTGTGGCTATACCCTAGAAAGTCCTATTCTAAAATAAGGCAGTTCCACATGCTTTGGAAATTTCTTAGGAGGCACACAACTGCCACTTGCCATCAGTCCATAGTCTCAGCAGCAGGGAAATGGATGCATTGGCCATGGACAGAAATATAGATTTTTTTTTCTTTTCTTTAAATTTTTTTTACATTAATTCACTATACATCATTACAGCATACAAAATGAATTTTCCATCCAAAATACACTATATGTTGGCTCAATCAAGCACATCAACACACATGTTATCAACAAATAATTTTCCATTTCTTACATCTTGTATATTTTTCTTTTTTTTTTTTTGCCATCCTTAATTCCCTATCCCTCACCCTCTGCCATGTCCTACCCTCCTCCCACGTTGTCTCTGGTATCTATGGTTGCTTTCTTTCTTTTCTTTTTCTTTTTTTTTTTTTTTTGGAGAGGTTTTTGCTATAGGGCGCGTGTGCTCGCCAGACAGACAGAGAGAGACAGAAAGTGAGAAATCATCCCCCAGGGGGGATGGCCATGCTGCAATCCCTTCTCCTCCATTCTCCTCTCGGGATCTTGGGCACGCACGCACACGCACCCGGCATGAGTTTAAGCCAACGGGTCCGGGACTCGAACCACGGTCGACTATGTGGGAGTCTAGCGACATAGTCATCACGCTAACTGCTGATCCCTATTGTTGCTTTCTATGCATTTCCCCCCCCCACATAATTAATTTGCTAATGAACTTATTAGTCTAAATATTTGCAGTTGATATATTTATATACATGAACCCAAGTCTGACTTTAGGCATAAACATCAGTGAGTGAAATGAACATACTATAAAGTAGTACCTAGCTGGGGTTATATAACTTACTGCAGTCATCAAATATGCATTTTTTTAAAAAAAATTTCGATATGAACAGTTTTAGTGGGTTTTTTTCCTCCTGAAATTTTTTTTAAATTAATTTACATTCATTCCCTGAGCATCATCACAACATACTAAATGTGGTTTTCCATCTAGAATAAACTGCATAGTGGCTTAATCATGCATGTTATCATCAATACTATTCCATTTCTACTTTCATATATATGTGTGTGTGTGTGTGTGTGTGTGTATATATATATATACACACACACACACACACACACACATATATATATATATGTTTTATATATATATATATATATATATATATATATATATATATATATATATGTTTTTTACCCCATGTCTGACCCTCTGCCCTTTTCCCCTCTCTTATTACACTATCTCTGCTGTCTACAGTTGTCTTCAACTCCTTAAGTAATTGAAACTCAGAGCATCCACCACTCCTTCTTTTTCCTACTCCAGGTTACTCCTTGGAATATATTCATGACTCTCACAGGATATATAAACCCAGCTTTCACATTTTCTTCTAATCAAAATGAGAAAATTACTTTAGACAAGTTTAAATAATTCTCCCCCTAATTTACAACCCACTTACTTGTGGGATTTTGTAGAGCTCCATTAGGGTTTCAATCTGAGCTGAAAATGCTGATGTCGTTCCTGCAACAATGGCAACAGATTTCTTCTGTGTCTGGCAGTTGTAGTTAGGGAAAGACTGATTCCCTCCATACAGCCACAGTAGAGCATTCTCTAAAGTCCTTTGCTCACTGGGAAGGGCATTGTAGATGTCAGAACCCAAGGAAATGTTGGGTAGCAGATTGGGGTTCTTGTTGATCTCCTCAATGGCAAAGAGAAATGCCAGTACGTATTGATAGTTCTTCCAAAACCATCTAGGCACAGAGGAAAGCATTAGAGAGAATGGTCAATTCATGTAATTCAAAGACAGCTGTTAAGTCAAGCCAAGAGATAGGAGATTCAGGCTGCCATTGAACGATTTTCCAGCTCTGACTTACAGAGTTTATGCAAACAGAGCTCTCAGGACTCTGGAATGTCTTGAAATGACTCTTTTATGACAAAACAAACTGAACACGCCACTAAGAGAGGTATACAGAGCTTTTTGAGTGGAGTAAGGTTATATTAAGTGGATGATATTGTTGTCAATTGGTTAGGCTCTCTTTTTCGTTCTTTCCCTTTTCCCTCATTCCTTCCTTTCTTTTTCATTACTCTTTCTTTCTCTTTATTTTTTCCTTCTTCATTCTTCCTTCTTTCCTTTTCTTTACTTTCTCTTGATTTCTTTCTTTCTGCTTTCATTCTTTCTTTTCTCTTCTTCTTTCCTTCCTTCTTCTTTATTTCTTAGTGCATTCTATTTCTTTCTTTCTTTTCTCTTTTTTCTCTTTCTTTCTTCCTTCTTTTCTTTCTCTCTCTCTTTCTTTTTCTTTCTCTCTCTTTTTCTATCTTTCTTTCTCTTTCCTCTTTCTTTCTTTCTTTCTTTCTTTCTTTCTTTCTTTCTCTTTCTTTCTTCATTCTTCTTTTTCAGTCCTTTCTTTTTCTTCATCTTTCTTCTCTCTTTCCTTCTTCCTTTTTTCTTTCTTACTCTTTCTTTCTTTCTTTTTTACATTCAATCACTGTGTATATTTGAAGCATACGAAATGAATTCTCCCACCCTGAATACACTGCATATCATTCCAGTCTAAGACGTTACCATATACATTATAATTACTAGTGTTTTTTCCATGTTGGGTCCCTTAAATATTTTGCTTCTTTGTTTTTCCCTTGCTTTCCTCCTTTTTACCATTTACCATTGAACATTTTCTGTTTTTTTTTCTTAGGTTGACTACCTAAAAATACGGTTTCTTGCATTTCAGAAATGCTTATTTATAAATATTGTCTATTGAGTTAAATTTTTTTGAATTCCTTTGTTGTTGCTTCTTAAAATTATGTGTCTTTTATTATTTTATTAAATTTCAGCGTGAATTTAAGAATTAAAATATAGACTTATTTATAAATTATGTTAGAATAATACATTTTTAACTGATCAGTATTTAAGTTGTTTTTTTGTTGACTTGTATGTCTCAATGCTGTGATATCCTATATGATGATTCAGTTCACTTTATGTTAACTCTTAAACTTAGTATTTATATATGTTCAACATTTCCAAAATGGAGTTACTTTATTATTAATACTTTGTTCCCCTTTTTGCTTATTTTTTTATTGACAAATATTTGTCATTAGATCAATATTTACTGGTGCTTCTTACCTTTCCAGTAGTCCTGTTTGTATATTTCTTTATAAAATTCAATTCAATTAGTTTAACCAGATTTCCCCTCACTTACTATTTTTTTAGAAGGACTCGTGCTATAGAGCATGTGACTCACCAGAGAAACAGAGAGACAGAAAGTGAGAAACCACCCCCTTGTAGGAATGGCCACCCTACATTCCTTTCTCCTACATTCTCCTAAAGGGATTTTGACCCACACATACACCCAGCCTGTTTAAAACCACTGGGTCCAAGACCTGAACTGTAGTCGACCATGTGAGATTCCAGTGACATAGCAATTATGCCATCTGCTGTTTCCCTCCCCCTTTACTTCTAATGTCATTTCTATGTGTGCTTTCGTCTATTTACCTCACCCTTTTCTTGGCTATGAATTTTCACATTTCCAAGCTGTATTCAGAATCTTTCCCTTACTGCAAAAATCATATTGGCAAGGTCCCATACCTACCATAACAGTACTAAATAAAGCATTCCTTCTGTGCTCTAACAGGTGGTGTTGGATAATTTTTAACAGTGTATTCCTATTCCGGGCTTTACAATTTTGTAAACAGAATTATGTTACATTTTTAGCACTTTAAAAAATAATGTTTATAGTTAATGAACAGGACTAATGTTGTATATACTAAGATATTCATCACTATAATTATGAATGTCAATGCTCAATAATATTTCTTTGAACTGTTATACGCTGGAAGATTTGAAATAAATTCTCTTTATTTATAAATATCTTGCCTTATTTCTTCTTGATTTTTCCTTATAAACAAAAATTTTTATTTACACTTTATATCAGCTAAGCGTTCATTAGTTTAATTGATATTGTCAATTTATAACTTGTCTGATGTTAAGCTCTTGACTCGGCACAGAGTTGATAAATAACCTAAAGAGATAATAATTATTGGGACCAGCAGTTAGCATAATGGCTATGTCACTGGACACCCATGTAGTCGACCGCAGTTCAAGTCCCGGACCAGGCAGCTTAAACTCACACCGGGCGCGTAGGCGTGAGTGCCCAAGATCCAGAAAGGAGAATGGAGGAGAAGGGATTGCAGAGTGGCTATCCCCACTGGGAGGTGATTTCTCGCTTTCTGTTTCTCTGTCTTTCTCTGTCATTCCGGCGAGCACACGTGCCCTATAGCAAAAAACCTCTCCAAAGCAAAACTTCTGTCTGCTTACTCCTGAACATTCAGACTGAACTTCAAGAATTTGAAAGAAACACACCATCCATCAGATGACAAGAAATCACCGCTGGATCACGAGAAATATGGGAAAACAAGAAAATACCTCTCCTCCAAGGGAAAAAGAGTAACTCTTCTTCATCAACAAGTAGTTCGGTGAAAATCATGGAAATGTCTGATAAGGAATTTAGAGCATTCATAATGTCGAAGCTAACAGAGATGGAAGAGAAGAGAGATAATGAACTTCTAAAAAGAAAGGAGAAAGAAGTTGACAAGTTCCAGGAGATGAGGAAATTCTTGCAAGATCCAATAGAGGAATTACACACTTTACAAAAGACTCAAACGGAACTGTAAGAGATGAAGTATATAATACAGGAAGTCAAAATCTCCCTTGAAAGTATTAAAAGCAGACTAGATCATTCAGAAAATAGAATCTCAGATATAGAAGAGAAAATGGCCTAGAAAAATCTACCACGATGACTGAAAAAATGGCCCAAAAATTTGAGAAAATACGAGAGGACTAGCAGTTGGTGTAATGGCTATGTCGCTGGACTCCCATGTAGTCGACTGCGGTTCACATCCCGGACCCGGTGGCTTAAAACTCACGTCGGGCACATGTGCGTGCGTGCCCAAGATCCCAAAAGGAGCATGGAGGAGAAGAGATTGCGGCATGGCCATCCCCCCTGGGGGGTGATTTCTTGCTTTCTGTCTCTCTGTCTCTGTCTGTCTGTCTGGAGAGCGTACGCGCCCTATAGTGAAAACCTCTCCAAAAAAAAAAAAAAAAAAAAAGAATAATACATGAGAAGTACTAGATACCATCAAATGTCCAAACATCTGAATAATTGGCATTCCAGAAGGTGAAAAGACCCATAAGGGCATTGATAATCTATTCCATGAAATCCTGCAAGAAAACTTTCCAAACCTAGAGAGGCATTCAAACATCCAGTCCCAAGAAATACAAAGGACCCCAAATAGAATCAACCCAAGAAGATCTTCTCCAAGACACATTATAGCCAGGTTGACCAAAATCACAGACAAAGACAAGATACTAAGATTGTCAAGAGAAAAACATCAAGTTACCTACAAAGGACATCCCATCAGGCTAACAGCAGATCTCTCATCAGAAACAATGCGAGTGAGGAAAGAGTGGAAAAATATATTCAAAATGTTATGAGAGAAGCAATTTCAGCCAAGAATACTGTACCCAACTAGATTATCTTTCATGTGGGAAGAAAAGACTAGAACATTCTCAGATAAACAAAACCTGAAAGAATTTACCAGCACCAGACCAGATCTCCAAGAAGTTCTCAAGGGAGTGCTATATCATGAAAATTAAATACAGACACACAGAATTAAGAGTTCAAAAACTAAAAAAGTGGCCAACTTAATCGTAGGGACAAGTCTGGAGTTGAATATTATATCCCAGAATTTAATCAGGAAAATTGAACCAGAACAGAAAATAAAAGTACATGAGACTGATAGGTTCATGCATCTACCATTTGAACAGAATCCTAACCTGTTTCCTGGCTTTAAGCAAAGTTCCTCGGCCTTTCTTTGATTTAAGTTAAAACTGGTTTTCTTAATAGTAACGAGTGAACTCACCATTGAAAGTAGTTAGATTATGTAAGAAATTGTGTGATCAATACAATGTGGGTGGGAAAGGAATGGAAGACAATTGTAGACACCAGAGATAGTGTGAGAAGAGGATGGGAAAGGACAGAGGGTCAGAAAGAGGGGTAAAAATAATTCTAGGAACTAGAAATGGAAAATTTTTTATAACATGCATGATTAAGTCACTGTGCAGTATATTCTGGATGGGAAATCACATTTTGTATGCTGTGATGATGCTTAGGGAAAGAATGTAAATTAAGTTACAAAAAAAAGTTTCAGGAAAAAAAAATATATCTATTCAATGACTGCAGTAAGATATATAGCCCCAGCTAGGTCCTACTTAATAGGATGTTTAAAGTTAGACTTGTGCTCATGGAAATGTATATATCATCTGTGTTTGCTATTAAAATATTTAGATTAATTAAGGTCTTTAGTAATTCAATAAAATGTGGGGGGAAAACAGTATAGAAAGCAAACATAGATACCAGAGACAGTGTGGGAGGAGACTGGGAGATGGTAGAGGGTAAGAGATAGGGAATCAAGGATGAGGGGAAAAAAAGGAAAACATTCAGAAAATAAGAAATGGAAAATTATTTGCTGACAATAACATGTTTGTGGATGTGCTTGATTGAGACAATACACAGTGTACTCTGGATGGAAAATCTCATTATGTATGCTGTAATGATGTACAGTGAATGAATGCAAATAAATAAATTGAAATAAAAATAAATAAATAAATAAGAACTACACTTTAGAAGTTATACTGACATAAAGAAGACAGAAGCCTCAAATTGGAAGTAAATACTTGCAAGTGACATATCTGAGAAAGGACTTATACCTAAAATATTAAATAAATTCTCAATCCTTTATAACAAAATGCAAAAAGAAGGTTACTTAAACATCAATTGACCATGGAAATAATGTTTGACATTAGATATCAAAGGAAATGTAAATAAAAACTAAAATGTACTGTGACTATACTCTTAGTCTACATACTTTTGTTTTTAATTGATTAATTTTCACACTCAGTGTGTATCATTATATCACAGCAAATGAATTTTCTTATCATAAATACACTGTATACTGGTTCAGTCAAACCATAGTCATGCACATTATAATCAACAGATTTCTGTCCACCTTAGGTCCCTTCGATGTTCTGCTTCCCTCTTCATCTCTTTGAGTTCCTCCATCCACCCTCCCCCATGTCCCACCCTCCACCTGCATGTCTCCAGTATCACCATCGCTCTCCATACTCTTACTCATTCTAGAGGAAAATAAAAGCAGACCACAACATGCAATGGTTAGGAACTGGAACTCTTACAATTTGCTAGCGATAAAGTAAAAGGGTACATATAATTTGGTAATTTAAACTTAAATATACAACTACCCTATGATTCAATCATTACAATCTTGAGTGTTTCCCTAAAATAAAAAAAAGCAAGTATCTATATAAAAATTTTCACAAAAATGAGTGTGGTGGCTTTATTTAAAATAAATACTGTTTTATAAAGAAATCAAATACTAAGTGAAAAATAAATTGCATAAGGAAACAATAAGCTATTTTTTATTTTTATTATCATCATAATCTTCTTTATATTACATTGGATTACATATAACTTTACAGTGTATTACATTGCTTTTTCAAAAGGGAATGCCATGCATGTCAGTCAATACAGAGACAGACATTAATCTCCCCAGTTCATCATTCAATATCTTTTCAATATTTTTCCCAATCATTATAATTATTGTTCTAATTATTATTTTTTAAACAGTCAATCACTATTTCTTATTTTGCTCGTAAAAAGACTTTACCTGTCATGAAATACTTCTCAGACCAATCCAGTTGAGAATACTATACATGTCATCATCAACAGGTAATAAGCCATATCGGTTTCCCACTGACGTCCTGCCTCTCTATTTGTTCTCTTGCTATCTTTCTCTATCCTCTCCTCTTCACCTCCCACATTCCCCACTGTCTTATTCTCTTTAAGTACTTTCACTGCTTTAATGTCCTCCAATATTTTGCTCTCTACCATAGAGTGCAGATAGTCGGTATATATTAAGAGGATACATACAATATCTTTCTTTCATAGCCTGGCTTACTTCACTCAACAATAGATCCTCCGTATCTGACCACTTTCTATCAAATGCCAGGGTCTTGTTATTTTTTATGGCTGAGTAGTATTCCATAGAGTATATATACCACACTTTTCCAATCCATTAATCAGTTTGTGGACATTTAGGTTGGTTCCATGTCTTGGCAATTGTGAATAATGCTGCAATAAACATTGATGTGCAAGCACTTTTCTGACTGAGTGTTTTCCTATCCTTTGGATAGATACCCAGAAGTGGGATTGCTGGATCAAATGGTAGTTCTATTTGTAGATCTTTGAGGAACTTGCATATTGTTCTCCACAGTTTACATTCTCACCAACAGTGTAAGAGGGTTCACTTTTCACCACATCCCCGCCAACACTAATCACTTTTTATATTCTTAATCTTTGCCATTCTGACAGGGGTTAGGTGATATCTCATTGTGGTTTTTATCTGCATCTCCCTTATGATGAGGAATGTTGAACATTTCCTCGTATGCTTTTTGGCTGTTCGTATGTCTTCCTTAGAGAGATTTTTTTTGAGAGGTTTTCTCTATAGGGCGCCTGCGCTCGCCACACAGACAGAGAGAGACATAGAGACAGAAAGCGAGAAATCACCCCCCAGAGGGGATGGTCACGCCACAATCCCTTCTCCTCCATTCTCCTCTCGGGATCTTGGGCATGCATGCACACACGCCCGGCATGAGTTTTAAGCCACCGGATCCGGGATGCAAACCACGGTCGACTACGTGGGAGTCCAGCGACATAGCCATTATGCTAAGTGCTAGTTCCCATTCCTTAGAGAGATTTTTGTTCAACTCATTTTCCCATCTTTTAATTGGGTTAATCATTATTTTTTGCACAAGGCACTTGAGTTCCCTGTGTACTCTGGCTATCAGTCCCTTGTCTGAGGCATATTTAACAAACATATTTTCCCATTCTGAGGGTTGTCAGTTCACACTTGTTACTGTGTCCTTTGCTGTGCAGAAACTTCTTAGTCTGATATAGTCCCACTTGTCTATTTTTTAAAATTTATTTATTTATTTATTTATTTATTTATTTATTTATTTATTTACTTATTTTTGTATATACATTCAATCGCATTGTTTAGCTTACAATGTGAGCATTTCAATATGTGAACATTTCTCCCCAGTCCCATTGATCAAAATATCTTCAACCAATAACACCACACTTCCCCATCCCATCAATGTTCTAACCTCTGTATCCCTTCTCCACTTGTCTATTATAGGGATTATTGCCTGTGCTTTGGGAGTCTTATTTAGGAAGTCTTTCCCTACTCCAATGTTTCTCAGAGTTTCCCCAGCATTTTCCACTAGTACTTTTATTGTTTGAAGTCATAGGTTCAGATCTTTGATCCATTTTGAGTTAATTTTTGTTAATGGTGAAAGATGGAGGTTCAGTTTCATCTTTCTGCAGGTGGATAGCCAGTTTTTCCAGCACCATTTACTAAAGAGGTTTTCCTTTTCCCAATGGATTGACCGATATCCTTTGTCAAAGATCAGTTGGCTGTAAGCTTTGGGGGTTATTTCTGGGGTCTCTATTATATTCCATTGGTCCACATGTCTGTTTTTATGCCAATACCGTGGTTTTTTATTATTATTTTTTAGAATTATTTTATTTAACTTTATTTATTTTAATTTGACGAGAGAGAGAAAGAGAGAGAGAGAGAGAGAGAGAGAGAGAGAGAGAGAGAGAGAGAAGGAAAGTGACTAAGCAAGCCGCCAGGTCCGGGACTTGAACCATGGTCGACCATGTGGGAGTCCACTGTTCTTAACTACCACGCCACCTGCTGGTCCCCCAATACCATGTTTTTTTGATGACCACAGCTTCATAGTATATCTTGGGATCAGGGAATGATATGCCTCCTACTCCATTCTTCTTGTGCAGGATTGCTTTTGCAATACGAGGTCTTTTATGATTCCAGATAAATTCTATGATTGTCTTTTCTAGATCTGTGAAGAATATTTCTGGTATTTTGATTGGAGTTAGTTAAACATGTAGATTAATTTGGGTAGAATTGCCATTTTGATTATGTTAATTCTTCTAATCCAGGAGCATGGGATGTCCTTCCACTTTTTTATGTCACTTTCCATATCTTTTTTAAGATTTTCATAGTTTTGGAGGAGCCAGGTGTGCCAAGTGCTGAGGATTACTGCTAGGCTTCAGTCGCCCTGCCCCGGGCCGTCGCCTTCTGAGAAAAATCGTGGAATCATGTCGAATATGGAGAAACACTTATTTAACTTGAAGTTTGCTGCCAAAGAACTTAATAGGAATGCCAAAAAATGTGATAAAGAAGAAAAGGCTGAGAAAGCCAAGATTAAAAAGGCCATTCAGAAAGGCAATACTGAAGTTGCAAGAATACACGCTGAAAATGCAATCCGCCAGAAAAAGCAAGCAATCAGTTTCTTGAGAATGAGTGCTAGGGTTGATGCTGTGGCAGCCAGAGTTCAAACTGCAGTAACAATGGGCAAGGTAACAAAATCCATGGCAGGTGTAGTTAAGTCTATGGATGCTACATTGAGGAGTATGAACCTTGAAAAGATTTCTGCCTTGATGGACAAATTTGAACACAAGTTTGAAACACTGGATGTTCAAACACAGCAAATGGAAGACACAATGAGTAGCAGTACAACCCTAAAAACACCACAAAATCAAGTAGATATGCTGCTTCAAGAGACTGCAGATGACGCTGGCCTTGATCTCAATTTGGAACTACCGCAGGGTCAAACAGGATCTGTTGGCACAAGTGTTACTTCGACAGAACAGGATGAACTATCACAGAGACTTGCTCGTCTTCGTGATCAAGTGTAATTCCAAGAACTGGTGCTTCTGTTTGCTTCACTTGCTTATGAAATGTTCTTTGTGTGTAAATATAGATAAGTTGCACTCCAATTAACACTAAAAGCACTATATATTCCAGAATGGTTAAACATTATTTGTAAGTAATGTTTTCTTTTGCCTCAAATACATTAAGAAATTCCAGGAAATTTCCAGCTTGACAGATTTTATAGTTCTGTATACTATGTGTAAAAGTGTGAAGGACATATTTTTATAGATGTCTTTGTCAGATCTAGATTTAGCTTCTTTATTGAACATCTTCTTCAGAAGTGGATCAGAAATTTAGCACCAAAGTACTAGTGAGAGTAAAGTACTTTAGGCAGAATAAATTATGCCATAAAGAATTTTTTTTCTAATTTAAAGTAATTTTTAATTTCCGCAGTGATGTGATACATGAAAATAATAGCAGGGAAAGCATGTTTACATAGCCAGAAACACCTCATTTGGTATCAAACAATGGACAATACCATTTTGTGTGTTTCATGTTTGTTTTTGTTATCTAGGCAGAAATGTAGTTGACTTATAATCTGTGTTCATCAGCTTTTAAATTTAAATTTTAATTTATTCTAATTTTAACCCAGTAATTTAATGACTATTATTTGAAGCCCTAGAGTTTTTTGTTTGTTTGTTTTGTTTGTTTGTTTGTTTGTTTGTTTTGCAGGGTGAGGTTTTTGCTATAGGGCACGTGCAGTCTCCAGAAAGACAGAGAGACAGAGAGAGACAGAAAGCGGAAAATCACCCCCCGGGGGGAGGGATGGCCATACTGAAGTCCGTTCTCCTCCATTCTCCTCTTGGGATCTTGGGCACTCATGCACTTGCACCTGACATGGGTTTAAGCCACCAGGTCCAGGATGTGAACCACGGTCGACTACATGGGAGTCCAGTGACACAGCCATTACACCAACTGCTAGTCCTAAAGCCTTATAGATTTTAAAAATGTTTCATTGATAATTTTCTGTATATCCAGAGAAATTCCGTAACATTAAATCAAAGAAATTGCCCATTTAAAAATTTTCTCTGTACTAGATATCAGTGTCATTAAGACTGTTGGAAAAATGTTACTGTTCATTCTTTGAAATTAAATTCTGAGGCATATTAAAAAAAAAGATTTTCATAGTTTTCTTTATAAAGGTCTTTGACTTTCTTAGTTAGGTTTATTCCTAGCTATCTTATACATCTTGTGGCTACGGTGAAAGGGATTCCTTTCTTCAGCTCTTCTTCGTTCAACTAATTGTTCATATATAGAAATGCTATAGATTTTTGGATATTGATTTTGTATCCTGCCACTTTACTATATTCACTTATTACTTCAAGAAGTTTTTCCATGGAGACCTTTGGGTCTTCTAAGTATACCATCATGTCATCTGCAAATAAAGATATCTTCAACTCTTCTTTGCCTATTCGAATGCCTTTTATATTTTTCTCTTCTCTGATTGCATTAGCTAAGACTTCCAGTACTATATTAAAGAGCAGTGGAGAAAGTGGGCAGCCTTGCCTAGTACCCGTTTTTAGCGGAAAAGCTTTCAGCTTTTCCCCATTCAGTATAATGTTAGCTGTAGGTTTTTCATAGATGACTTTTATTGTGTTGAGAAATGACCCTTCTATACCAATCTTAATGAGGGTCTTAATCATAAAAGGATGTTGTATTTTATCAAATGCTTTCTCCGCATCAATCGAAATGATCATATGGTTTTTATCTTCCTTTCTGTTAATGTGGTGTATTACATTTATGGTCTTGCGTATATTGAACCACCCTTGCATTCCTAGTAGAAAGCCTACCTGGTTGTGATAAATAATCTTTGTTATATGTTGTTGGATACGATTTGTGAGTATCTTGTTGAGAATTTTTGCATCTATATTCATCAGTGATATTGGTCTGTAGTTTTCCTTTTTTGTCATGTCCTTATCTATTTGGGGGATGAGGATGATGGAGCCTTCATAAAATGAATTTGGAAGGTTTCCTTCCTTTTGAATATTTAGAAACAATTTTAGTAGGATAGGGGTTAACTCTTCCTTAAAAGTTTTGTAGAATTCAGAAGTGAAGCCATCTGGTCCTGGGCTTTTCTTTGATGGGAGGTTATTTATTACTGATTCAATCTCCTGGCTTGTTATGGGTCTATTCAGGTTCTCTATGTCCTCCTGATCCAATCTTAGTATATTATATGCATCCAGTAATTTGTCCATCTCCTCCAAGTTATCTTGTTTGTTGGCATATAGTCGCTCAAAGTATCCTCTAATGATGTTTTGAATTTCTGTTATGTCTGTTGTAATATGGCCTGTTTCATCACATATATGATTAACCTGGTTTCTTTCTTTCTTCTTCTTGATCAGTCTAGCCAATGGTGTGTCAATCTTGTTAATCTTTTCAAAGAACCAGCTTTTGCTTTCATTTATTTTCTGTATGGTTCATTTATTTTCTATTTCATTTATTTCTGTTCGAACCTTTATTATTTCTTTTCACGTGGCATTTTTGGGGTTTGTTTGTTGTTGTTTTTCCAATTCTCTGAGGCATGATGATAAGTTATCTATTTGCCATCTTTCCATCCTTTAATTATATGCACTAATTGCTATGAATTTCCCTCTTTTGACTGTGTTTGCTGTGTCCCATAGATTCTGGACACTTGTGTACTCATTATCATTTGTTTCCATATATATTTTTTTATTTCAGTCTTAATTTCTTCAGTAGTGAAGAAGTCCTTCAGAAGTAGGTTGCTGGGACCAGCAGTTAGCATAATGGCTATGTCGCTGGACTCCCATGTACTCGACCGCTGTTCGAGTCCCGGACCCAGTGGCTTAAACTCACGCCAGGTGCGTGTGCGTGCGTGCCCAAGATCCCGAGAGGAGAATGGAGGAAAAGCGATTCCTGTGTGACCATCCACCCTGGGGGGTGATTTCTCGCTTTCTGTCTCTATGTCTCTCTCTGTCTGTCTGGTTAGTGCACACGCCCTAAAGCAAAAACCTCTCCAAAAAAAAAAAAAAAAAAAAAAAAAAAAGAAAAAAGAAGGTTGCTCAGTTTCCATGTGTTTGTGTGTTTTCGGGGGTGTTTCTTGAAATTAATCTTGAGTTTAATTCCATCATGGTCAGAGAAGATGCTGGATACAGTTTCTACGCCTTTGAATCTGTAAAGGCTTGATTTGTGTCCTAAGAGATGATAAATCTTCGAAAAGGTTCCATGCCAGGGTGAGAAAAATGTATATGTGGTGGATGTAGGATGGAAAGTTCTACAGATATCTGTCAAGCCCATTTGATTTATAGTATCATTTAAGTCCTGTATCTTTCTATTTATTTACTGTCTAGAAGATCTTTCTAAAGTAGATAATGGGGTGTTGAGATCTCCAACAATTGTAGTATTTTCCCCATCTCTCCTTTTAGCTCCAGCAGTCTTTCCTTTACATGTTTAGGTGCACCTGAGTTGGGTGCATAGGTATTTATAAGGGTTATGTCTTCTTGCTGGATTACCCCATTTACTATTATATAATGCCCTTCTTTGTCTCTTCTTACAGTCTTTGTCTTGAAATCTATTTTGTCTGAGTTCACTATCGCTACTCAGCCCTTTTTTGATTTCCATTTGCATGGAATATCTATTTCCAGCCCTGTACTTTTAGTCTACGTATGTCTTTATCCATAAGGTGAGTTTCTTGTATGCAACAGATAGAGGGTTTCTGTTTTCTTATCCATTCAGCCAGTCTATGTCTCTTAACTGGAAAATTTAATCCATTGACATTCAATGTAATTATAGATATTTCTGTACCTGATTTTATCCTATTGTTAAGTGAGCCATTTTCTTAGTTGATTTTTTTTCTTGTATAGCTGTCTATCTGATTTTTTAGTTTTCCTGGTATAGTACTCCCTTCAGAACCTCTTGAGGAGCCAGTCTGGAGTTGGTAAATTCCTTCTAATTTTGTTTATTCGAGAATGTTTTTATCTTTTTTATTCCATTTAAAGATAATTTAGCTGGGTATAGTATTCTTGGTTGAAACTGTTTTTCACTCAACATTTTGACTATGCTTCCCCATTCTTTCCTTGCCTCCATTGCTTCCACCGAGAGATCTGATGTTAGCCTGATGGAGTGACCTTTGTAAGTAACTTGACGTTTCCCTCTTGCCAACTTTAGTGTCTTGTCTTTGTTTTTTTGTTTTTTTTTTTTTTTTTTTTTTTTTTTTTTTGAGAGGTTTTTGCTATAGGGCGCGTGCTCTCGCCAGACAGACAGAGAGAGACATTGAGACAGAAAGCGAGAAATCACCCCCCAGGGGGGATGGTCATGCCACAATCCCTTCTCCTCCATTCTCCTCTCGGGATCTTGGGCACGCACGCACACGCACCCGGCGTGAGTTTTAAGCCACCGGGTCCAGGACGCGAACCGCGGTCGACTATGTGGGAGTCCAGTGACATAGCCATTACACTAACTGCTGGTTCCCTTTGTTTGTTGTTTTTACCATTCTGGCTATGAAGTGCCATGGAGAGGATCTTCTTGGGTTGGTTCTACTCGGTGTCCTATGTATTTCTTGGGTCTGGATATTTGAATGCCTTTCTAGGTTTGGAAAGTTTTCTTCTAGGGTTTCATGGAATAAATTATCTAGGCCATTATTATTTTCTTCCTCTTCTGGAATACCAATTATCCAGATGTTAGAGCGCTTGATGGTATCCAGTATTCCTCGTATATTATCCTAATTTATCATGGTTGTTTTCTCAATCTTCTTGATACTTTTTTCTAGGTCAGATCTTTTGTCTTCTGCATTAGAGATTCAATCTTCTGCCTGATCTAACCTACTTTTAATACTTTCAAGGGAGGTTTTGATTTCCTGTATCACATTTCTCAACCCTAGAAGTTCCATCTGGTTCTTGTTTAAGGTATCCATTTCTTCTTTCAAGTCATGAAAGGACTTCCTCATATCCTGGAGCTCCTTGTCTCTTTTTTCTTCCATCTCAGTTAATTTGGTCACTACAAATATTCTGAATTCCTTCTCAGACATGTCCACGATGTCCATTGTATTGACTGTGGGTGATGTGGGCTTGAGGATTTCCCATGAGGGAGAAGCCTTTTGTTGGTTGCTCATATTTCTTGAGCTTCTGCGATTGTTCCTAGTCATCAGGTAATCTATATGATGCTTCCTAACTTATTTAAGGTATCTCTGAGTGTTAAGAGTTGTACAGGATTAGAAAATTAATGATTTCTCTTAGGGTTGGCCTACCTGTTGCTCACAGTTACCATTAACTTTTGCCACTGGTCCTGGATGGCCCAAAGTCCTCCCTGTTTCTAAGGAGTGGTGAGCCTCCAACTGACCTAATAAGGAACACCAAGAGCAAAGAAAAACGAAACAAAAAAGACATCCCGCGGTGCGTAATGCGCCCCACATACTATTCAAATCACTAAAGTTCAGAGAGTCCAAAGGCAAGTGGAGAAGACCCAGAGGATGAGTGACAGGTCAGGCCGCCTTGTGTCTGGAACTGATGGCAGGCTTGATTCGGTTTGTGGGTGGGGTGAGGTGCAGGTTCATCTTCAAGTCGCATACAACCAACCTGGGGTCCAAGGAGGAGGATGGGTGGGGATGCCGAAGTGCCCAAGCGGTTGGGCCTGTGGCCTCCAGCTGCCTGGTGTCCGGAACTCGCAATAGGCTATTCAAACAATAGAACATTACTTTACAACAAAAAGAAAGGGGATTTTGATGAATACAGTACTATGGATTTTAAAAAAATATTGTGTTTTGTGACTAGAACAAAGCAAATGGTAGTCCATACAGTATAATTTTAGAAATAAAAGTAATAGATTATAGTGTCAGAAAGGTGATGGCTGGTCGCCTGGGTAATGAGAAGAAACAAAGCAAAATTTTCTGGAAATTTTTAAGTAATACAGAAGTTCATTATCTTGAATATGGTTATGTATTCATACATTCATGTGTAAGTCAAAGTATTTGAAATGGTACATTTCAAGTGTGTGCAGCTAATATTATGTAACTTATACCTTAATGAATTGTTCAAAAAGTAAATTACCGGGGAAAAATAAAAACTTTTGAAGGGAGCAAGTCATTGTGGCAGTATTAATACAAACGGACCCCATAAAGAGATCCCCGGTCATGTCTCAGGACCTCTCTGTACATACAAGGTGCATGCACAGGCTTGTGACTTGGGATAGTAGAGACTGGATGTGGACCTCCGCATGAAGACCCTGTATGAATGCCTCTCTCTATCTCTATCATAAAAATAATAAATAAACTTTAAAAATAATTAAAGTTATAAGAAAAGTGAAAATTATAATACTTGCATTCAAAATACAAATAATTTTATAAACCATATATAATTAGTAAATATAAGAATTTAATAATAAATTATATTAATATAAGACAAAAGGTGTACCAAATAATACCTGTGAAACAAGCATAAACTCATTTTGCATTATTTATTGACTAATCACAAAGGTAATCATATCGCAGGATGCTTGGGGTTTTTCAAAGTGACCATCCTTCAGATGCACCGTGGGAGATTTTTGCTCCATAATTTCAGCCCAAGATTGACCTTCTAATTCTAAAAACCTAACAAGGATGTACCACTGGGAATGTGTATTGTTTGAAAGCTCCCAGAGAACTTATATGAGAATCAAAGATTTAAAGCTGTCCTGATGAGTCAGTGTGAAGGAAAATGGATCTCATATGGCAAACCATGGCTTGAATCCCAGGCCCTGCAGCATCTTAGAAAAATAATCACAAACATCTCTGGTGCCTATGTATGAGTATCCTAAATTTTTATAAAATGGAGAAATGAAAAAGAAGGGATTATAGTATGACCATGCCCCATGGGGGGTTAGTGCTTTCTTTCTGTCCCTCTATCTGTCAAACATACTATCTAGAATTATTTTTAAAAGAATTAAAGATTTGGATTTGCTTTATCTGATCATAGTAGAACTCTCCTCAAAATAAAACAAGCAAGCAAACAAACAAACAAACAAAACCTAGAAATAAAATTACCTGACAATAGAACAAATATTTAGGAATATTTGACATAAGTATATTTTTATGACTTTAAAAGTTATTTATTTAAGAGCTAGTGTTTACGAACTATTACCTATATGCTGAAACACATACAGTAAGCTGGTATGAAAGTATACAGAAACATATTAAGTTCAGATAGCTTACAAGGCGATTTTACAACTAGCACATTGTAGTGCCAGCTAATTCAAAGCATTGTGGTCAAATCGATAGAGTAATATCTTAGAGGATATAAGGGATATACATTAGCAAATCAGAAAAAATGATCATCAAGGTAGGAAACACAAGAAATGACAGGGTACAGATGACAACACATTTTAAAAACACATCTGGTGGGCCATAGTCAATAAGAAGAAGCAGGAATTAACAAACTACAGTCCTGTAGAATGATTTTATATATCAATGGTGGAACAGAGGAGGTACAATAGAACAGAGAAGATATCTCTGTCCTTAAGTAGTGCACAGTCTAACTGTGGGATGCATTACTAAGAAAGAAGACAGATTTAAGAACAGTTTATTTTTATAAAATAAGGGAAAAGGACACCTAAATGTGAATGAAATGGGTACAGAAAAAATACAGCTTTCATCTTTGAACTACAATGAAAGAAAGATGTAGAACAGATTTCCAAAGATTTGGGGGAAGTTGATTTGTTATTTGCTTTCTCCTACCTCAGTCACCAAAGAGAAAGCAGAAAGAGAATGGTATACTTTGATGAGTGTTTCCAAGTGCAGACTGGGGAGCCTCCTTCTAATGAAGAAGGGATAACTCACAGATCCCTTTTTCTCTTTTTTAATGACAAGGCATGTGTACATGCATGAGACAGAGATAAGAGACAGAGGCAAAAAGAGAAATAGAGAGAAGCACCCTCAAAAGGTTTTTTATCACACCGTGGTCCTCTTTCTCTAGGTGTTCTGCTCCCATGGATCCTGAGTACCAGTGCACATCTGCCTGGAAAATTTTTTACACAAATCCAGGAAACAGATGCCATGATGGGCTATATGACTTCTAGCCTCCCAGGGTCCATGCATCACCATTGTACCACAGCCAGTTGCTTGTTCTCATCTCAGAGAACCAGGCCCTATGAAACTGGCCAAACTAGACATAAGGGCATGTTTCCAGCATGAGTTTTCTAGTGATGATTAAAAGTGGAATGCTGGCTAAAGGCTTTCCCACAATCACTGCATTCACAAGGTTCCTCTCCAGTGTGAACGCTGATGCACAATAGGCTGTAAGTTGTCACTAAAGACTTCTCACAACAGTCATTGCATTTATAACATTTTCCCTCAGTATAAGTTCTCTAGTACATAAGGCTGAAAATATAACTGAAGACTTTCCCACACTCATTACGTTCACAGGATTTTTCATTAGCATGGATTCCTTGGTGTATAATAAAGTGAGAGTTTCAATTCAAGAATTTTTCATACTCATTGCATTTATAGGGCTTTTCACTTGTGTAAAGTCACTGCGCACTTAACTACATTCAAAACATCTTCCTCAAGTATGAATGCCCTCATGGCCAAGAAATAAAGCTCTGATTGAAGACTTTCTTATGTTCACTACGTTTGTATGTTTGTTGTTCCATTGGAGGCTCTGATGTCAAGTAAGATACATACTCGGAATGAAGTCCCTGTCACACTTATTACACTCATAAGACTTCTTCCTGTTTGGAATCTCTGATGGCCAGTAAGGTTTCTAATGGAGCAGAAAGCTATTCCACATTCACTATACTCATAAGGATTCTTACCTGTGTGAAGAACCTGCTGTTGGACAAGGCAGTTGCTCCAAATGAATGCCTTTCCAGAATCCTTGCATTGATGAGGGCTCATCCCAGTTTGCACTCTGTGGTGGTCAGTAAGTTGGGAACTCTGAGTGAATGCTTTTGCACATTCACCACATTTAAAGTTTCCCCATTATGGAGCCTCTAGTGTTGAAGGAGACTGGAGCTGTGCAGACAGGTCTTCCTAAACTTGTGGCATAGGGTTTTACCCTGTGTGAGATCTGAGATGAACAATAAGCTGAGAGGTCTGCCTGAAGTTCTTAACACACTCATCACACTCAAAAGGCTTCTCTCCAGTGTGAATTAGCAAGTGGCCATAAGGTGGGAACTCTACTTCTAATCTGTGACAGTTATGGGCAACAGGTGCCATTAAGGCACTGGACACAGCCATTTCTTCCTAGAGTCCACTTTAGGCTCTGAATGCCCATGCTACTGACTTGTTCTGAGCCCGGTACACACTGCACTTGATCACACCACCTCCTCCCAACTACAGAAGCTGTTTGGGCATTTCCAGGAGCTATCAGGAGACCAGCTCCCACAGAAGCTCTAGAAAAAGGGCCTACCTTCTGTGTGAGCTCTCTAGGTTCTGGAAATTTTCACTACTATCATGTGCTGAGCCTGTTACACACCACATGTCTAGCACACTTTACCTCGGAGGGGTCCCTCTGGCCTGTAAGTCCTCTGCTACTGAGTCCTGCAGAGCCCAGTACACACTGCAGCTATACTATATAGATCTCTGTCTTCTGTGAGAGCCACCCAGCTATTTCTCCTACAAACTCTGACTTGCCCTGGGACTGATTTCACTACAACTGGAGTCCATGACTCTCCTACCTGTACAGGTCCCTCTAAAATCCACATGCTTTTGCTGCTTTTAGGTGCTGGGTTGAATATATACCACAGCTCCAGTGCATGGGCTCCTCTATTCTGCAGGTGCATCCAAGCACGGTCAGCCAGGGCCAAGAGCCCAGTTTATGCAACAGCTCCATTATGAGGGCCTCTACCTTCTGTGGGGGCCTGCCACGCTCTACAGGCCTTCACTACTGACACGTGCTGAGCCATGTCCACTCCGGCTCCTGCACATGGGTCCCTCCATCCCACAAGACTCCTCTAGGCTGTACAAGCTTCGAGTAACTGGCAGGTGCTGAGCTCAAAACACACCAAAATCTATAAAATATAATAAAACTATATTTATGGGAAAACTTAAAATGATAAGTGTCTTCATCAAAGAAATAGAAAAAATTCTAATTGTACACCCAGAGGAACTAAAATCTAAAACAAAAACAAAACAAAACAATCAAACAAAAATTTAAACCAGAAAGAAAAAAATAATAAAAGTCATAGGGAAAATAAGTAAGCAAACAAAAAATAACATGAGGACAAACCAAATAAAAAAATTCAATAATACAAAATGTTTTTAAAAGATAAACATAATTAACAAATGATTAGCTCAACTAAAGCAAAAAGAGAGAAGACACGAATAATAAAGTCAGTAATGAAAAGAAGACATTATAACTGATATCACATAAATACAAGAGAGAGAGATTATGAACAACTATATGCCAAGAAACTGAAAAATCTTGACATAACAAATTACTATATACATACAACCTACCAAGTCTAAACAAGGAAGAAATAGAAAACCAGAATAGACTAATAACTGAGATTGAATCAGAAATTAAAAAAAACAAAAAACAAAAAACAAAAACTCCCAACAAGGAAAATCCAGAACCAGATGTCTTCACTGCTTAATTCTTTTTATTTATTTATTTATTTATTTATTTATTTATTTATTTATTTATTTTTGTATTTACATTAAATCGCATTGTTTAGCTTACAATGTGAGCATTTCAATATGTGAACATTTCTCCCCAGTCCCGTTGATCAAAATATATTCAACCGATAACATCACAAAAACCTTTGTAGGAAAACTAATACCTCCTCAAATATTTTACAAGGTAGAGGCATAAGTGGAGGCTTCCACTTCTACCACCAAAGTTATTCTATGAGGCCAGCACTACCCTGATATCCAAACCAGGCAAAGACATAACAACAACAAGGAAAACTAGAGACAAATATACTTGATGAACATAAATGGAAAAATCTTGAAGAAAACACTAGAAAATAAACTCCAATAGCATATCAAAATTATTGAAATCATTCCAGGTATGTAAGTATTATTTAACATACACAAATAAATAAATGTGACATATCACATCAAAAATGAAGGACAAAAGCAATATTATCGTCTCAATAAATATGGATAAAACACTTAAACATCACTTTATACATAAACCTTTCATCAAATAGGTATAGAAGAAATGTACTTCAACAAAATGTCAGTACCAAACCAATCTAAAGCTAATATCATACCTAGTGGGGAAAAGCTGAACTCTTTTTCCTAGGAAGTGGAGCTATATAAGATGTCCACTTTACCACTTACATTCAACATAGCAGTGGAATTCTGAGCCAGAGTAATAGGGAAGAGAAAGGAATAAAGAGCACCCAAATCGGAAAGGAGGAGTTCAAAGTATCCCTATCATCAGACAACATATTCTAAGGCATATAAAACACTAAAGATTCCTAAAAATCTTTTAGAATTGCTTTTAAGAAGTTTAGTAAGGTTGCAGGATAAAAGATTATAATAAAAGAATCATAAACATTTAAAAATTATATTTATTTTGTTTTACATTTAATTGCTATATATCAGTACTATACACAAAATGAACTTTCCCAGCATGAAAACACTGTATATTAGTCCAAAGATGATACCATATACATTATCAACAGATATTTTCCATTTTGTGTCCATTAACTATTTTGCTTTTTTCCCATTAAATTCCCTCTCTTATCCCCAATTGCCCATGTTCCTCCCACACAATCTCTAGTATCTGCAGTTGCTCTCCAATACCTTCCCATCTTTCAGTCTCTGCTATAGAATACAGTAAGAATATGCAATGTGTCTCTTTCATAGTTTGACTTGTTACAACTAAGTGTCCCATATTTGTACATTTTGTATCACATATAAGGGTCTTATTGTTTTTTTGACTGAGTAGTATTCCACAGTTTATATATGCCACACTTGTAAAACCATTCATCCAACCTTAAACATTTGTGTTGATTCCATGTCTTAGCAATTATGAATAATGCTGTAATAAACATGTATGTGCAAGTGTTTTACTAAGTATATTTTTATCCTTTGTTTAGATACCCAGGACTGGAATTGCTGAATCATATGGAGTTCTATTTGTAGGTTTTTGAGGAGCTTCTATATTATTCTCCACAGTGGCTGTGAGAATTTACATTCCCACCAATGGTGTAGGATGGGTTGCCTTTCACCACAGCCTCACCAGCATTTATCATTCTTTACTTTTTTAATCTTAACCATTTTGACTGAGGTTAGGTAATATCTCATTGCAGTTTTTAAGTTCATTTCTCTTATGATAAGGGATGTTGAGCATTTTTTCATAAGCTTTTTTGCCATTCATACGTCTTCCTCGTAGTGTGATCTGTTCATTTCATTTGCCTATCTTTTAATAATTGGGTTGATTAGTTTATTTTTATGGAAGCTGCTATATATTCCCTATATATTCTGGTTACTAGTCTCTTATCAGATGCAGATTTTGCAAATAGATTCTCCCATTCTGAAGGTTGTCAATTCACTCTATTTCTTTTGCAGTGCAGATGCTTTTTAACTAAATGAAATTCCACTTGTCTATTTTTGGATTTATTGCCTATGCTTTGGGGATCTAATTTAAAAAGTTTTTGCCTACTTTGAGGTCTCAAAACTTTCCCTTGTGTTTTCCACTAGTAGTTTTATAAGTGGAGGTTTAATGTTTAGATCTTTGATCAATTTTGAGCTGGTTTTTTAATAATGGTGGTAGAAAAAGGCTTAGTTTTATTTTTCTGCAGGAGAATATACAGTTTTTGAGTACCATTTGCTGAAGAGACTTTCTTTCCCCACTGAATTGTCTTGGACACTTTGGTAAATATCAATTGGTTATATATTTTGGGGTTTATTTCTGAGTTCTCAATTTTTTTCCATTGGTTTTCCCACCTACTTTTGTGCCAGTACCGTGCTTCAGGTGATTCAACTTTGTAATATAGTTTGGAGTCATGGACTGAGATGCGTACTTCCTTCTTTTTGTCAGATATTGCTTTGCTGATATGGGACCTTTTATGATTCCAGACAAGTTTTATGATTTTTTTTCTAATATTTCTGGTAATTTAATATGGATTACATTAAGTTTATAAATTAATTTGGGTAGAATTGACATTTAATTATATTAATTCTTTCAATCCAGGTGCAGGAGATGTCTTTAAAGGTTTTTGTATCATTTTTAATTTTTAAACAAATTTCAATACTTTTCCTTTTTTAATTTATTTTTAATTTCTTCCATTTTATCACGTATGTCCTTACAATGGACAATATTTCTTTTTCCAGCATGAATACCACACATGTCAGTCAAGACAAAGATATTACTATATACACTATCACCAGCAATAGCTTCTCATTTTTTGTCCATTAAACATATTTTTACTTTTTTTCTTCTCTTTCCCTCTCTCTCCTTTCCATACTAAAATTTCTTTTTACATTTTATTGATTCACAAAAAATCTTAAACTAAAACTATGGACTAAGGAAAAATCTAGTGACAAATGCACTGTAATTTTCTTCTGAAATAGTTTTTACTCCCTCCACTCCTTTTCTGTTTTACTAAAGAGAGGTATAAGCTAGCTTATTTGGAAATAAAAAAAAAGTTATTCTCACTTTGGTCTGTTATTTGCAAAAAGCTCTGTATGAATTCCATTTCTTTTCTTTCTTTCTTTTTTTTTTTTGGAGAGGTTTTTGCTATAGGGCACGTGTGCTCGCCAGACAGACAGAGAGAGACAGAGAGACAGAAAGCGAGAAATCCCCCCCCCCCCAGGTGGGATGGTCACGCCGCAATCCCCTCTCCTCCGTTCTCCTCTCGGGATCTTGGGCACGCATGCACACGCGCCCAGCATGAGTTTAAGCCACCGGGTCCAGGACTAGAACCGCGGTCGACTACATGGGAGTCCAGCAACATAGCCATTACGCCAACTGCTGGTCCCTAAATTCCATTTCTGATAAAAGATAACAGATACTATTGTATTTTTGAACTTATGCAAATAACCATTTTGCCACAAAATGAGAATGCTCACACATATTTTCCAATTGCAAGGGGGTCAGGAAAGGAGAAAAGTTTATGTTTCAATTAAAAAAAATTAACATATTGCTGATCCTATCAGTGACTCACAAAAAAACCCATATCTTTATATCTGGAAGACAAAGCATAAAAGAAAATTAGTAATGCTTTAGAGAAAAGTCATAAAATTCTATTTCACCAGTTAAGTCTCATGTAATCTCACTGTTGTTGAATTTGCAGTGTTACTGTGGTCTTATCTTTCTGTTTAAATCCTTATCTGACGCATAGTTATTTTTCAACATTATTAGTGATATTTCTGAACTTGTCCCTAACATTAAATTGGCCTTTTTCTTGGTCATTTTTTGCTCTCTTTAGTCAATCTATCTTTAGTTTTCCTGGTATAGCACTCCCTTTAGAACTTCTCAAAGAGGTGGTTGGGTGTTGGTAAATTCTTTCAGGTTTTGTTTATCTGAGAATATTTCTAGTTTTTCTTCCCACATGAAGGATAATTGTGTCAAATACAGTATTATTGGTTGAAATTCTTCTTTCATTAATACTTTGAATATATTTCTCACTCTTACCTTGCTTGCATTTTTTCTGATGAGAGGTCTGACATTAGCCTGATGGAATGCCCTTTGTAAGAAATTGAATATCTCTCTTTGCAATTTTTCAATTTCGTCTTTTCAGTATTTTGAACTCAGAGTACATATGCTGTGGTTTCAAATGGCATGCTAACTAGACATCCAACCATCTGCTGAGAGACTTTGGTTCTAGTCTCAGCTGGCTTCTCCTCATGAGTGTAGTCCCAGCCCTTGGATTTGTAATTGGAATTGGGGATCCTCCCAGCAGAACACTGTGTGGTGCTCAGCACATGACTTGAACTGCTTCACTAACTTATATTTCCATAGCGCATCCCCAGCACATCAGAAGCTGAAAGTTTGGTAGAGGAGCCAACCACCTGAAGGTACCTATATAACTTTATCTTATCTGACCTAGAAGATACAGACCTCTAACAGGACCTACCTGGGATCTAAGGGTGATACTTTCTCCTATAACATTAACAAATATTATCCAATAAATGGAAAGAAGTGAATAATTCATCAGATGACCTAAAACCAGTGTAGAGGCAGTGGAATACGAAAACACAAATATTGGGTTGTCAGAAAAGTCATAAAGCATATTTGCATAGAAAAATATGTCCTGACTTTTTTGACTACCCGATAACTCTTCCCAAAGGGAATACAGTGACTCTTCACCAACAAAGAACAACATAAAAGGATTCACAGAAAAGTAAAAAAAAAAAAAAAAAAAAAAAAAAAGATTTTGAATTAGTCATTTGTATAAACCTCAAGAGAAAACAGACAACCAGTTCCAGTAAATGAGATCATTCTAGGACATGAAAGAAAAATTTCATAAAAATGTTAAAACTCTAAAAAACAATGAGACAAAACTTCAGGATATAAAGAATATAATACAAGATGTGCCTTGGGGAGGATCTTGTTGGGGTGAAATTTCTGTATGGTAAAAGACACAGTAATTAGCGTGACTCAACAGCCCTCAGATTGGGAAAATATTATTGTAAACTATGCGTCAGATAAGGGACTGATAACCAGAATGCACAGGGAACTCAGACAACTTTCCCGAAAAAAGATGATCAACCCCATTAAAAGATAGTAGAATGAGTTGATGAAACCACTCTGTAGTGAAGACATATGAAAAGCCAAAAGGCATATGAAAAATCCTCATCATTTTAAAAAATGCTCAACATTATAAGGGAGATTCAGATCAAAACCACAATGAGATACCACCTAACCTCAGTCAGAATGACTTAGATTAAATAAAACAAAAAATGGTAAGTGCTGGCCAGGATGTGGTGAAAGGGGATGTCTACACTGCTGGTGGGAATGTAAATTGATCCAGTCACTGTGGAAAACAATGCGGAGATTCCTCAAAGATCTACAAATAGAACTACCATATAATCCAGCAATCCCACTCCGAGGTATCTACACAGAAGATAGAAGAACTCTTAATCAGAAGAGTGCCTGCACATTAATGGTTATTGTGACTTTTTTTTTTTTTTCACAATTGCTAAGATGTGGAACCAACCCAAGTGCCCGTGAACAGAGGAATGCATTGAAAAAGCGTAACACATATACTCATTTTACTCAGCCATGAAAAACAACAAGACCCTGGCTTTTGACAGAAAGTGGATAAAGGTGAAAGATTTACTGTTGAGTGAAGCAAGCTAGTCTATGAAGGAGAGACATTGTATGTCTCCACTTAATATATACCAAGTGTCTGCACTCTATCGCTGAAACTATAGCTGAATGACTAGAGGATACAGAAACATAGAAAAATGGTTATAAACACCAGATACAGTGTGGGAAGTGGGTGCGTGAAGGAAGAGAGTCTAAGGAAGGACATTAAGAAGAAAAGTAGAGAGGTAAGGCACTTATGGGACAAGGAAATGGGTTGTTATCTGTTTAAGTTAATGTGTATAGTATTCTCAACTGGACTGATTAGAAATGAATACATGTTGGAATATTCACTTTACAAGCTAAGTGATATGTGTGATTGAATGTATAAAAGATATAAAATTTTAAAAACTTAATATAATAGAAGAAATTAAAATCTCCCTTGAGAACATAAAGAGCAGATAGGGGCATGCCAAAGAAAAAAATTGTGATCTTGAAGACAAGGTCTCAAACATATAGAATAATAAAAACAAAGAAACAAACAAATATTTCCCATATGGAGGAAATATTATGGCTACTAAATGTACAAATGAGAAATATTATGTCTACTTAATGGTCAAATAGCAGAATATTGATATTTAAGCTGGTAAAGATGCCAGTAAAGGCATGGAAAATTCTTCCATAAGATACTATCCAGGGACCAGCAGTTAGCACAATGGCTATGTTGCTGAACTCCCATGTAGTAGACCATGGTTCGAGTTCCGGATCCAGTGGCTTAAACTCATGCTAGGCGCATGTGCATGCGTGCCCAAGATCCCAAGAGGAGAATGGGGGAGAAGGGATTGCAGCGTGGTCATTCCCCTTGAGGGATGATTTCTCACTTTCTATCTCTCTGAATCTCTCTGTTTTTCTGGCATGCACCCTATAGCACAAAAAAAAAAAAAAAAAAAAACCTCTCCAAAAAAAAAAAAAAAAAAAAAGAAAGAAAAAGAAAGAAAGATAGAAAGAAAACTATGGAACTAAGGTGGATCTCAAGTAAACTAACAGAAGCTCTTAGAAAGATGGCCTGGTACCATAAATAGTACTGGCTGGCAGAGAGGATTAGAGAAGATACATGAAAGAATTTATAACATAAAATAACCTGGACTTTTCCAGCCCAGCATTGTCAGTAGAGATCGCAAAAGAGCAACCACACCAGAGGATTATTTTGAGAAAGACTTTGAAAGAAGAAACAAAGACTGATCTTTGCTAGCAGATGGTATATCCCAGAGTATTTGGTAGGCAGGGCTGAACTGAGAAGATTAATGTGTGACTAGTGTGCTAGGCATTTGCTTTTCAACAATTTGAGTATTTAACATGTAAATATTTTCTCAAAAAATTTTAAAACCATACAGTTTCTGTTGTTATAGAGTTGCAAACAAAATTATACAAAATTATAAGAAATATTTTGAATATTATCATTAAAATCCAGTATTTTGAAATTTTGAAAGTTGTTTATTAACTGTCAAGAACTATGAAATATGATTTAAATTTTTTGATATGTAAAGTAAGTGTTTGTGAAAAAAATGTAAAAATAAATAATTAAAAATGGGAAATACTCATTATTAGACAGGGCTTTGACTGGAATTTCATATCTGAAGATCAATCAGAAAACTATGGAACTGGGGACCAGCAGTTAGCGTAATGGCTATGTCACTGGACTCCCACGTAGTCGACCTTGGTTCGCGTCCTGGACCTGGTGGCTTAAAACTCATGCCAGGTGCATTTGCATGCATGCCCAAGATCCTGAGAGAAGAATGGAGGAGAAGGGATTGCGGCGTGGCCATCCCCCATGGGTGGCGATTTCTTGCTTTCTGTCTCTGTCTCTCTTTGTCTGTCTGGCGAGTGCATGTGCCCTATAGCAAAAAAAAAAAAAAAAAAAAAAAAAAAAAAAAAAAAAAATAAAAGCTCTCGATAAAAAGAAAACTATGAAACTAAAGTGGATCTCAAGTAAGCCAACAGAAGCTCTTAGAAAGATGGACTGGCACCATGAATAGTACTGCCTGGCAGAGAGGATTAGAGAAGATACATGAAAGAATTTATATCATAAAATAACCTGGACTTTTCCAGCCCAGCATTGTAACCAGTAGAGATCGCAAAAAAAAGCAACCATACCAGAGGATTATGTTGAGAAGGACTTTGAAGGAAGAAACAGAGACTGATCTTTGCTAGCAGATGGTATATCATAGAGTACTTGGTAGGCAGGGCTGAATTGAGAAGGTTTATGTGTGACTAGTGTGCTGGGCATTTGCTTTTCAACAATTTGAGTAGTTGACATGTAAATATTTTCTCAAAAATATTTAAAACCATACTGTTTCTGTTGTTATAGAGTCTTAAAATTATAAGAAATATTTTGAACATTATCTTTACAATTCAGTATTTTGAAATTTTGAAAGTTGTTTATAAACTGTCAAGAACTATGGAGTATGAGCTAAAATTTTTCAATATGTAAAGTAAATATTTGTGGTAAAATGTAAAAAATAAATAAATAAATGAAAGAAAAAAAGTGGAACAAGACAAGGCTACACACTCTCTCCACTTATTTTCAACATACTACTGGAAGTTCTAGCCAATGAAACCAGGAAAGAGTGTATAATGAAGGGTAATCAAATAGAAAAAAAATAAAAAGTACAGTTCTCTGTATCAGCAGATAATATTATTAGATACCAAGAAAATTCTAAAGTATCCTTCAAAGAAACTCCTGGAAGTGACAAATAAATATGGTAAAGTGGCAGGATACAAAACTAGGGTAAAAAAATCAATACCATTTTCATACATTAACAATGAGCAAACTGAGATAGAACTGAACAGTACAATCTCATATACAAAGGCCACAAAAACAATAATATACATAGGAATAAAAATAATCAAAGAAGTCAAAACCTCACAAGGGAAAGTATAAAAAAATCTAAAAAGAAACTGAAAATGGAAAAAAAAAAAGTCAAAAGACACCCCATACTCCTGGATTGCAAGAATTAATATAATGAAAACATCAATTCTACCTTAATTTATCTATAAATTTAATGTGATTTTGATCATAGTACCAGTGATATTCTTCACAGAAATAGAAATAAATACAATCATATTTGTTGGGAATCATAAGATGCCCTATATCACCAAAGCAATACTATGCGATAAATAAATAAAGTAAAAGACTTCTCACTCCCTGACCCCAAAATATATTACAAAACTGTGATAATCAAAACAGCATAGTGTACACACAAAAGCAGGCAGATTGACAAATGGAAAAAAACTGAAAACCCCAAAATAAACCCTAAAACATACAACTAATTGATTTTAGACAAAGAGCACAAGACAATCCAGTGGAGAAAGGAAAATGCCTTCAGCAAATGGTTCTGAGAGAACTGGATTTTCCAAAATGAAACTGGACCCCTACTTCTCACCATTAAAAAAAATCAACCAAAATGGATCAAGGATCTAAATGTAAAACATCCAACTATAAAACTACTGATGAAAAATTTATACAGACATCAGAATAGACAGAACTTCTTAAGAAGACCACCAAAACACAGGCAAGCATCCCAAAAATAGACAAGAGAAGCTACAATAGGGTTAAAGAAAATAAGCTCCCACACAGTCAAAGAAACAATAATTTAAATGAGGAGATAACCCTCAGAGTCAGAGAATATATTGCATACAGTGCCTCAATTAGAGACCGATAAATAGAATGTGCAGGGAATTCAAGCAGAGCTTACCTGCGAAAAATAATACAATTAAAAGTTGGACAAATGAGCTAAATAGACAACTCTCCAAAGAAGGCATATGGATGGTCAAGAAGCATATAACAATATTTTCAACATCTCTTATCATAAGGAAAATGCAAATCAAAAACCACAATGAGATATTACTTAACCCTAATCAGAGTGGGTACGATTAAAAAATTATAATAGTGATAAGTGATGGTGAGGCCTTGGTGAAAAGGGAACCTTCTTAAATGGTTGTTTGGGATGGAAATTAGTATAACCACTGTGAAGAATAATAGAGACTTTATTCAGAAATCTACAAATAGAACTACCATGCAATCCATTAATTTCACTCTTAGATATTTACCCAGAGGATAAGAAAACCCTGAGTCAGAAAAACACTCACATCCCTGTTTATTACAGCATCATTTACAGTTCCTATGGCATGTAACCGACCCAGATGCGTGGACTGAAAAACTGTGGCACACATACTCTATGAGATACTACTGAGCCATGAAAACAATGAGACCTTGACCCTGATTTGTTACAAAATGGATTAATTCTAAGTGAAGTAAGACAAATTATGAGAGAGAGGCATTGTGAGTCCTCACTCAACAGATCTGGAATGTCTGTGCTCTGTAGCATAAACTTAAAGACTAGAACGCTAATAGCACCAAGGGCCACTGTAGACACTAGAGACAATATGGAGGAGGGAGTCAATAGGAGATAGGTAACAGGGGGTGAGAGGGAAGGAATCGGGCAAAAAACAAACAACATATTTAATAGACACAAACATAATGTATCCTCTAATAATAACGTATATGATAATGCTTTGACTTGACTAATGTGCACTGTATTCAGGCTGGTGTAAATCATGTTATGCTCTGTAAAGATGTAAAGTAATTAAATGTAAATTCAAAAATTAAGTAAAAAGCTAAATTGTGAAAGTGGATATTACAAATTACTACTTAATAAAGCTTTAAACATTGAAAAAAATATATAACCTGGTCTTTGTCTCCGATTTCGACCAATCTGGCCAAGATTTGTAGTGGGGAAGAACTTCATACATTGTTTCTATTTGGGGTCCTTTGTGTTTCCTGAGTCTGGATGTCTGAATGTTTTGCTAGGTTTGGAAAGTTTTCTGCAAGTATTTCATTTAATACATTTTCTATGCCCTTATCATATACTTTACCTTCTGGAATATCTATAATTTGTATGTTTGGATGTTTAATGATGTTTAATATTTCCCACATGTTGTCCTCATGCTTTTGTTGTCAGTTTTTTTTTATTTTCTCATTATTTTTTGGTGATTTTATCTAATCAATGACTTTTCAGATTACAGATTCTATCTACTATATGGTCTAATCTGCCATTAAAATTTTTGAGAGAAAAAGAACAAGACTGAACATCAGGAATTGCTATATTTGGAAATTAAGCAAGGTTCAAGTATCAGAAGGAGGAGAAAGAAGCTCTCTAGGGATAAAAAAGGATCAGTTAAAGAAAGAGTTGAAAGAATCTCTAATATAATTTGGGTCAAGAAATAAAAAATAATGATGAATTAGAAAAAGATATAACTTGGTTTAAGAAACTCTCAGAAATGACACGACAGAAGTTAAATAAATATGAAAATGCGCTTAGTTCCACAAGAGGTTTAAATGCCGTTCAGTTTTAAATGAATATTCAAGTTAATATGCTAAAAGATCTCTGAATAAAATGAAAGAGGAAACAAATGCCTAACTGTAGGAGATGAGAAAATTAGTCAACGACCTGAAGGAGGATCTTACAGCAAAACTAGAAACTGCAGCTTCAAAATATGTACATCTCAGTGCAAAAAAAAAAAAAAAAAAAAAAAAAAAAAAAAGAATTCTTTAGCAGAAGTTGTCATCTATGAAAACAATACAGAAGATATCATTAAAACTAGAGAAGAACAAACTGAAGTCAGAATAAGTAGTAAGCCACAAAAATCATATGGAAATAAAAATGGTAGGACATTTCAGATAGAACAGTATAAATTGGAGACTGAAAGAAGAGCAAGACAGAATATAGAATAAAAATGAAAAGAAGTCCATCTATTTTCACAGGCACAAATAACATCTCCAGAAAACTTAGAGCACATAAGAGAAGGTACTTTTGCTTCAACAAGAAGTCAGATAAAACTCAGAATTAAAGACCTGGAATTCAAACTATTCAAATAAGAGAGTTTCAAGAAGATTTCAATAAAATAGAATTGGAAAAATATAAGCAAACAAATTAGAAAATAATTTTTCAATAAACAGAACAATACTAAAGAGAAGTTAGCAGAAGGCAAAGCTCCAAACTTCCTGTGGAGAAACTTCAGAATAGATCTCTATTCAACAGTCTTACTATGAACAGTCTTAGAGTCACCTCTTGTTGGAAATCTTAATAATAGGTTAGTAAACAAACCAAATCTTATTTCGAAAGAAACCTCAGTGATTCCTACCTGAATTTCATGACCTTCAAATAAGAATCTAGAGAAACACTTGTTCAAGATGTAGAGGGAGTTGGAATGAAGAATAACTAGAAAAATAAGAGAAGTTGCTGCTGAATTTGCATCTGTGTCCTACAGAACTTCTTCTCAAAGATTTACTGATGAGTCAAATTGAGCTCAAGATCTACTTTAGAGAGCATCAGAAAAATATTTACAGATCTTGGGACCAGCAGTTAGCGTAATGGCTATGTCACTGGACACCCATATAGTCGACCGCAGTTCGCGTCTCGGACCTGGTGGCTTAAAACTCATGCCGGGCGCATGTGCGTGCATGCCCAAGATCCTGAGAGGAGAATGGAGGAGAAGGGATTGTGGCGTAGCCATCCCCCCTGGAGAGTGATTTCTCGCTTTCTGTCTCTCTATCTCTCTCTGTCTGTCTGGCGAGCGCAAGCACCCTACAGCAAAAAACTCTTCAAAAAAAAAATGTACAGATCTTGAAGGGAAAGTACATAATCTGAAAGAAAAAATTTTACTGACTGGACTGTTTACATAACCTTTTATTGTTTTCTATTAAATACATGACATGACATGTAAAAATATTTATTAAAGACTTTTTTTATAAAGAAAAAAATACATTCTAGGGTCCAACAGGCAGCATATTGGTAAGGTGCTGGACTCCTGTGTGGTTGACTGAAATTTGAATTCCCTACCAGAGAACTCATGCCAGGCACATGTGCTTTTCTACTTAAAATCCAGGGAAAGAAAGGGGTAATTTCTTGCTTTCTGTCTCTTTGGCTCTTTGGCTCTTAGGCAAGTGCTCATGCTCTATAGCAAAAAAAAAAAAAAAAAAAAAAAAAAAAAAATCTCTAAATATATTAATGTTGTTTGACTAATACATGGTGTAATGGTTACATTGCTGGACTCCCAAATAGTCAAACATGGTTCAAGTCTTCGACCTGCTGACTTAAAACTCACACCAGACATGTATGCATTTGTGCCCAAGATTACAAGAGGAGAATGAAGGAGAAGGAATTATGGCACTCACATTTCTCTTGGCGGGGGGGTGATTTCTTGCTTTCTGTCTCTCTGGTGAGCACATGCATTCTATAGCAAAGACTCTGTCTAAAAAAATATGTATACTTTTATGGGAGGTTTTGATTTCCTGTATTACACTTCATTACTAAAAGTTCTGTTTTATTATTTTTACGGTGTCTGTCCCTTATGAAGTTACCCCTTTAGGTTGTGAAATTGTTTCCTCATGTCCTGGAGTTGGTTGTTTTTCCTTGTATCTCATTCAGTTTTTTTCACTATGAATAATTTGAATTCCTTTGCTGACATTTCTGTGAATTGTTTTGCACTGTCTATGTTTGAGAAGGACTTGATTTATTTTTTTGAGGGTGAGATATTTACTTGTTTTCTCATATTTTTTGTGCTTGTGTTCTGGGTTCTGGTTATCTGATCTATTATTCAGTTATCCCTAATTTTGGGGAGGTTATTCTCCATGGCAAAAGGCAGTCGCAAGAAGCCTGAGAACTTCAGTTCTTCCGCACTCACTCACACTCTCTCTTTCACAGCTGCTGGCTCCTGAGTGGACATCAGGGAAGTTGTTGGTGGCTCTAGAGAACACGAAATTCAGGAGGGCTAAGCAAAGCCACACAAGTGCAGGAGGGAACCAGAAGCTTCACTTCCTCCAAGACACATCACAAACAAGCTGCCTCAATAAGCCTCTGTCTTCAGGTACATGGAATTTCACTCCAAGTCCTGAAATGTACATTCAGCACATCAGAAGATTTCCAGGATAAAAAGGCAGAATATTAGCAAAATGTTTATACACTAATAATGGCATTGTGGGAAAAAATAGTAATCCCATTTACAACAGCCACAAAGAAAACAAAAATCCTAGGAATAAATTTAATCATGGAGGTGAAAGAATTTTATGATAAAAAATCTAAAACCCTGATGAAAGAAATTGAAGGAGACACAAAATGAATACAAAAACATCACACACCCATGACTTGAATGAATAAATATTGTTTAAGGGTCATAGTGCTAAATGCAATCTACAAATTCAACACAATATCTATCAAAAAATGAATGAAAATCTTCACCGAAATAGAAAAAAAAGTATACAAAATTTGTATGGTGCCACCAATGATCCAAAATAGCCGAAGTCATCCTTAGTAAAGAGAGTGAAGCTGAAGGCATCACAGTAATAGATTTAAAATATCTACAAAGCTATAATAACATGTTAGGAACTGGGCTGCATACAGTAGAAGAGTGGTGGGCAAGTGAGCCACTTCCTGTCACTCACATACCACCTGAGTATCACCTCCTGTCGGATCAGTGGAGGCACTGGATTCTTATAGGAGCAGTAACCCTATTGTGAACTGTGTATGCAAAGGATGTAGGTTGCATGTTCTCATAAACCATCCCCCCTAACTCATGGAAAAATTGTACTCCACAAAACTGATTGTTCCAAAAAGTTTGAAGACCAGTGATATAAAATAATCAGCTTCAAAAAGACTTAAACATAATGCAACTCTGAAGCTACTTGAAGAAAACATAGAGGAAACACTTCAGTATATTGCTATGCAGGGGAGGGATAAAGAAAATCTCACATGCACAGGCAACAAAACGAAAAATCAAAAAATGGGTCAACTGATGATGTACCAGTTAAGGTGTCTGGATTCCACATGGAATATATATATATGATATATATAAACAAAACAAACAAAACAAAACATAATCATACAAGTTGGACTATATCAAAATAAAAGATTCAGCACATGAAAAATATTGGACTAAACAAAGAGACAACCATACAACAGGAGAAAATATTTGCAACCTATACCTCCGACAAGAGAGTAATAACCAGAAATTCAAACAATTCAGCAGTAAAAAGAAATAACTAATTTTTTTTAAGTGGGTAAAAAATCTGAATACATAGTTCTCCAAAGAAGACATACAAATATTCAACAATCATGACAAAATGTTCAACATCACCAATCATTGGATAAATGCAAATCAGAACCACAATGAGATATTATCTTCTTCCAGTTCGACCTTATCAGCTATTATCCAAAAGCAAAAAATAATGAATATTGCTAAGGATGCAGAGAAGAGAAATTTTTGGTAGAAGTGTAAATAAATACAGAAACATAGAAAAGATATTGAGTGATGAAGCGGGGAGATTAATGTCTCTGTATTGACTGACATGCATGGCATTCCCTTTTGAAAAAAGCAATGTGGGACCAGCAGTTAGCATAATGGCTATGTCGCTGGGACCAGCAGTTAGCGTAATGGCTATGTCGCTGGACTCTCACGTAGTCGACCGTGGTTCGAGTCCCGGACCCAGCGGCTTAAACTCACGCCGGGCGCATGTGCGTGCATGACCAGGATCCCAAGAGGAGAATGGAGGAGAAGGGTTCCACAAAAACAAACAAACAAACAAACAAACAAACAAAACCCAACTTTAATAGAACTGTTGTATGATCCAGCAATCCCACTACTAGACAGCTAGTCAAAGAAAAGGAAACCAGTATGTCATGAAAATATGTGCACAACCATGTTCACTGCAACATGATTGATCATCATCAAGATGTGGAATTAATCTGTGTTCATCAACAGATGAGTGCATAGTGTATACACACACACATACACACATACACACATATACACACAATGGAATACTCTTTGGTCATTAAAAAGAATGTCACTCTGTCCTATGAGATAGAATGGGTAAACTGAAGACATGATTTTGAGTGAAACAAGATGTACATAGAAAGAGAAATAACATATTCTCTCTCATAAGAGAAGCATGAAAATGTTCACTCAAAAAAAGTGTAGAGTTGAAGAGTGACTACAAGAGGTAGAGAGATGGTGACTTGGAAAAATAGAATGAAGTCTATTAATGTAAGCAAAATTATAGATAGATAAGAGGACAAATTTCTGGTGTTACAGAATGAGGTAGGTGACTATAGTTAATAACAATTTACTAATATCTTAGAGTAATGTAAATGAGAATTTTGAAAGTTACCAACAGGGACCAGTGGGTGGTGTGGTGGTTAAGGTGCTGGTCATTCCCACATGACTGACCATGGTTCAAGTCCTGGGCCTGGTGGCTTGCTTTCTCACTTACACTTTCTCTGTGTCTCTCTCTGGTCAAATTAAAATAAATAAACAAATAAATTTTTAAAAAATAGGAAAAAAATGAAAGTTCCCAACATAAAGTAATGACAAAATGTTAAGATGAAGGATATAAAATTAGCCCAATTTAGTCACTACAAATTGTATTCTTGTACTGAAAATTTCCATTATACAAATATATACAATTATACTATGTCAGTAAGAAAATCTATTGGCTAAGAGAATCGGATTTCATATGTCTGTGCATGGTCTCAATTCCAGCCCCAGCAATTTGGTAAACATGCTCAATGGATGTGCATACTTGCCAAAAATCTCGATAAATGTGTTTGTGGAATGACAGTATCCCAATCTCAGCCTTTTTTTGTTTTTGTTTCTCTCTCTCTCCCAGGAAAGAGCATAGATCCTCTGGTAATTAAAAAAATTAAGAAAAAAAATTTTAAATTTCAATGAACACAAGAAAATGAGAAACTTCTATAATAGAAGATACTATTTGCAAATCACAACTCTAATAAGGGACCTGTATCCAGGATAGATAAAGAACACTTACAACTTCAAAATAGATATATAATCTATTTTGAAAAAAGAAAAAAATTGAATAGATATTTCTCTAAAGAAGATATAAAAGTGGTCAATAAGTAAATAAAAGATACTAAAAGTTATTAGTCTTTAGAGTCTTAGTTAAGCAAAAGGCATAAGCTACGGAAATGTTCTGTATGACATTGTACTCAGAGACAACAATAATGTATTAGATACTTAACAATTTGTCAGGAGGGTAGATTTCATGTTATGTATGTTTATTCTAATAAAATAAGAACATAAATGGAATTAGAAGGAAATTAGGCTTGACCCAGAATGATTGAGTTGCTCAGAAATCCCAGATTTTCTTTTTCTTTTCCTTTTTTTTCCCCATAGGATTTCTCCACTTTGTATTTCTCTATTCTAGTTTTCAAGTCAGCTAGTACCATAGGTGTGCACCAGCTCAGCCGGCATGCTTAGGCAATACAAGCTATTGAACCTGGGCCTCTGAGTAACATCATCTTAGCAGCGTGTACACCCATGCCTGAACTGAAACCTGATGAAAAGAAATTCACTTTAAAAAAAATTTGCTATTGAATGAATTCAAATGATTAATAAACACACACACACACACACACACACACACACACAAATGTATATGTACACACAAAAGTAAAACTACATCACAATCACTAGGAGGGCAATATAATAAACATAATACTCAGTAAAGGATTTTGGTAAGAACTTTGAGAATTTGGAGCCTTCACATATTTGGGGCAAGATTTTTAAATTGTGCAGACATATTGCAAAACAATTCAGTGATTCTTTGATAAGTTTTACCAAATAACTCAGCAATTTTACTCTCAGGAAAAGACAAATCAGAATATATATTCACATGAAAACTTGTTCTTAATTGCACATAGCAACATTTTTCATAGAAATCTCCTAAATGAGTGGAAACAGCAATGAAGTACATTAACTAATAAATGGATAAACAAAATGTGCTCCATTTATACCTACAATATGATTTTTGAATTACAAAAATAGGCAGTATCCAATGTGGGGCTACGTGGATGAACCTTGAAATCATTGTGCTAAGAGAGAACTTCAGTGGCAAAAGACACGTGATTCCATATCCAAAATGATGAGATTCCACTGATGGGGATGCTCAGCACAGGCAAATTCAGAGTTACAGAAACTGAATCAGTGATGGCTGGGAGGTGGAGGGGGCAGAGGTGTGGGATGAGTAAAATCAAGGTAAAGGGAAACAGGGTTTCTTTGAGGGTGATTAAAATATCTCAGCAAGTACTTGACAACAGGTACAAAAAACTTTAAGAATGAGTCTATCTCTCCATCCAGCAATTTTGTACCAATAATCTTAATCAGAGAAATATGCAATACTGGTTTGAAGGAATATATTATTTATGTATTACTTGCATGTCATATGAATCATATTTGAAATGATCAACATAGGATTCCCTAGAGTAGCCATCCACATTAAATGATATTTGGTAGGCAAAGAAATAATGACATGAATTTACATTTAAATTACTGAAATTATGTTCACAATATACATTTAAGTATGAAAAGCCCATTTGAAAAATGAGGTTGACACTGCATGTCCACATTGTGACCTCAATCCAGGGATCAAAAATTCCAGAGTTTGACAGCCACATGAAGTCTGAGTTTTTTCTGCCCAGAAACATCTCTGGATGGAGGAGAGGATTTAAAGTGTAAACATGAAGTAAAAGATCTCACTCTGCACACCACGCTGGTGTCATGGACAACTGGTTCTTAGTTTCCACATAGAGTGACAGAGATTCTAGGTCTGTGCAGATGACAATCACTTCTTGCCAACCTAACTTTTGTACAGTGAGGAAAATCAGTAGCTGCCATCAAAACAGAAAATGCACATGTATGAAATAATTGCCATGAAATGTTCCATTCCCTATTTTGACTAATGATAGAGAAGAAAAAAACACAGACAAAACTAAAAATATTTAGAAGGACAGATAAAGCACAGGCAGAGGTCTTCACATCCAAAGTTGAGTCTTAACACTCACTCAATCTAAACCTCTCAAGGACTGATTCTGAAAATCAGCCAATGGTGTAGAAAACAATGGACACTGTCTTCTCTCTTTTGTATTGAGACGAGTGAAGAGAAAAAAGAAAAGGAAGGTAGTTTAAGGACAAAGAGAACATGGGTGATTAAACATGTATATGTACAGAAATCCACATAAATGACACTCAAACACAAAGTTAGAAACACACTTGGACATAAACATAGAACTTACTCCTGAGGTAGCCTTTTCTGAGTTGGTCTGAGCAGAAATGAGAGCTGAAACAAGTCTGGTTCCTGTCCCAAGAAATGAAGGGGGAAAAATCCACCCAAAACAAGGTCACCATTCCTGTAGACACTTGACTGATAACAGCTCTCATAAGTCATCTCACACTCAGTCTGTGCAGCCCACAGGAGTAGGAGGAGACAAATCAGAGAGAATGACATGCTCTCTTTATTGTTCTACAAGCTCAGCCTTCTGCAGAAAGATTAGATCTCTGTGTAGAGCACAAAAGATTCTATTACCATCCTCCCTTAACTTGTGAGAAGCATGTGTCAGACTGGTGTACCAGGCAGGGGCACAGCTAGAAGCAAAAATAGGCAGTTACTTATAAGAGAACCACAGGGCTGAGATCAGGCCCTTAGGGTCACTGTGATGACAGCTGTTTTGCTTTTTCATCTTTTCATTGCTTCACGTCAATCCCATTAAGCTACTCTGGGATTCCCTTGCCCTAGGGCTCTGCACCTGTGATCCTCTGTCCTGGTTAAAAAATAAAAAAAACCAAAAACTTGGAAAAGGATATTTGTGACCTGCTGCCTCCCCTGGCCTTTATGATTCCATCATGATCCTGAAAGGCTCTGGGGACCACACCATCCTTAGAGAGCAGGCCTCCCGAGGCTGATGGTACTTGTGTGTCCGAAGACTGCTCTGAGGGATTTGGAGGAGCTAAAGGAAACTGGTGGTTTTGGAGTCAACAAAGCAACTAGAAGCATAATTCCAAATGTTGCTTTCCCAAGACCATGAGGGGCTATTGTCAGTCACTGATGTTCCCCTTTGTACTCACAGGAGACCTTGTTACCATGTCTGACATCACTCCCAGGCCTGCATTACCCTCATGGAAGAAATGATGTTCTTACTATTTAACAAAGAAAAAGACCACATTCCAAAAAAGATCAAACAGTCATCTGCACCTCAATCTTTACACACAACTAAACCACTTACTCAGCTTCACGTTCTGTGCTCTACCCAGTGATAATTTTGGTTCTAAGCCCTCCTTATTACATGGCGTAATATGTCAAAACTAAAAATAACTATTCTATTCCTGACTCTACACTGATGTTGTCACATACTTTTTTCCAACAGAAAGGGAATCATGATTTATGAAATTCATAAATCATGAATTTTGCTTTATGGTTAGATATGTGGCATTATTTAATATAAGAACACACATAAATGTAGTTGTTTACAATATTTTTCTATCAGTACATATGTTTGATGTCCATAATTCAGAATTAAACAGTCTATTTAGATTTTAACAGCAACAGAACTGGGTTTAAGTGCATATGCAAAATTGTATAATATATGAGACCTATTGTAGATTTTGTTGGATAAGAATACTGACCATATTAAATCATTTTCATAAATTCTGTTTCTCAAAGTAGCTATAAGTGTTTTCCTATGACTTTTTAAAATTTTATTTTACTCTCCTCAATATCAATAATCTTCTAATTCTCGATACAGAATCTGGCTACTTACACTAACTTAATTAGAAGGCCAGTCTTTATTGTTTGTCATTCTAACTTCTAAACATATTTTTAGACTGGGCCTAATTACCATCCCTTATGGTATTTTTTTTAACCAGTCTTCATTGAAAACATTCTCAATAAATATTATCTCTTTATTTTTAATTTTTGAATAGACTGCTATGAGGTGTATATGTTTATAGTATCCTATAGTATTTTTATTTGTGTAGATTTTTGGAATGATTAAATAAAGCTATTTAACATATGCATTACCTCACATGTAATTTTTGGTGAAAACACTTAAAATCTATTTTCTTAAAAATGTCTGCACTCTATGACTGAAACTAATTGTCTAAAGGATACAGAAATGCAGTATATAGATGTAAACACCAGATATAGTGTGTGTGAAAGAGGAGGGTCTGAGGAAGGACATTTGGGGGAGACACAGGGAGGAAAAGCATTAATGGCACAAAGAGGTGTGGTGTTGTCTGTTGAAGATATTTCGTAGTTTTATCAACAGTACTAGGGAGAAATGTTCATCTGTTGAAATATCCATTTTGTAAGACAAATAATAATGTGATTGAATGTATGGAAGAAAATGAAATTAAAAAAAATGTTCTAGTAGACAACATAATTTTTTTAACTTTATTGACTGTATACTCTAGTCCAACTTATAATTTCTGTTCTCTCAGTCATCTTTTCAATCCCCTCCTTGTATCCAGCATCTGTAAGTACTATTTTTTACTCTTTGTGTCTGTGAGCTGGACTTTATTACATTTCACTTATAAGTGAGAAGATGGTATTTGTCTTTTTTGTGCCTGAATTATCTCACAGAACATCTTGTTCTCCAAGTTCATCCATGTTGCCAAAAATGAATAGATTCCATTTATTAATGCTGCATAGTATTCAATTATGTATGTATACCTCCTTTTCTTTATCCATTCATCTATTGATAGATACTTCAGTTGACTACAGATCTTAGCTATGATGAAAAATGTTGAAAAATATAAACACGAGAGTGCAAATCCCTGTTTGACCTACTGATTTTACATTTTGTATATATAAGTGACAATGGAATTGCTTGATCATATGGTAGTTAATTTTTTTAATTTTTGGAGTAATTTTTGCTATTTTTTTCAATATTTCTTCTCTTTTTATTTATGATATGCCAATATAAAATGTATTATGCTGTAGAAATAAAGATAACAAATGATCACTCTACAAGCCAAATCAACACATATGTAATAGAATCAGACATCATGGAAACTGCCACTCTGAATTACTATGGAGAGATGTAACAGGACTTCAAAACCTTCACTGATTTGTGGATAAGGTGGTAAATGGAAGTATGTCCATAGGTTTTTTTTAAATTAATTAATTTATTTATTTTTGTATATACTTTCAATCATATTGTTTGGCTTACAATGAGACCATTTCGATATGTGAACATTTCTCCCCAGACCCGTTGATCGAAATATCTTCAACAGATAACACCACACCTCCCCATCCCGTCAATGCTCTACCTCTGTATCCCTTCTCCAAATGTCTTTCGTTGGGCCCCACTCCTCCACATACACCTCATCTGACATTCACACCCATCTCTTGTGTTTGTTCAACTTTTAGTCAATCAGTTTCAGACATAGAATGCAGACAAACGGTATATGTTAAGTGGGGACATACAATGTCTCTCCTTCATAGCCTGGCTTGCCTCACTCAGCAGTACATCTTCCATATTCTTCCACTTTCTGTCAAAAGCCAGGACTCTGTTGGTTTTTATGGCTGAGTAGTATTCCATAGAGTATATGTGCCACAGTTTTTCAATCCATTCCTCCATACGGGGGCATCTGGGTTGGTTCCATGACTTAGCAATTGTGAATAGTGCCGCAATAAACATCGATGTGCAAGCACTTTTCCAATGAAGAATTCTTCTGTCCTTTGGGTAGATACCGAGGAGTGGGATCTCTGGATCATATGGCAGATCTATCTGTAGATTTTTGAGGAATCTCCAAATTATTCTCCACAGTGGTTGGACCAATCTACATTCCCACCAGCAGTGTAAAAGAGTTCCCCTTTCACCACACCCCCGCCAACACTTATCATTTTTTTTTTTTTTAATATTAGACAATCTGACTGGGGTTAGGTGGTACCTCATTGTTGTTTTTATCTGCATTTCCCTTACGATGAGGGAGGTTGAACATTTTTTCATATGCCTTTTGGCCATTCGTATGTCATGTTTAGAGAGTGTTTTCTTCATCTCCTTCTCCCATCTTTTAATAGGGTTGATCATCTTTTTTCCAAACACCTTTTTTAGTTCCTTGTGTATTCTGGTTATCAGACCCTTATCTGATGCAACATTTACAAAAATATTTTCCCATTCTGAGGGCTGTCGATTCACACTAACTACTGTGTCTTTGGCCATGCAGAAACTTCTTAGTCTGATGTAATCCCACTTGTCTATTTTGTGGACGATGGACTCTGCTTTGAGGGTCTACTTTAGGAAGTCTTTCCCTACGCCAATGTCTCCCAGAGTTTCCCCAGCATTCTCCAGGAGCAGCTTTATAGTTTGAGGTCTTAGATTTAGATCCTTGATCCACCTTGACTTGATTCTTGTCAAAGGAGAGAGGTAGGGGTTCAGATTCATCTTTCTGCAAGTGGAAGTCCAGTTTCTCCAGCACCACTTGCTGAAGAGGCTTTCATTTTCCCACTGGATTGACTGGTACCCCTTGTCAAAGATCAGTTGACTGTATGTTTGGGCACTTATTTCTGGGGACTCTATTCTGTTCCATTGGTCCACATGTCTGTTTCTGTGCCAATACCATGCTGTCTTTATTACCACAGCTTTGTAATATATTTTTGGATCGGGGATTGAGATGCCACCCACTCCATTCTTCTTGTGTAGAAGTGCTTTGGCAATACGGGGTCTTTTATGATTCCAGACAAATTTTAAGATTGTCTTTTCTAGATCTGTGAAGAATGTGTCTGGTACTTTGATTGGCATTGCATTAAATAGGTAGATTAATTTGGGTAGAATTGCCATTTTGATTATATTAACTCTTCCAATCCATGAACATGGGATGTCCTTCCATTTTTTTGTGTCATTTTCAATTTCTTTTTTTACCTTCTCATAGTTTTCCTTGTGGAGGCCTTTAACTTCTTTGGTTAGATTTATTCCTAAATATCTTATACTTTTAGTGGCTATGGTAAACGGAATAAGTTTTTTCAGTTCTATCTCAGTCTGCCTGTTATTCGTATATAGAAATGCTATCGATTTCTGTATATTGATTTTATATCATGCAACTTTACTGAATTCATGTATTACTTCCAGTAGTTTTTCCATGGAGACCATTGGGTCTTCTATGTATACAATCATGTCATCTGCAAATAGAGAGAGTTTCACCTCTTCTTTTCCTATTCGAATGCCCTTTATTTTTTCCTCTTTTCTGATTGCGTTGGCGAGGACTTCCAGTACTATATTGAAAAGGAGAGGAGAAAGTGGGCATCCTTGTCTTGTTCCTGTGTTTAGTGGGAAAGCTTTCAGCTTTTCTCCATTCAGGATGATGTTCGCTATGGGTTTTTCATAGATGGCTTTTATTGTATTGAGAAATGGCCCTTCTATGCCAATTTTGCTAAGAGTCTTGATCATGAAGGGATGTTGTATCTTATCAAATGCTTTTTCTGCGTCAATCGATATGACCATATGGTTTTTGTCTTTCTTCCTATTAATATGGTGTATTACATTTATGGTTTTGTGTATGTTGAACCAACCTTGCATTCCTGGAATAAAGCCTACCTGATCATGGTGTATGATCTTCTGTATAAGTTGTTGAATATGATTTGCTAGTATCTTGTTGAGAATCTTTGAGTCTATGTTCATAAGAGATATTGGTCTATAGTTTTCCTTCCTTGTCCTGTCCTTATCTGTTTTGAGGATGAGGGTGACAGAGGCTTCATAGAATGAATTAGGGAGAGATTCACCCTTTTGGATCTTTAGAAATAATTTGAGCAGAATGGGAGTTAACTCTTCTTTGAAAGTTTTGTAGAATTCAGAGCCACCACACTCATTTTTGTGAATATTTTTATGTAGACACATTCTTTTATTTATCTTAGGAAAACACACAAGAGTGTAATGATTGACTCATATGGTACTTGTATATTTAAGTTTAAATGACAAAATTAAATGTATCTTTTACTTTACCATTAGCAATTTGTAAGATTTCCAGTTCTCCCACAAACTCGACATTGCCTGTTGTGGTCTGCTTTCATTTTTCCTCTAGAATGGGTAAGAGTGGAGAGCAATGGTGATACTGGAGACAGTGCAGGTGGGGGGTGGGAGGAGGACTCAAAGGGACAAAGAGGGAAGCAAAACTTTGAAGGGACCTGAGGTAGACAGGAAGCTGCTGGTGACAGTGTGTGTGGAGGTGGTTTGACTGAACCAGAATACAGTGTATTTATGAGCTGAAAATTCACTTGCTGTGATGTAATGACACATAGTGATGGAGTGTGAAAATTAATCAATTAAAAATAAATTAAAGTGTGTAGACTAAGACCATAGTCAGTACATTTTAGTTTTTATTTACATTTCCTTTGATATCTAATGTCAAACATTATTTCCATGGTCTATTGATGTTTAAATAACCTTCTTTGTGTATTCTGTTATAAAAGATTGAGAGTTTATTTTATATTTTAGGTATAAGTCCTTTCTCAGATATGTCATGGGCACCTATTTACTTCCAATTTGAGGCTTCTGTCTTCTTTCACTCAGTATAATTTCTAAAATGTAGTTCTTAATTATTTATTTATTTATTCATTTATTTTATTAGAAGGGTTTTGTTATAGGGCACATGCACTTGCCAGAAAGACAGTGAGAGATAGAGAGACAGAAAGTGAGAAATTGCTCCCTGGGGGGATGTCCAAGTTAAAACCCCTTCTCCTCCATTCTCTTCTTGGAAACTTGGGCACACACTCACACACAAATACAAGCCCAGCATGAATTTAAGTCACCAGGTCTGGGACTTGAACCGTGGATGACTATGTAGGTGTATAGTGACATGACCATGATGCCATCTACTGGTCCCATGAGGATTTTTTAATTCATATAAAACTTAATTTAATATTTGTTTCCTTTGTTCATTGTGTTTTTGTTGTCATTTCGAAGAAATCTTTGCATACCCTAAAGTCGCAAATATTTTCTGCTCTTTTTCTATTATATGTTGAGTAGCACTTAAACTGCTCAGAACCAGAAAAATCTCTTATTTAAAATAGTTTCAAATTTCGGATCAGCTTCGTATACATAATGAGTTACCTTGGTGCTAAAACCCAATTCTCAAAAGGAAACTTGTTTGCCTTATGTATGCCCTATACACAAAGTTTGAACGCAAGTTTGTACAATATTTTGGTATTGTACAGCATTTTGACTGCAACCCATCCCATGAGGTGAGATGTGAAATTTTTCCTATGTAGCATATCATATGAGAGTTCCAAACACTTCAGGTTTTGTAGCATTTGGGAATTCAGATTTATGGATTAGGGACACTCAGCTTTTAGTTTCATGTTTTCAGGTTTTACATTTTAGTCTGTGATAAATTTTTATTTAATATCTATATATTTTCAAGGTATGAATTCAGTTTCAATTTTCCACATACAGATAATGAACTGATCTAGTAAATTGTAGAAATGGTTCTTTGCTACACTGTTTTTACCTCACACCATTGTTTAGAACCATCCATGTTTGTCTAATTTTTAACTTTCTATGCTGTTTCATTGATCTATATATGTCTATCTTTATGAAAATACCAAACTACTTAATTTACTCTCAATTTATTATCTTTTGAAGATATTTCGTAGTTTTATAAACAGTACTAGGGAGAAATGTTCACCTGTTGAAATATCCATTTTGTAAAACAAATAATAATGTGATTGAATGTATGGAAGAAAATGAAATGAAAAAAAATAAAATGTAAAAAAAGAAAGAAAACTAAAAACAGAGAATACTCGCAGTAGAAATGGTTAGAAAGTTTACTACATTATTCCTCTTGTACAAATTTTAAAATATACATTTTTGGGCTACTAGGTAGCATTGAGGTTATGGTACTGATCCCACATAGCTGATACTGCACTTTGAATCCTGGACCAGCAGCATCAAAACACACTGGGTGTGTGTGCATTCAGGGCCAAAATCCAAGAGGAAAGTGGAGAAAATTGAATGTAGTGTGGCCATCCTCACTGACGGGTGATTTCTCAATTTTTCTATCTGTATCTCTGTTTTTCTCTGACAAGCATACATATCATACAACAAATATTATAATTGTGCCTAAATTTTAATAAAGACCACTTGTAATCTGTATCTGAGGCATTGAACAACGTGTGGTAAAACTCTTACAAACTTAACTTTGATCATTATTATCTCTTTAGGTTATTTATCAACTATACACAGAGGCAAGAGCTTAACATCTGGAAAGTTATAAATTGACAACATCAGAATTAAACTTATGAACTTTAAGCTGATGTAAAGTGTAAATAAAAATTTTCATTATAAGGAAAAATCAAGAAGTCAAATAAGTCAAAATATTTGTAAATAAAGAGAATTTATTTCAAATCTCCCAGTGTATAAAGGTTCAATGAAATACTATTAAGCATTGACAAACACTCATAATTATATTGCTGAATATCACAGTATTTACATTAATCCTCTACATGAACTATAAACATCATTTTTAAAGTGTTGAAAATGTAATATAATTCTGTTGAGTGTTGACTGTTTAGGCAACAAAAGAAAATTGTAAAGTTCAGATAGGAATACACTGTTGAAAATTATATTCAACAGCACGTGTTAGAGCACAGAAGGGAAGCTTTATTTAGGACTATTAAGGTTAGTATGAAACCTTGACAAGTGAGTTTTACAGTAAGAGAAAGGTTGTGCTCAACTCTAAATAAAGCTTGGAAAAGAGAAAATTCATAGCCAAGAAAAGAGTGAGGTCAATAGACAAAAGCACACAAAGAAATGATATCAGAAGTAAGGGATGGGGAATAGAAGATGGCATAATTGTTATGTTGCTATATTCTCACATGGCTGACTACAGTTCACGTCTCAGACTCAGTGGCTTGAAACAGGTTAGGTACATGTGTGGGCCAAAATTCCTATAGAAGAATACAGAAGAAGTGCTTGTGGGGTGGCCACCACTACCAGGGGGTGGTGTCTCACTTTCTGTCTCTCTGTTTCTCTGGTGAGTGCACATCCCCTATGGCAAAAATCTCTCTAAAGAAGAAAAATAATAAGGGGGGGGGGGAATTCTGGTTAAATTAATTGAACTGGATTTTAATAAGAAATATACAAATAGGACTAATGGAAGGTTAAAAAGCACCAGTACATATTGATATAAGAGCAAATATTTGTCAATAAAAAATAAGCAAAAAAGGGAAAATGTTTTCATAATAAAGTACCACCATTTTGAAAATATTAAAAAATATATAAATATTATGTTTAAGAGTTAACATTAAAAAAACTGAATCATGATATAGATTATCACAGCATTGAGACATACAAACCAACAAAAAAAGAAAAGTAAAGTATTGATTGGTTAAAAAAAGAAATTCTTGGGGCACCAGAAAGTGGTGTGGTGGTTAAGGGTGCTGGACTCCCACATGGCTGACCATGGTTCAAGTCCTGGAATTGGCAGCTTGCTTTCTCACTTTCCCTTTCTCTCTCTCTGTCTGTCTCTAGTCAAATTAAAAAATAAATAAATAAATAAAATAATTATTTTTTAAAAAAGAAATTCTAACATAATTTATAAATAAATGTATTTTTAATTGTTAAATTAAGGTTGAAATTTAAGAAAGTAGTAAAAGACAAATAATTTCAAAAAGCAACAACAAAAAATTAATAAAAATTTAAACTCAATAAATGATACTTATAAACAAATAATTCTGAAATACAAGAAATTATATTTTTAGGTAGTCAATTTAAGAAAAACACAGAGAATGTTCAAAGGTAAATGGTAAAAGGTAGGGAATCAAGGGAAAGGACAAAGAAGCAAAATATTCAGGGAATGCAACATGGAAAAAATCTATTAATTATAATGTATATGGTAACATCTGTGACTGGACTGAAATGCAGTCTATTTATGGTGGGAGAATTCATTAGTTATGCTTCAATTATACACAGTGATTGAATGTAAAAAAGAAAAAAAGAAAAAAGAGAAAGAAAAAAGAAAGAAAGAAAGAAAGAAAAAAAGAAAGAAAGAAAGAAAGAAAGAAAGAAAGAAAGAAAGAAAGAAAGAAAGAGATAGAAGAAAGGAAATTTTTTGAGTTATTTTACTATAGGACACATGCACTCCACAGAAAGACAGAGAAAGAGAGACAGAAAGCGAGAAATCACCCCCCAGGGGGGGATGATCATGCCACAATCCCTTCTCCTCCCTTCTCCTCTTGGGATCTTGGGCACGCATGCACACGTGCTCAGCATGAGTTTAAGCCACTGCGCCCAGGACCCAAACTGCTGTCAACTTTAGGGGAATCCAGAGATATAGCCATTATGCCAACTTCTGGTCATGAAAGAAAGAAAATTTAAGAAAGGAGAAAAAAAAAAAAAAAAGGAAAGAAAGAAAGAGAAGAAAGAAAGAAGAAAGAAAAAGAAAGAAGATAAAAGAGATAGAAAGAAATGAAAAAGAAGAAAAAATAGAGAAGAAAAGAAGGAAGGGAAACATAAAGAGGAAAAAGGCAGGAAGAAAGAAAGAGAGAAAGAGAGAAAGAAAGAAAGAAAGAAAGAAAGAAAGAAAGAAAGAAAGAAAGAAAGAGAGAGAAAGAAAGAAAGAGAGAAAGAAGGGAGGGAGGGAGAGAGGAAGGAAGGAAGGAAGAGAGAGAGAGAAAGAAAGAAAGAGAGAGAGTAAGACAGAAAAAGAAAGGAAGGAAGAATGGAGAAGGAAAAATAAAGATATAAAGAAAGAGGAATGAAAAAGAAAAGAAAGAGAGGAAAGAGAGTAAAGGAAAAGAAATAAAAAGAAAGCATAACCAGTTGACAGCATTACCATCTTTCTAACATAACCTTATTCTATTCAAAAAGCTTTATGTATCTCCCTTGGTAGCATGTTCAGTTTGCTTTGTCATAGTAGAAGAGTCATTTCCAGATATTCCAGACTCCTTGGAGCATTATTTGCATAACCGTTATAAGTCAGAGCTGGAAAATCTCTCAATGACATACAGAAGCTCCTATCTCTTGGGTCAACTTAATAGCTGTCTTTGAATTACATGAATTGACCATTCTCTATAATGCTTTCTTGTGTGCCTAGGTGGTTTTGGAAGAACTACCAGTATGTACTGGCATTTCTCTTTGCCATTGAGGAGATCAACAAGAACCCCAATCTGCTACCCAACATTTCCCTGGGTTCTGACATCTACAATGCCCTTCCCAGTGAGCAACAGACTTTGAAGAATGCTCTACTGTGGCTGTGTGGAGGGAATCAAGAGCTCTCTAACTACAATTGCCAGACACAGAAGAAATCTGTTGCCATTGTTGCAGGAACCACATCAGCATTTTCAGCTCAGATTGAAACCCTAATGGAGCTCTACAAAATCCCACAAGTAAGTAGGTTGTGAATTAGGGAGAGAAATATTTAAATCTACTGTAAAGTGTTTTCTCATTTTTATCGAAAGCAAATGTAAAAGCTGGGTTTACATATCCTGTGAGAGTTACGAACAGATTTCAGGGAGTAACCTGGGACATGAATTATTAAAAGCGGCAAGAGTAGGAAAGAGAAGGAGTGGTGGATGCTCTGAGCTTTACTCCATATTTCTGTCCATGGACAATGCATCCATTTCCCTGCTGCTGGGAATATTGACTGATAACAACTGGCAGTTGTGCACCTCCTAGGAAATGTCCAAAGCATGTGGAAATGCCTTGTTTTAAAATAGGACTTTCTAGGGTTTATCCATAGGAAAATGACTGTTAGGTGTGAAGATAGAAAAACCTGTACATATGATATTAATTTAAGACAGCACTGAAGAACCACCCCCTGAAGATGTCCTTGAGGTTGGCCAAGATTCAGTAACAATTGTAGTTTACACTCTCCCTCTGCTTAATTCTGCCTTACATTCATACAGGCAGATCTCTTGAAAGCCCTTCTGGTACAAATACATTTCCCAATAAATCTTTACATCTAAGAAAATTATTATTTTACTTTCTTTTTTTTTTCTTTTTTTATTAACTTACTTATTTTACATGCTTTTACTGAACATCATCACAGCATACAAAAAGAGATTTCCTGACAGAACTACCCCCAGCTATTCAGCAGAGCCCACTTCCATCTCCAGACCACTGACACTGAGGCAGATTTCCCCATCCCAGTTTCAGCTCCAGCTCCCCCAACCACAGCGATACTCTTTCTCTGTCAGCCAGGACTGCCCTGAACTCTACAGCAGAGTCCACTTCCATCTCCAGACCCCTGCACTTAGGGACACTGAGGCAGGGCACCCACCTTTGGCTTCCCCAATCCAGCAACCCTCTCTCTCTGTCAGCCAGGTAGTCTTTTTTTTTTTTTTCCTCTTCCTCTTTCTTTTGTTAATTTCCCACTTCTCATTACCCCACAAGACATCCCTCCCACTCTAAAGCAGAGCCCACTTCCATCTCCAGTTCCCTGGTGAAATCATGTGCCATGCACTAGTGCAACTTTTTCTTTATTGTCTTCTGTCTTATATTGTCATCTCCTGGTTATCCTATGCAAACCATAAGGGACTAGACAGGTCTAGAATCACAGTTTTCTAATATCCTGGTTTTGAGAGGCTCCCTGAGATTCTTCCTTTTACTTAACCACCTGCTTTTCAGACTCCTGAACAGAAGATTCTTCCTGTGAAGACCACATTGCAAAACACAGCAGAAGAGAGACATCGGCACACATCAGTCAACAGCAAAAGAGAAGCACACTGGTTCCCAGTCAAAGAAACATTCTCAAAAAAGGTATCCAAAAGTGAATACATCTCCCCATGGCTAGAAGTAGAAGAGCCTCAGGTCAGAATAAACCAGGAACTAAATTTCCATCAAAAGCACAATTACTCCCCTCCATCTCTTGAAAAACCAGATGTTACCAAAATGTCAGAGAAAGAATTTACAACATTCATGGTGACAAAATGCTATGAGTTGGTACAGAAGAGAGACAATTAGCTACATGACATTAGGAAGTCCTTCCTCAATATGAAAGAAGAAATGGACACTCTAACAAAAAATCAGATGGAATTATTAAAGATGAAGTCTGTAATACAAGAAATCAAAAACTCTCTTGACAGTATTGAAGGTCGATTAGACCATGCTGAAGATCAGATCTCTGACATAGAAGATAAAGCCTCTGACCTAGAAAAAAACACCAAAAACATAGAGAAAATAACAACAATTAAAAATAATGAGGATAATATACAAGAAATACTAGACTCTATTAAACGTCCAAACATCTGAATAATTGGTATCCCAGAAGGTGAAGAATTTAATAAGGGCATGGAAAAATCTGTTCCATGAAATCCTGGAAGAAAAATTCCCAAGTCTAGAGAAGCACTAACACATCCAGATCCAAGAAATATGAAGGACTCTGGATACAATCAACCTAAGAAGATCTTCCCCAAGGCACAACCTAGACAGACTGGCCAAGCCCACAGATAAAGACAAGATACTAAAATTGGCAAGAGAGAAATGAGAAGTGACTTACAAAGGATATCCCATCAGGCTAACTCCAGACCTTTCAACAGAAACGATTAAAGCAAGGAAAGAATGGGAAGACATATAGAAAGTGTTAAGAGAGAAACAATTCCAACCAAGATTATTTATATCTAGCAAGATTATCCTTTGTAAGGAAAAAAGAATTAAAATTTTCCCAAACAAAATCTGAAAGAATTTAACAACAACAAACCAGCTCTTCAAGAAACTCTGGAGAGGGTCCTGTACCAGGAAAACTAAGAATGAACATCCAGAAATAGGGAATACGAGACAACCAAAACAACAGCCAACATAAAGGTAGGGACAAGTCTGGAAATATCAATAAAAACATTGAATGTTAATGGATTAAATTGTCCCATCATGAGACCCAGACTGGCTGAATAAACCTGAAACCCTCTACTGTTTCCTACAAGAAATGCACCACAGGGATAGAGACAGACATAAACTAAAAGTGAAGGGCTGGAAAAAGGTATTCCATGCAAATGTGAACCGAAAAAAAGCTGGAGTAGCAATACTAATTTTTGACAAGACAGGCTGTAAAACAAAAACTGTTCAAAGAGACAAAGAAGGGCACTATAGTTTGATAAAAGCTTTAATACAACAAGAATATATAATGCTAATAAATATCTATGCACCTAACACAGGAGCACCCAAATATGTGAAGGAAAGACTGTTATATCTAAAAGGAGAGAGAAACTGCAACACACTAAATGTTGGAGACTTCAACACCCCACTATCTCCTCTTGACAATCACCTATACAAAAGTAAGTAAAAAGATAAAGGATCTAAATGATACGATAAATCTAATGGACTAAACAGACATCTATAGAATTTTCCACCTGAAAACCATGAGATGTATTTTTTCTGATCCCCACATGGAACCTTTTTGAAGACTGACCACGTGATAGGGCACAAAGCGAGCCTCTACAGAATGAAAGGCATAGAAGCTATATCCTGAAACTTCTCACATCGTGATGGAATTAAACTTGATTTTTAATTAATTAATTAATTTTTAATTAATTTATTTAAGTTTATTTATTTATATATTTTATTATTATTCATACATTAAATCACTACACATCGTTTATATTGGGAAGAAACTTTACCCAGCATGATATATACCACAGTCCAGCCCATTTGAGTCCCCCATACACATCCTGAACAGATAATAAACCTGATTTTAATTTCAAGAATTAAATACATGGAAACTAAATATCCTACCCCTTCCTTCACAGCTACTGGAGAAATTAAGACTGAAATAAAAAGATTCATGGAAGCCAATGACGATGAGGACATGAATTTCGATAATTTTAGGGACACCACAAAAGCAGTCATAAGAGGGAAATTCATAGCAATTAGTGCAAATAAGAAGATGAAAAGAAGGCAAATAGATCACCTAACATCATGCCTCAGATAATTGAAAAAGGAACAGCAAAAAAGTCCAAAAAAAAATCCAGGAGAAAGAAATAATAAAGATCTGAGCAGAATGAAATGAAATAGAAAATAAACGAACTATACAGAACATAAATGAAAGTAAAAGCTGGTTCTTTGAAAAGATAAACACAATCATTACACCAGTAGCAAGACTTATTAAGAAGAGAGAAAGAAACTAGGTAAATCAATTTTGCACTGAAACTGGCAATGTAACAACAAACATAACGGAAATACAATACATCATTAGAGGATACTATGAACAATTGTATGCTAACAAACAAGAAAATCTGGATGAGATGAACAAATTTCAGGACACATATAATCTATGAAGATTGAGCCAGGAGGAAGTAGAAAGTGTGAATAGGCCCATAACTAGCCAGAAGAATGAATCAATAATAAATAACCTCCCAATAAAGAAAAGCCTTGGTCTTGATGGTTTCACTTCGGAATGGTACAAAACTTTTAAAGAAAGTTAACTCCCATTTTGCTCAAGTTATTTCTAAAGATTGAAAAGGATCAAACTGTCCCAAATTAATTCTATGAAGCCTCCATCACCCTTATCCACAAAAGAGATAAAGATAGAACAAGGAAGGAAAACTATAGACCAATATCTCTGATGAATATAGATGCTAAAATTCTCAGCAAGATGCTAACTAATTGTATCCAACAACATATAAAAAAGATTATACATCATGATAAGGTAGTCTTTATGTTAGGGATGCAAGGCTGGTTGAACATACATAAAACTATAGATGTAATACACCATATTAACAGAGGAAGATAAAAACCATATAACATCTCTTCATGATCAAGACTCTCATCAATATTGGCATGGAAGAGTAATTCTCAACACAATAAAAGCTATCTATAAAAAAACCCATAGCTGACATCATCCTGAATGGAGAAAAGCTGAAAGATTTTCCCCAAAAAAACTGGTAAAAGATGAGGATGCCCACTTTCTCCACTTCTTTTCAATATAGTACTGGAAGTCCTCCTCAATGCAATTAAAAAAGAGACTAAAATAAAAGGCATTAAAATAAGAAAAGAAGAGATGAAATTACCTCTATTTGCAGATCACATAATGGTATCCATGAAAAATATCCTGGAAGAAATACATGAATACAGTAAAGGTGCAGGATACAAAATCAACATATAGAACTCTATAGCATTTCTATATATGACCAGCAGGTAGATTGAGATAGAACTGAAAATGTAATTCCATTTACCATAGCCACAAAAAGTATAAGGTACGTAGGAATGAATCTAATCAAAAATGTAAAAGAACTCCATGAGGAAAACTATGAGAAGCTAAAAAAAAAATTGAAAATGACAAAAAAATGTGGAAAGACATACCATGTTCCTGGATTGGAAGAATTACTATAATCAAAATGGCAATTCTACCCAAATTAATCTACATATTTAACCCGATCCCAGTCAAAGTGCCAGAGATATTCTTCAAAGATCTAGAAAAGACAATTACACAATTTGTCAGGAATCATAAATGACCTTGTATTGCCACAGCAATCCTGCACAATAAGAGTTGAGTGGGTGGCTTCTCACTCCCTAACCTAAAAATATACTACAAAACTGTGGTAATAAAAGCAGCATGGAATTGGCACAGAAATAGACAGGTGAACCAATGGAACAGAACAGAGTTCCCAGAAATAAACTCCCAGACATACGGCCAACTCATTTTTGACAAACGTTACCAGTCAATCCAAAGGGCAAAGGAAAACCTCTTTAGCAAAAGGTATTGGAAAAACTGGATGTCCACCTGCAGAAAGATGAATTTGAACACTTTCCTCTCACCTTTGACAAAAATCAACAGGAAGTGGATCAAAGATCTAAACCAAAGACCTCAGATTATAAAACTGCTGCTGGAAAACACTGGGGAAAGTCTTGGAGACACTGGGGGAGGCAAAGACTTCTTAAATAAGACCCAAAACACAGTCAATAATCCCAAAAACAGACAAGTGGGATTACATCAAATTAAGAAGTTTCAACATGGCAAAAGACACAGTAATTAATGTGAATTGACTGCCCTCAGAATGAGAAAATATTTTTGCGAACTCTGTGTCAGATAAGGGACTGATAACCAGAATTCGCAAAGAACTCAAGCAGCTGTCCCAAACAAAAGGTGCTAACGCTATTAAAAGATGGATGACTGAGTTGACAAAACCACTCTCTAAGGAAGACATACGAATAGCCAAAGGGATATGAAAAAATGCTCATCATCCTTCATTGTAAGGGAGATGCAGATCAAAACCACAATGATATACCACCTAACCTAAATCAGAATGACTATGATTAAAAAAAATGAAAATGATAAGTGCTGATGAAAGTGTGGTGAAAGGGAATCCTCCTACACTGCTGGTGGGAATGTAAATTGGTCCAGCCACTCTGGTGAACAATTTGGAGATTCCTCAAAGGCCTATAAATAGAACTACCTTATCTACCCAAAGGGCAGAAGAGTTCTTAATCAGAAAAGTGCACTCATATCCATGTTTATTGCAGCATTATTCACAATTGCTAAGACATGGAACCAACTCAAATGCCCATGAACAGATGAATGGATTGAAACAGTGTGGCACATATACTCTATGGAATACTACTCAGCCATCAAAAAACAACAAGAGCCTGGCTTTTGACAGAAAGTGGATATATATGGAAGATTTATTACTGAGTGAAGCAAGCCAGGCAATGAAGGAGAGACATTGTATGTCTCCACTTAATATATACTGAGTGTCTGCACTCTATGGCCAAAACTGAATGATTAACGGTTATAAAAACTAAGTAAATGATTGTGAATACCAGATACAGTGTGGGAAGAGGGGGGAGATACAGTGTGGGAAGAGGGGGGGTGAAAGAGTAGAGTCTGAGGAACAACCTTAAAGAGAAAAATAGAGAGGCAAGAAATTTATGGAAGAAAGCTGTGGATTATAATCTATTGAGGATAACTTTCCAGTATGGTGAACTGTACTGGTGAGAAATGTGCACATGTTGGAATATTTCCTTTGTAACCTAAGTATCATGATTGAATGTACAAGAAAAAGCCATTTACCATCCAGAATACACTGTATAGTGGATAAATTATACCTTTTATTATCAACAAATAATTTTCCATTTCTTGTTATGTATGTGTGTATATATGTATATATATATATATATATATATATTCCCCCTATTTCTCACCCTCTACCATTTCACACCCTCTTCCCACACTGTCTCTGATATCTGCAGTTGTTTTCCATTCCTTTTTAAATTTTTATCACAATTTATTTATTTATTTTATATATTTCCATTTCTTTTATATATTCAGTCACATATGTCATTTAGCTTGTAAAGTGAATGTTCCAACATGAATACATTTCTCACAACTTCAGTTGGGAAGACTCTATACTTTATCTGCAATAGATAATAACCCATTTCTTTGTCCCATAAATGTCTTATCTCTTTATTTTCTTTACAGGGGATCTATCTAACACACGTAGCATTCTGGAGGTATTACTGTCATGCAATATCAATTTAGGAACTCTCTGTTATGTAACAATTATTTTTTAATCAAAAAGGGTAAGCAATTGTATTTTTCAAGATGATTAGGTTATACTGTGATAAGAAATTAACACCAAATTATCAAGGTATGAATACAGTAAGGATTAACTTCTAACTCAGAATTGACAGCCAACATTTGTTGGTGAGGAAGGAAGCCAATGCTCTCTAACTCCCTTGAGGTGAAGTGAGGGAATCACCACACTGGTGATGCCTCTTCTCCATGAAATGCCTGCTTTCTTCACTTTCAACTGCAGAAGATGAAGAGTACATGGGATCTTACACATATTATCTTTTATTCTTTGGTCCTGGTGATCAAAATTTGTCTCATGTTATTTTCTAAAGGCAGTGGGCCACCAAACACATGTTCATGTTCCTAAAATTCGAGAATTGGGTATTATATATTGTAATTTTTTTCTTGACCCAATATTCCATTTCCCGGTTTCATCATGTAGAAGATTCTCGTCTCCTCAAGGGATACAACAACAAATCCCATTCACTTGAAATCAGGATTTTTTTTTTTCTTATTCAGGTCACATATGGTCCATTTGATCCCATCCTAAGTAATAAAAACCAGTTTACATCACTGTATCAGATGGCCACCAAGGACAGCTCTCTGGTCTATGGAATCATCAAATTATTGCTGCATTTTGGCTGGACTTGGGTGGCACTCTTTGTATCTGATGATATGAAAGGTGAACATTTCTTACAGGAACGTAAAGCAAAAATGGTGAAGAAAGATATCTGTGGGGCCTTTACAGAAAAGGTTCTTTCCATTATGAACCTGTATGGATTGACTTCCTTCGCATTTGTGAGTCAGATCAGAAGTTCCTCTGTAAATGTGCATATTCTCTATGTTGACATAATAAGTCTCTTCACCCTTAGCACAGTGGAAGAATTATACATAACCTCAGGGAAGGTGTGGATCATTGGAAATCCTCTGTTAGCAAAGTTGGATGTTGGTGACAAAGAGCTTGATGCAATGCTGTACTCTTTCAGTGGAAGCTTCTCATTTTTACATCAGAAAAGGGTAATCCCTGGATTTGAAGAATTTCTCAACTCACTTAACCCTTACCAGTACACAGAAGACTTTTACTTTAGTAAATTCTGGATTAGTATTTCTAATTGTCCAACAGAGTGGAACAAATGTGAAGAATCTAGAAATTGCCCTCCAAATATCTCCTTAGAGTTTATAGAAACATATTTTAGCATTTCATACACATATGAATCTAGCTATTTTATCTACAATGCCGTATATGCAGTGGCCCAAGTTCTCCATAAAATGCTTGTGGAGAAAATAGAAATGGGATCTCCAGGAGCTACAGATCAGCCTATTCTAACACCCTGGCAGGTAAACCTCCTCAAGAAGCAAGTCGTGCATTGAGCACCTAATGACATCTGGAAGCATTTTATTTTTATTATTTATTTATTTATTTATTTATTCACATTATTTATTATTATTATTATTATTATTATTATTATTTTTGTATATACTTTCAATCATATTGTTTGGCTTACAATGAGACCATTTCGATATGTGAACATTTCTCCCCAGACCCGTTGATCGAAATATCTTCAACAGATAACACCCCATCCCATCAATGCTCTATCTCTGTATCCCTTCTCCAAATGTCCTTCATTAGGCCCCACTCCTCCACATTCACCTCATCTGACATTCACACTCATCTCTTGTGTTTGTTCAACTGTTAGTCAATCAGTTTCAGTCATAGAATGCAGACAAACGGTATATGTTAAGTGGGGACATACAATGTCTCTCCTTCATAGCCTGGCTTGCCTCACTCAGCAGTACATCTTCCATATTCTTCCACTTTCTGTCAAAAGCCAGGGCTCTGTTGGTTTTTATGGCTGAGTAGTATTCCATAGAGTATATATGCCACAGTTTTACAATCCATTCCTCCATACAGGGGCATTTGGGTTGTTTCCATGACTTAGCAATTGTGAATAGTGCCGCAATAAACATCGATGTGCAAGCACTTTTCCAATGAAGAATTCTTCTGTCCTTTGGGTAGATACCGAGGAGTGGGATCCCTGGATCATATGGCAGATCTATCTGTAGATTTTTGAGGAATCTCCAAATTATTCTCCACAGTGGTTGGACCAATCTATATTCCCAACAGCAGTGTAAAAGAGTTCCCCTTTCACCACACCCCCGCCAACACTTATCATTTTTTGTTTTTTTAATATTAGACATTCTGACTGGGGTTAGGTGGTACCTCATTGTTGTTTTTATCTGCATTTCCCTTACGATGAGGGAGGTTGAACATTTTTTCATATGCCTTTTGGCCATTCGTGTGTCATCTTTAGAGAGTGTTTTCTTCATCTCCTTCTCCCATCTTTTAATAGGGTTGATCATCTTTTTTCCAAACACCTTTTTTAGTTCCTTGTGTATTCTGGTTATCAATCCCTTATCTGATGCAATATTTACAAAAATATTTTCCCATTCTGAGGGCTGTTGATTCACACTAACTACTGTGTCTTTGGCCATGCAGAAACTTTTTAGTCTGATGTAATCCCATTTGTCTATTTTGGGGACGATCGACTCTGCTTTGAGGGTCTTCTTTAGGAAGTCTTTCCCTACACCAATGTCTCCCAGAGTTTGCCCAGTGTTTTCCAGGAGCAGCTTTCTAGTTTGAGGTCTTAGATTTAGATCCTTGATCCACCTTGACTTGATTCTTGTCAAAGGAGAGAGGTAGGGGTTCAGATTCATCTTTCTGCAAGTGGAAGTCCAATTTTTCCAGCACCACTTGCTGAAGAGGCTTTCATTTTCCCACTGGATTGACTGGTACCCCTTGCCAAAGATCAGTTGACTGTATGTTTGGGCACTTATTTCTGGGGACTCTATTCTTTTCCCTTGGTTCACGTGTCTGTTTCTGTGCCAGTACCATGCTGTCTTTATTACCACAGATTTGTAATATATTTTTGGATCGGGGAGTGAGATGCCACCCACTCCACTCTTCTTGTGTAGAATTGCTTTTGCAATACGGGGTCTTTTATGATTCCAGACAAATTTTAAGATTGTCTTTTCTAGATCTGTGAAGAATGTGTCTGGTACTTTGATTGGCATTGCATTAAATAGGTAGATTAATTTGGGTAGAATTGTCATTTTGATTATATTAACTCTTCCAATTTATGAACATGGAAAGTCCTTCCATTTTTTTGTGTCATTTTCAATTTCTTTTTTTAGCTTTTCATAGTTTTCCTTGTGGAGGTCTTTAACTTCTTTGGTTAGATTTATTCCTAAATATCTTATACTTTTAGTGGCTATGGTAAACGGAATAACTTTTTTCAGTTCTATCTCAGTCTGCCTGTTATTCATATATAGAAATGCTATCAATTTCTGTATATTGATTTTATATCCTAAAACTTTACTGTAATCATGTATTACTTCCAGTAATTTTTCTGTGAGGACCATTGGGTCTTCTATGTATACAATCATGTCATCTGCAAATAGAGAGAGTTTCACTTCTTCTTTTCCTATTCAAATGCCCTTTATTTTTTCCTCTTTTCTGATTGCGTTGGCGAGGACTTCCAGTACTATATTGAAAAGGAGAGGAGAAAGTGGGCATCCTTGTCTTGTTCCTGTGTTTAGTGGGAAAGCTTTCAGCTTTTCTCCATTCAGGATGATGTTCGCTATGGGTTTTTCATAGATGGCTTTTATTGTATTGAGAAATGGCCCTTCTATGCCAATTTTGCTCAGATTCTTGATCATGAAGAGATGTTGTATCTTATCAAATGCTTTTTCTGCATCAATTGATATGACCATATGGTTTTTTTCTTTCTTCTTGTTGATATGATGTATTACATTTATGGTTTTGCGTATGTTGAACCAACCTTGCATTCCTGGAATAAAGCCTACCTGATCATGGTGTATGATCTTTTTTATAAGTTGCTGGATGTGATTTGCTAGTATCTTGTTGAGGATCTTTGCGTCTATGTTTATCAGAGATATTGGTCTATAGTTTTCCTTCCTTGTCCTGTCCTTATCTGTTTTAAGGATAAGGATGATAGAGGCTTCATAGAACGAATTCGGGAGAGATTCACCCTTTTGGATCTTTAAAATAACTTGAGCAGAATGGGAGTTAACTCTTCTTTGAAAGTTTTGTAGAATTCAGAAGTGAATCCACCAAGGCCAGGGCTTTTCTTTGTTGGGAGTTTATTACTGATTCAATCTCCTGGCTTGTTATGGGCCTATTTAGACTTTCTATATCCTCCTGGCTCATTCTTGGTAGATTATATTTGTCCAGGAATTTGTCCACCTCATCCAGATTGTCTTGTTTCTTAGCATATAGATGTTCAAAGTATCCTCTAATGATGTTTTGATTTTCTACCATGTCTGTTGTTATGTTACCAGCCACATTGCAGATTTGGTTCGCCTGGTTCCTTTCTCTCTTCTTCTTAATAAGTCTCGCTAGGGGTGTATCAATTTTGTTTATCCTTTCAAAGAAACAGCTTTTACTTTCACTTATTTTCTGTATAGTAGGTTTGTTTTCTATTTCATTTATTTCTGCTCGGATCTTTATTATTTCTTTTCTCCTGGAATTTTTTGGATTTTTTTGCTGTTGCTTTTCCAGTTCTCTGAGGCTTGATGTTAGGTGGTCCATTAGCCTTCTTTCCATCTTCCTCTTATGTGCACTAATTGCTATGAACTTCCCTCTTATGACTGCTTTAGTAGTGTCCCAAAGATTATGGAAACGTGTGTCCTCATTGTCATTGGCTTCCATGAATCTTTTTATTTCAGTCTTTATATCTTTGGTAATGGTGGAGTCGTTCAGGAGTAGGTTATTTAGTTTCCATGTTTTTAGGTATTTTTGAGGACTTCTCTTGAAATTAAATTCAAGTTTAATTCCGTCATGGTCAGAGAAGATACTGGATATAGTTTCTATGCCTCTGAATCTGTAGAGGCTTGCTTTGTGTCCTATGATATGGTCAATCTTCGAGAAGGTTCCATGACGGGGCTAGAAAAAAACTATATCTTGTGGCTTTTGGGTGGAAAGTTCTATAGATGTCTGTTAAGTCCAATTGATTTATGGTATCGTTTAGATCCTTTATCTCTTTACCTATTTTTTGCCTAGATGATCTGTCCAGAGGGGATAAAGCGGTGTTGAGATCTCCAACAATTAGTGTGTTGCAGTTTATCTCTCCTTTTAGATCTAACAGTCTTTCCTTCACATATTTAGGTGCTCCTGTGTTAGGTGCATAGATATTAATAAACGTTATATCTTCTTGATCTATAGAGCCTTTTACTACGATATAGTGCCCTTCTTTGTCTCTTCGAACGACTTTTGTTTTAAAGTCTATTTTGTCAGATATTAGTATCGCAACTCCAGCTCTTTTCTGGTTCCCAATTGCATGGAAAACCTTTTTCCAACCCTTCACTTTCAGTCTATGTATGTCTTTCTCCATGAGGTGGGTTTCTTGTAGGCAACAGATAGAGGGTTTCTGTTGTTTTATCCATTCAGCCAGTCTGTGTCTCTTGATTGGAGAATTTAAACCATTAATATTTAATGTTATTATTGATGTTACAGGATCTGTACCAATATTTAAGTTGGCCATTGTCTTAGTTGCCTGTTACTTCTTTGTTCCTGTCTGTTGATTCTTTAGTTTTCCTGGAACAGTACTTTCTTCAGGGTTTCTTGAAGAGCTGGTTGGGTGTTGGTGAATTCTTTCAGGTTTTCTTTTCTTTTCTTTTTTTTTTTTTTTGAGAGGTTTTTGCTATAGGGCGCGTGTACTCACCAGACAGACAGAGAGAGACAGAGAGATAGAAAGCAAGAAATCACCCCCCAGGGGGGTAGCCACACCACAATCCCTTCTCCTCCATTCTCCTCTTGGGATCTTGGGCACGCATGCACATGCGCCCGGCCTGAGTTTAAGCCACCGGGTCTGGGACTCAAACTGCAGTTGACTAAGTGGGAGTCCAGTGACATAGCCATTACGCTAACTGCTGGTCCCTCAGGTTTTCTTTGTCTGAGAATATTTTAATCTTTTTTTTCCCATACAAAGGATAATCTTGCAGGATATAATAGTCTTGGCTGAAATTGTTTCTCTTTTAACACTTTCAATACATCTTCCCATTCTTCCCTTGCTTGCATTGTTTCCGATGAGAGGTCCGGTGTTAGTCTGATGGGATGACCTTTGTAAGTTACTTCTCGTTTTCTCTTGCCAGTTTTAGTATCACGTCTTTATCTGTGGTGTTAGACAGCCTCGCTAAGATGTGCCTTGGGGAAGATCTTCTGGGATTCATTCTATTTGGGTTCCTTTGTATTTCTTGGGTGTGGATGGTTGAGTGCCTCTCTAGACTTGGGAAATTTTCTTCCAGGATTTCATGGAATAGATTTTCTATTCTACTATTAGTTTCTTCACCTTCTGGGATGCCAATTATTCTGATGTTTGGGCGTCTAATGGAGTCTAGTATTTCTCGTATATTATCCTCATGTTTTTTTGTTATTTTCTTGATCTTTTTGGTGTATTTTTCTAAGTCAGAGGTTTTATCTTCTACATCAGAGATTCGATCTTCAGCATGGTCTAATCGGCTCTTAATACTTTCCATAGAGTTTTTGATTTCTTGTATTATAGACTTTATCTCTAATAGTTCCACCTGATTCTTTCTCAGAGTATCATTTCTTCCAAGGGAATACATTTTCCAATGGCTAGAAGTAGAAAAAGAGCCTCAGGTCTGAATAAACAAGGAAATATGTCTTCAACAAAGGAAAACGCTCCTCCATGTCTTGTAAATATGGAGGACGTTACCAAAATGGAAGCATTTTATTGACATGTAATAACATGACCACGTTTTTATCTCAAGAGTAACAGGGTCAGACAAAAATGTAAAATAAAAAGATGGTTCCTTGACACTGGTTGTAGGTGTAGCTGTAAATTTGACATTTCTTTGTAGAATTCTGCCATTGAGAGTTTTGATTTCAAACTGTCTCATTAGACAATTATTAAAGGGCCAGCAAATGATGCTGAGGTTAAGGGGCTGGCTCCCTCATGGACTACTGCTTAACTGAGTTCCTTACCATGTGACTTAAAAAACACACCAGACGTGTTTGTGTTCATGCCTGAAATCCTGAGAGGAGAACAGAAGAGAAAGGATGGCAGCTTGACCATCTCCTCTAAGGGATGATTTCTCTCTCTCTCTCTCTCTCTCTCTCTCTCTCTCTCTCTCTCTCTCCCTCTCTCTCACACACACACACACACATCTTACAGAAAAATTTTTTTTAGAAACATAGATCCTAATGTATTATAAGACACGGTAAAATGTCCAAAGGTGACTTGTAACAACAACAACAACAAAAATCAGACTGGAAATAAATGAAATCTACTGTTTTCCTTGGAATGCATCTAATGACAGAAACTATTAACATAATGATTGTGTCTGAGATCAGTTGTTTCATCTATAGTGGTGTATATGCTTTGGCCTAAGTTTTTCATTTAATGTTTTTGATGTAATTAGACATGGGTTCTAAATAACATTTAAAAAATTTCTCTGAGGAATGACTCATTTTAGATGTAACTATTTCTACAAAACGTACAGCAATCAAAGGAGTAGGTACTGTGTTCCCCTTTGAAAATATTAGACCATTGATATATAACATCAGACTGGCTCACCTGAGTTATAAATGTATCTGTCTGAATTTTAAACACAGTATATCTCTATTTATAAGTAGATATTTTATAGTTTTATTGACTGGACTAGGGAGAAATGTTCACCTGTTGAAATATTTACTTTGTAAGCTAAATAGTGTGATTGAATATATAAAAGAAAAAGAAATATAAAAAATGTAAAACAAAAAAAAAACTATCATACAGAGCACACTTTTAGGAACCCCTGTGCTTAATTCACGAGAGTTGAATAGATTAATAACATTGGCTAAAAACACAAAGCAATTTTAATATCTAGATAAAAGTGAGTATGTATACATACAAAATAATGTCAGAAAACTTCATATATCTTTTTTTTCTTTTTGAGAGGTTTTCGCTATAGGTCGTGTGTGCTCGCCAGAAAGACAGAGAGAGACAGAGAGACAGAAAGCAAGAAATTACCCCCCAGGGGGGATGGCCACACCACAATCCTTTTTCCTCCATTCTTCTCTTGGGATCTTGGGCACGCACACACAAGTGCCCAGAGTGAGTTTTAAGCCACCAGTCCAGGACGCGAATCGCGGTCAACTACATGGGAATCCAGTGACATAGCCATTAGACTAACTGCTAGTCCCACCAAAGTTCATATATCTTGTATTTTTACTTTTTTTTTTTTATTAATTACTTTATTTATTTTTGTATATACTTTCAATCATATTGTTTGGCTTACAATGAGACCATTTCGATATGTGAACATTTCTCCCCAGACCCGTTGATCGAAATATCTTCAACAGATAACACCACACCTCCCCATCCCGTCAATGCTCTACCTCTGTATCCCTTCTCCAAATGTCTTTCGTTGGGCCCCACTCCTCCACATACACCTCTTTTACTGACAATAATAATATATGCTGCACATTTTGAGCTCATTGGAGGTGACTAATGATAAAATAGGTAACTTTGCTAGAATAGCTTCCAATTATATAATTATATAATTAAAGATTATTTTGGATGGGTCTACTTCAAGTAATTGAAGAATTGACAATTGTTGTTAAAAAATAAGAGGTAATGCAGTGTCATAGGCCCAGGAGACTCAAATGTTATCCCATCATATTAAAAAAAATAATAAAATAGTGGCTCAGCAGATGGCATAGTGGTTACGTTGTTGGACTTCCAGATTTGAATACTGTTTGAATCCCAGACTCAGTGACTTGAAACTTACAACAGGTATATTAGCATGCATGGCCAAGATCTCAAGAGAATAGAAGAGAAGTATTTATGGAGTAGCCAACAACCCTAGGGAGATGGTTTCTCACTTTCTCTTTTACTGCTCTGTTTTTCTCTCCAGTGAGTGCATGCACCCTATGGCAAAAGCTTAAAAAAATGAGGAATTGGCAATTTCATTACTTTGTCATAATGATTGCAGAAGATATGCACATTCTTTTTTTTTTTTTTTTTTTTTTTTTTTGGAGAGGTTTTTGCTATAGGGCGCGTGTGCTCACCAGACAGTCAGAGAGAGACAGAGATAGAAGGCGAGAAATCACCCCGCAGGGGGGATGGCCACACCACAATTTCTTCTCCTCCATTCTCCTCTCGGGATCTTGGGCAGGTACGCACTCGCGCCCGGCATGAGTTTTAAGCCACCAGGTCCAGGACGCAAACCGCGGTCGACTACATGGGAGTCCAGCGACATAGTCATTACGCTAACTGCTGGTCCCAAGACATGCACACTCTTAACAAGAGAAGTTTAAAGAAGACACAAAAATCCTACATTGTACCTTTTTTCCTGTATTGAGATATTATTGATATACAAAATGTTTCACTTATGTACTGTATAATTTAATGAGTTTGAACATGTGTACACCCATGCTGACATCACCACTGTCAAGATACTAAACATTCTCATTCATGTATTCTTTTTTAGCAAGTTTTAAAAATTTTTCTGTAAGCACATGTATTAGTGAGACAGAAAGAGTGAGAAAGCAACCCCCAGGTGAGATGGCCATGCTGCAATTTCTTCTTCATTCTTCTCTCTGGATTTTGGTCAGGATTATACCAGAAGCATACAAAACCCAATTTCTGGGCAATGTCTTAGAATTCTTCTAATTGGATTCAATCCTTGCACCATCTTATGTGGAAAGGCATATTTCTTCTCCCTTGACCTCATGAGATGGTAACCTGAAACAGAACAAACAAAACATCACCTACAAAAATATCCTGGGGTTAGGTAAATGGAAAACGAAGTCCTAAGGAACTTGCACCTCTAATTTGAATGTACTCCTCATTTTAAATTGTTTTCCCTCCAGTTTCACCCATTTCTGAAGAAAATAGAATTTACAAACAGTGCTGGTGACCACGTATCCTTAGATGAAAAAAGAAAGCAGATTGCACACTATGATATCAAGAACATTGTGCAATCTCCTGATTTCACTGGGACCATGGTTAAAGTAGGAGAGTTCTCTTGTAGTCCACATGCTCAAGGCCTGATAATCAATGAAATGATGATCAAATGGCCTGCTTCATTCAAAGAGGTATGACATCATTTCACTATTGGACATATACAGTTATGTGATCTTAGAACTGAAAAGGACAGTATGTGAGTTCTTTAACTCAGCACCAAATTAGCCTTTTATATCTTGACTTTATACTGTGGTCTTACTTATCCTTATGCTCAACGAATACCTTTTAAAAACAATAGTTTTGCATTTAATTTTGTTATATTTACTTATGCAGCAGTCAAGTGAATAAAATGAACAAATTTAATGTGTACAAAATTCTAAATATGTTTGTCCATATATGCTGAAACTTTTAATCATATGTTGTTGTAGCTCTTTCTATGCTTTAATGCTCTGTAAACACAAGTGGATTGTAATTTATATGCCATTTATCCCTGCAGATTTTGTCAACCTGTAAAGAGAGAGTTTCTAAAAGAAAGTTAATAATTATTCAGTAGTGGGTGTTGCAGTGGGGAATACACCTGCTATAGTAAAATATAGTCATATTCAGGGAGGTAAGAGAACAACAGGGTTTTAAAACGAAGTATGAGAAGCTGTTATATAAGTTGTTTAGATGCAATCATCCTTGGCTATCAGAATCAATAATAAGTGTACCACCAGCCTAAGGCAGGACAGGCTCATGTCCTCACCAAAAAAAGTTTACATGGAAGATTTTCTGTGGCCATTGTGCAAGATCATGGTTCTGGCACTTTTCTTATGATAGTTCTTGTCATCAGGTATACATGCACAACTGCCTTCTTTATGATCTTACCAGTTCCTTTTAGTCGTAGCTTACTATAACTGACACAAAAAACTCCTTTGAATCAGATGACTTTTATGTTTTCCTTCTTTGATCAAGACCTTTCTCCAAAATGTTACTGATTCACAATATTGTTGGTTACATTTTGATTGTCACTTTATCTTGGAATCAGATTGTTTTCTTTGGGTCTCAGACTGGAGGGAAGGGATTAGGTGACTAGCAGTCAGCATCAAATAACTTTTAGCCACATTTGAGAAGCAAGAGAATTGTGAGTGGAGTGGCTTTCAAGTTGTTTGATTGAGGAGTCTTTTTCTGTCATCTTGGGAAAAGCAGTCTACAGTATGAAAATATCATGTTTGCATTCTGCTTTGCAGTTTCATCATCTCTGATTATGGCATTGGGCAGCTGGTAAATTCTTGATGCAGCCCACATCTCAGACATGTGCTCTTTTCTTGAAGTTTACCAGCTTCAAGTTTATATATCAAGTTACCCAGCTTCAGTTTATAAGGCTTTAAAATAGAACAGATTCATACTTAGTAATTTCATGGGGAAAACATGGGAGAAAATTGGATTAGAAGATCTTATAAGAATCTAGGATCTTGGGACCAGTAGTTGGCATAATGGCTGTGTCGCTGGACCCCCATGTAGTCAACCGTAGTTCGAGTCCTGGACCCAGTGGCTTAATATCATGCCAGTTGCATGTTGATGATTGCCCAGGATCCTGAGAGGAGAATGGAGAAGAAGGGATAGCCACGTGGCCATCCCCCCTAGTATGGTTTCTCACTTTCTGTCTCTATGTCTCTCTGTTTTTCTGGTGAGGACACGTACCCTATGGCAAAAATCTTTCCAAATAATAATAAAAAAAAGAATTTAGGATCTAGTCTAGTCTGCAACTAGATAATAAAAATTATCAATAACAATGAATGGATCTATTTCTAATAACAGATATTATTACTTTTTCTTAAAATTTTTTTGTTTATAGACATCCAGATTTCAGTCAAAGATTAATTTCTTCATAAAATCAGTGCAATTTTATCAAATTTGGCTTCATCTTTTACACAGTGTTGAAAAAATAGTTATTTGCTACATAATAATTTTTGATGGTACTTTAAAATGTCTTCTCAATGTTAGTATGTCAACCAAGATAGACATTAGATTTTTGTCTGTAGAACATTAATAATTTAAATATGTCACTCCAGTCCAAATCAGTGACTCTAACTATATTCTGTAATAAAGAGAGCACATTCTTCTAGAACTTTGAAAACAACTATACAGTTATAAAAGTAAGCATATTCACAGATCCTTTGTACATTTGGGAAGAATTAATAGAGAGAAAAAAGTAAATACTGTGGGACCTGCCGCTCATCCCCACACCTACTCGTCTCTTTGACTTCAGGTTTGTTTCTTGGGACTTTAAGATGAATTTGCACCCCCCCCACCCCATCTGGGGACTGATTCAAGCGACAGTGCTGGACGCCAGGTTGCCTGTGGCCGCGGTCCCTAATGGCCTGCACCCATCACTCATCCTCTGCTCCTTCCCCACTTATCGTTAGACTCTCAGGATCTCAGTGTTTTGAATAGCACATGGAACAAGTAACATATTTTTTCTTTTCTCTCAAGATGAAGCTTACTAGGTCAGTTGGAGGTTTACCATGCCTTATAAACAGGGAGGATTTCGGGTCACCCAATACCAGTGACAACAGTTTCTGGTACTGGTTAGCAACAGGTAGGCAGACCAGAACAGAGATTGCCAATTTTCTAATCCTGCACACCTTTTTACACTAAGGGACACCTTGAATAAGTTAGGATGGAACATATAGATTACCTCATGACAAGGAACAATTGCAGAGCCTCAAGAAATATGAGCAACCAACAAAAGGCCTCTCCCTCAAGGGAAATCATCAAGCCCACATCACCCACAGTCAATACAAAGGATGCTGTGGACATGTCAGATAAGGAATTCAGAATATATGTAATGACCAGACTAACTGAGATATAAGAGAAAAGAGACAATGAGCTCCAGGAGATGAGGAAGTCCTTTCATGATTTGAAAGAAGAAACAGAAACCCAGAGAGTGTCTAGGTGTCTAAAAAGAACCAGATGGAATTTCAAGGGTTGAAGAATGTGATACAGAAAACCAAAAGCTCCCTTGAAAGTAGTAAAAGTAGATTAGATCAAGCAGAAGATCAGAAACAAATGATAATGAGTACACAAGTTTCCATAATCTATGGGACACGACAAAAGCAGACATAAGAGGGAAGTTCATAGCAATTAGTGCGCATAAGAAAAAGATGGAAAGCTGGCAAATAGATAACCTAACATCATGCCTTAGGAAACTGGAAAAACAAGAACAAGAAACCTAAAAATGCCAAGAAAAAAGAAATAATAAAGGTTCAAGCAGAAATAAATGAAATAGAAATTAAATGAACCATACAAAAAATAAATGAAAGCAAAAGTTGATTCTTTGAAAAGATTAACAAGATCCATACACCATTGGCTAGACTGATGAAGAAGAAAAAAAGAAACCATGTAAATCAAAAATACATGATGAAACAGGCAACATTAAAACAGACATATTAGAAAAATAAATATTATTAGAGAATACTATGAGTGACTATATGCCAACAAACGAGATAACTTGGAGGAGATAGACAAATTCCTGGATGAATATAATCTATCAAGATTGAATTAGTAGGACATAGAAACTTCAATCGGCCCATAACTGGTCAGGAGATCTAATCAGTAATAAATAACCTCCAGACAAAGCAAAGCCCTGGTCCAGATGGCTTCACTTCTAAATCCTGCCAAAACTTCAAGGAAGAGTTAGTTCCTATCCTACTCAAATTATTTCTAAAGTTTCAAAAGAAAGGAAACCTTCCAAAATTATTTTATTAAGCCTCCATCATCCTCAATCCCAAAACAGATAAGGACATGGCAAAAAAAGAGAAACTACAGACCAATATTGTTGATGAATATAGATGGAAAAATTATCAACAAGATACTCGCATACCATGTGCAACAACATATAACAAAGATTATTCATCACGACCAGGTAGGCTTTATCCCAGGAATTCAAGGGTGGTTCAACATATTGAGGACCATAAATGTAATATACCATATTAACAGAAAAGAAGATAAAAACCATATGATCATATCAATTGATGAGGAGGAAACATTTGATAAAATACAACATCCTTTCATAATTAAGACTCTCAGTAAGATTGGTATAGAATAGCCATTTCTGAACACAATAAAAGTCACCCATGAAAAACCTACAGCTATCATTATACTGAATGGGGAAAAGCTTTCAGCTGGTACTAGGCAAGTCTGCCCACTTACTCCACTGCTTTTTAATATGAGTGCTGAAAGTCTTAGCTAATGCAATCAGAAAAGAAAACACTATGAAAGGCACTCAAATGGGCAAAGAATAGTTGAAAATATCTTTATTCGCAGATGACATGATGGTATAGTTAGAAGACCCAAAGGTCCCAGTGAAAAATCTTCTCGAAGTAATAAGTGAATACAGTAAAGTGGCAGGATACAAAATCAACATCCAAAAATCTATAGCATTTCTATATATGAACAAATTGAACAAAGTAGAGCTGAAGAAAGGAATCCCTTTCACCATAGCTACAAAATGTATAAGATAGCTACATCTAACTGAGGAGGTCGAAGACCTTTATAAAGAAAACTATGAAAATCTTAAAAAGATATTAAAAGTAATATAAAAAAGTGGAAGGACATCCCATGTTCCTGGATTTGAAGAATTAACATAATCATAATGGCATTCTACTGAAATTAATCTACATATTTAATGCAATTCCAATCAAAATATTAGAGATATTCTTAACACACCTAGAAAAGACAATCATAGAATTTGTCTGGAATCACAAAAGACCTTGTATTGCCAAACTAATCCTGCACAAGTAATCCTGCACAATATGCACTTCTTGTGGAGTGGGAGGTATATCACTCCCTGATCCCAAGATCCACTATAAAGCTGTGATCATCAAAACAGCATGTTATTGCACAAAAGCAGACATTGGACAAATGAAATAGAATAGAGACCCCCAGAAATAACCCCCAAATATTACAGGCAAATAATTTTTGACAAAGGATACCAGTCAATCCATCAGGAAAAGGAAAACCTCTTTAGTAAATGATGCTGGGAAAATATGGTATCCACTTCCAGAAAGATGAAACTGAAATCCCATCTTTCACCATTAACAAAAGTCAACTCAAAATTGATCAAAGGTCTGAACCTAAGACCTCAAACAATAAAACTATTGGGGGAAAATGCTGGGGAAACTCTGGGAGACATTGGAGTGGGCAAAGATGTCGTAAATAAGACTCCCAAAACCCAGGTATTAATCACTGAAATATATAAGTGGGACTATATCAGACTAAGTTTCTGCACAGCAAAGGACCCAGTAACAAGTGTGAATCGACACCACCCAAGAATGGGAGAATATTTTTGTGAAATATGCTTCTGACAAGTGACTGATAACCATAATACACAGGGAACTCAAGAACCTTACATAGAAAAAAATGATTAACCAAATTAAAAGATGGGAAAATGAACTGAACAAAAATCACTCTAAGGAAGACATACGAACAGCCAAAAAGCATATGAGGAAATGCTCAACATCCCTCATCATAAGGGAGATGCAGATTAAAAGCACAACAAGATACCACCTAACCCCTGTCAGAGCAACAAAGGTTAAAAGTATAAAAAGTGGTAAAGTGTTGGTGGGGATGTGGTGAAAAGGGAACCCTCCAACTCTGTTGGTGGGAATGTAAACTGGTTCAGCCACTGTGGAGAACAATATGGAGGTTCCTCAAAGATCTACAAATAGAACTACCATTTAATCCAGCAATCCTACTTCTGGGTATTTACCCAAAGGACAGGAGAATGTTTAGTTGGAAAACTGCTTGCACAACAATGTTATTGAAGCTTTATTTACGATCGCTAAGACATGGAATCAAACCAAATGCCCACAAGCTGATAAATGGATGGAAAAAGTTTGGCTCATATACTCTATGGAATTCTACTCATCCATAAAATCAAGAAGACTCTTGTATTTGATAGAAAGCGGTCTGATATCGAGAATCTATTGCTGAGTGAAGTAAGCCAGGATATGAAAGAAAGATATTGTATGTATCCACTTAATGTATACCGACTATCCACACTTTATGGTAGAGATTAAAATACTGGAGGGCATCAAAGCAGTGAAAATAGTTAACAATGATATGACAGTGTGGAACGGGGTGGGAGAAGAGAAGAGTATGGAGAAGGATAGCAAGAGAACAAATAAAGAGGCATGACATTAGTAAGATTCAGATATGGTTTATTACCTATTGATGATGATGTGTATTGTATTCTGAACTGGACAGTTCTGAGAAGTATTTCATGTTGAGTAAAGTCATTTTACAAGTAAAATGATAAATAGTGATTGTTTAAAAAATAATTGGAATAATAATAATCTGGAAAAAAGTGAAAAGCTATTGGATGATGATCATGGGGATTTTAATGTCTTTGTATTGACAATATGCATGGTATTCCTTCTGGAAAAAGAAATGTAATACACTGTAAAGTTATATGTGATTCAATGTAATATAAACAGGATTATGATAATAATAAAAAATTTTAAAAAAGAATATTTTATTTTTAAAAAAGTAAATATTTTATCACTTGCTAATCAAAATATATTATTGTTTGGTACTTCAAGAATAATGGAAATAATTTATATATAAACACACATATTTATATGTATATGTGTGTGTGTGTGTGTGTGTGTGTGTATTTATTTATTTATTTCATTTTAATTGCCAGAGTTCATGGGTACTCACCAGATAGAGACGTAAAGTGAAAGAGAGGGAGTGGAACAAATCATCCCCTCCCCATGAGATACAGTCATGCTGCAATACGTTCTTCATTTGTCTATTTTATCAAGATTTGGAACATGCACCCACACATGCCCAGCATGTTTTGGAAGTTGCTTGAGTCAAGATTCAAACTGTGTTGTTGGCCATGTAGTTTCCAGTTCCCTTAACCTGTAGGCTATGAAACTTCCCCTATTGATTTAATCTTTAAAAGTAACATGATCAAATTCAAAGTAGGCTCAGCAATAAAAGTGAAACAATAGCTTGAAAATGTCTGCCTATTAATTGTAGAGTTGACGTTTTTTTAAACAATTCTGCCTGTATAATCCTAATAGTAAAATTCAGAAAACAGGGGTTGAAAGTGACTAAAGAGATTTGCAATCAGTGCTGTCCAGAAAATTGATTATTAAAAGCTGAATTTAAAAGGCAAAATAAAAAGCAGTTCTCTTAGATACCATACAATTTGAAATTATAGTTAGCTATAGTCCCAGAGATTTTGTCATACCTTAGCACACTATCCCTTCTATGGCAATTTTGTTGAGCATCTTAATCATGAAGAAATGTATTTATCAAATGCTTTCTCTACATCAAAGTATATGATCATATGGGTTTTATTTTTCTTTCTGTTAATATGATGTATTACATTTATGGTTTTGCATTTGTTGGAATAAAGCCTACATGGTAATGATATATAATCTTTTTTATTTATCATTGGATACAATTTGCTAGATCTTGCTGAGAGTATTTGCATCTATATTTATCAGAGATATTGACCTGTAGGTTTTTCATTTTTTGTTATGTCCTTCTCTGTTTTGGGGATGAGGCTGATGTAGTCTTCATAAAATGAATTTGGGAGGGTTCTTTCCTTTTGCAACTTTAGAAATAGTTCAGGTAGAATGCAAGTTAGCTCTTTATTTAAAAAGTTTTTTAGAATTCAGAAGTGAAGCCATCAGAACCTGGTCATTTCTTTGTTGGGAGGGAATGTATTACTGATTTAATCTCACCGCTTGTTATGGTTTATTCTGGCTATCTAAGTCTTCCTGATCAATCACCATTGATTCTAAGTGTCCAGGAATTTGTCCACCTCATCCAGGTTTTCTAGTTTGTTGGCAAATAGGTCCTCAAAATTCTCTAATGATGTTTATATTTCTGTTATGTCTGCTCTAATATTGCCTGTTTCATTGTGATTTTGATTAATCTGGTACCTTTCTAGAGGTAGACTAGCTCACATTGAGTCAATTTTGTTTATATTCGCAAATTCCCAGCATTTGGTTTCACTTATGTTCTGTATAGTTCACTTATTCTCTATTTAATTTATTTCTTCTTGGAACTTTATTATTTTTCTCCTGGCAGTTTTGGATTTTTTTGTTGTTGTTTTTTCAGTTCCCTGAATTTTAAGTCCATGTGCCACTTTTCCTTCTTTCTCTTGTGTAAACTAATGGCAATGAACTTCCCTCTTATGACTGCTTTTGTTGAATCACACAGGTCATGGAAGCTTAGGTACTCATTCTCATTGGTTTTAATGAATCTTTTTATTTCACTCTTAATTTTTTCAGTGGTTGCAAAGGAAGTTGTAGTACATTGTTTAGTTTCCACATGTTTGTGGATTCCTTAGTGTTATTTCTGAAATTAATGTCAAGTATAATTTCATTATGGTTAGAGTAGATGCTAGATATAGTTTCCATCCCTTTAAACCTATAAAGACTTGCTTTTTACCCTATCATCTGGGGTATTTGAAAATGTTGATGATAGGGTGAGAAGAATTTATATTTTCTGATAGTTGGATGGAAGCTTATATAGCTGTCTGTCAGGTCCTTTTCATTTAAAGGTATTGTTTAAATCCTGTATGTCTTTGTTAATTTCTTTTTTGTCTAGATGATTTGTCCAAAGGAGTTAGTGGTGTATTGAGATTCACAATTAATGTGTTGCAGTCTATCTCTCCTTTTAGATCTAGTAGTCTATCTTCCACACTTGTATTACTCTTGAGTTAAGTGCATAGATATTTATAAGGGTTTTATCTTGGTTAATTAGTCCTTTTAGTACTATAAAATGTCCTTTTGTTTCTTACTGTTTTAGTCTTATGGGTTCTTTTTTCTAAAATCAGTATCCCAACTCCAGACCTTTTCATATTTCTATTTGCATGGAATACCCTTCTCCAGCCCTTCCACTTTTAGTCTGTGTATATCTTTATCCATGAGGTGAGTTTCTTGTAGGGAGCAAATAAATGGTTTCTGTTTCTTTGTTTGTTTGTGTATATACTCAGCTAGTCTGTGTCTCTTGATTTGAGAAGTTAATATATTAACATTCTAAGTTATCAATATTTTCCAGCTTGTCCCTACTATTTTGTTAACCATAGACTTGGTTGCTTTTTGTCCTCTATTTCTGTCTGTCTCTATTTAGTTCTCGTGTATAGAACTTCTTTCATTATGTCTTGAAGAGCTGATCTAATGTTGATAATTTTTTTAGGTTTTTTTTTTTTATTTGAGAATTTTTTAACTTTCACTTCTCATATGAAGGATAATTTGGGCATAGTATTCTTGGTTGAAAATATTCTTCTTTCTGTTTTTTTTTTTAGTCCAGAGAGATTTTTGTTATAGGGTGTATATGCTCACAGGAGAGACAGAAAGTAAGAAATAAGCCCCTGGGGATTGGGGAGATGGGCATGACAGAATCCCTGCTCCTCCACTTTACCCCTAGGATCTTGGGCATGCGTACACACATGCCCAGTGTGAGCTTTACGCCACCAGATCTGGCACTCAAACAGCTGTTGACTATGTGTGAGTCAAGTGATGTAACAGTCCCCAAATTATTATTTTTATCAATGCTTTGAATATATCCACCGGTTTTTTTTTTTTTTTTTTTTTTTTTTTTTTTTTTTTTTTTTTTTTTTTTTTTTTTGCCTGCATTCTTTCTGTTGAAAGTTGCAATGTTGGCCTAATGTGATAACCTTTGTAAGTAACTTGATATTACTCTCTTGCCATTTTTTAAATCTGTGATTTTGGCCAGTCTAGCTATGATATGCTGTAGAGAGGATATTCTAAGGTTGATTCTATTTGAAGTTCTTGTATTTCTTTTTTTTTAATATATATTTTTTATTATCATCATATTCTTCTTTATATTACATTGAATTACATATAACTTTACAGTGTATTACATTGCTTTTTCAAAAGGGAATGCCATGCATGTCAGTCAATACAGAGACATTAATCTCCCCACTTTAACATTCAATATCTTTTCTATGTTTTCCCCAATCATTATTATTATTATTCTAATTATTTTTTAAAACAGTCTATTGCTATTTTTCATTTTGCTTGTACAAATACTTTTCCCATCATGAAATACTTCTCAGACAAATCCAGCTGAGAATACTATACATGTCAACATCAACAGTTAATAAGCCATATCTCTTTCTCACTAATGTCCTGCCTCTCTATTGTTCACTTGTTATCTTTCTCTATTCTCTTCTCTTCACTTCCCCCATTCCACACTGTCCTATTCTCGTTAAGTACCTTCACTGCTTTTATGTCCTCCAATTTTTTGCTCTCTATTATAGAATGCTGATAGTCGGTATATATTGAGTGGATACATACAATATCTTTCTTTCATAGCCTGCCTTACTTCACTCAGCAATATATCCTCCGTATCTGACCATGTTCTATCAAATTCCAGGGTCTTGTTATTTTTTATGGCTGAGTAGTATTCCATAGAGTATATATACCACACTTTTCCAATCCATTCATCAGTTTGTGGACATTTAGGTTGGTTCCATGTCTTGGCAATTGTGAATAATGCTGCAATAAACATTGATGTGCAAGCACTTTTCTGACTGAGCGTTCTCCTGTCTTTTGGGTAAATACCCAGAAGTGGGATTGCTGAATCAAATGGTAGTTCTATTTGTAGATCTTTGAGGAACCTCCATATTGTTCTCCACAGTGGTTGAACTAGTTTACATTCCCACCAACAGTGTAGGAGGGTTCCCTTCTCACCACATCCCCGCCAACACTTATCACTTTTTATATTCTTAATCTTTGCCATTCTGACAGGGGTTAGGTGGTATCTCATTGTAGTTTTTATCTGCATCTCCCTTATGATGACGGATGTTGAGCATTTTCTCATATGCTTTTTGGCTGTTCGTATGTCTTCCTTAGAGAGACTTTTGTTCAGCTCATTTTCCCATCTTTTAATTGGGTTCATCATTTTTTTTCACATAAGGCACTTGAGTTCCCTATGTATTCTGGTTATCAGTCCCTTGTCTGAGGCATATTTAACAAAAATATTTTCCCATTCTGAGGGTTGTCGGTTCACACTTGTTACTGTGTCCTTTGCTGTGCAGAAACTTCTTAGTCTAATATAGTCCCACTTGTCTATTTTAGGGATTATTGCCTGTGCTTTGGGAGTCTTATTTAAGAAGTCTTTGCCTACTCCAATGTCCCCCAGAGTTTCCCCAGCATTTTCCACCAGTAGTTTTATTGTTTGAGGTCTTAGGTTCAGATCTTTAATCCATTTTGAGTTGACTGTTGTTAATGGTGAAAGATGGCGGTTCAGTTTCATCTTTCTGCAAGTGGATACCCAGTTTTTCCAGCACCATTTACTAAAGATGTTTTCCTTTTCCCAATGGATTGACTGATATCCTTTGTCAAAGATCAGTTGGCTGTAAGCTTTGGGGGTTATTTCTGGGGTCTCTATTCTCTTCCATTGGTCCACTTGTCTGTTTTTATGCCAATACCATGCTGTTTTCATGACCACAGCTTTATAGTATATCTTGGGATCAGGGAGTGATATGCCTCCTACTCCATTCTTCTTGCACAGGATTGCTTTTGCAATACGAGGTCTTTTATGGTTCCAGACAAATTCTATGATTGCCTTTTCTAGATCTCTGAAGAATATCTCTGGTATTTTGATTGGAATTGCATTAAGCATGTAGATTAATTTGGGTAGAATTGCTATTTTGATTATGTTAATTCTTCCAATCCAGGAGCATGGGATGTCCTTCCACATTTTTATGTCACTGTCAATGTCTCTTTTAAGATTTTCGTAGTTTTCTTTATAAAGGTCTTTGACTTTCTTAGTTAGGTTTATCCCTAGGTATCTTATACACCTTGTGGCTACAGTGAAAGGGATTCCTTTCTTCAGCTCTGCTTCGTTCAACTTGTTGTTCATAAATAGAAATGCTATAGATTTTTGGATATTAATTTTGTATCCTGCCACCTTACTGTATTCACTTATTACTTCAAGCAGTTTTTTCATGGATACCTTTGGGTCTTCTAAGTATACCATCATGTCATCTGCAAATAAAGATATTTTCAATTCTTCTTTGCCTATTCAAATGCCTTTAATATTATTCTCTTCTCTGATTGCAATAGCTAAGACTTCCAGTACTATATTAAAGAGCAGTGGAGAAAGTGGGCAGCCTTGCCTAGTACCTGTTTTCAGAGGAAAAGCTTTCAGCTTTTCCCCATTCAGTATAATGTTAGCTGTAGGTTTTTCATAGATTGCTTTTATTGTGTTCAGAAATGACCCTTCTATACCAATCTTACTGAGAGTCTTAATCATAAAAGGATGTTGTATTTTATCAAATGCTTTCTCCGCATCAATTGAGATGATCATATGGTTTTTATCTTTCTTTCTGTTAATGTGGTGTATTACATTTATGGTCTTGCGTATATTAAACCACCCTTGCATCCCTGGTATAAAGCCTACCTGATCGTGATGAATGATCTTTCTTATATGTTGTTGGATACGATTTGCGAGTATCTTGTTGAGAATTTTCGCATCTATATTCATCAATGATATCGGTCTGTAGTTTTTCTTTTTTGTCATATCTTTATCTGTTTTGGGGATGAGGATGATGGAGGCTTCATAAAATGAATTTGGAAGGTTTCCTTCCTTTTGAATCTTTAGAAATAATTTTAGTAGGATAGGGGTTAACTCTTCCTTAAAAGTTTTGTAGAATTCACAAGTGAAGCCATCTGGGCCTGGGCTTTTCTTTGTTGGGAGATTATTTATTACTGATTCAATCTCCTGGCTTGTTATGGGTCTATTCAGATCCTCTCTGTCTTCCTGATCCAATCTTGGTAGATTATATGCATCCAGGAATTTGTCCATCTCTTCCAGGTTACCTTGTTTGTTGGCGTAAAGTTGCTCATAGTATCCTCTAATGATATTTTGTATTTCTGCTATGTCTGTGGTAATATTGCCTGTTTCATCACATATTTGATTAATCTGGTTTCTTTCTTTCTTCTTCTTAATCAGTCTAGCCAATGGTGTGTCGATCTTGTTAATCTTTTCAAAGAACCAGCTTTTGCTTTCATTTATTTTCTGTATGGTTCGTTTATTTTCTATTTCATTTATTTCTGCTCGAACCTTTATTATTTCTTTTTGCCTGGCATTTTGGGGGTTTGTTTGTTGTTGTTTTTCCAATTCTCTGAGGCATGATGATAAGTTATCTACTTGCCATCTTTCTATCCTTTTCTTATGCGCACTAATTGCTATGAATTTCCCTCTTATGACTGCTTTTGCAGTGTCCCATAGATTCTGGACACTGGTGTACTCATTATCATTAGTTTCCATAAATTTTTTTATTTCAGCCTTAATTTCTTCAGTAGTGAAGAAGTCATTCAGAAGTAGGTTGTTCAGTCTCCATGTGTTCGTTTATCTTCGGGGTTGTGTCTTGAAATTAATCTTGAGTTTAATTCCATCATGGTCAGAGAAGATGCTGGGTACAGTTTCTATGCCTTTGAATCTATAAAGGCTTGATTTGTGTCCTAATATATGATCTATCTTTGAAAAGGTCCCATGTCGGGGTGAGAAAAATGTATATGTTGTGGATGTAGGGTGGAAAGTTCTATAGATATCTGTCAAGCCCATTCCATTTATAGTATCATTTAGGTCCTGTATCTCTCTATTTATTTTCTGTCTAGAAGATCTGTCTATAGGAGATAATGGGGTGTTGAGATCTCCAACAATTATAGTATTTCTCCCTATTTCTCCTTTTAGCTCCAGCAGTCTTTCCTTCACATATTTAGGTGCACCTGAGTTGGGTGCATAGATATTTATAAGGGTTATGTCTTCTTGCTGGATTACCCCATTTACTATTATATAATGTCCTTCTTTGTCTCTTCTTACAGTCTTTGTCTTGAAATCTATTTTGTCTGAGATCAATATCGCTACTCCAGCCTTTTTTTGATTTCCATTTGCATGGAGTATCTTTTTCCAGCCCTTGACTGTTAGTCTATGTATGTCTTTATCCATAAGGTGAGTTTCTTGTAGGCAACAGATAGAGCGTTTCTGTTTTCTTATCCATTCAGCCAGTCTATGTCTCTTAACTGGAGAATTTAGTCCATTGACATTCAATGTAATTATTGATATTTCCATACCCGATCCTATCATTAAGTGAGCCATTATCTTGATTGCTTTTTGTTCTCGTATAACTGTCTCTGATTTTTAGCTTTCCTGGTATAATACTCCCTTCAGAACTTCTTGAAGAGCTGGTCTGGAGTTGGTAAATTCCTTCAAATTTTGTTTATTTGAGAATGTTTTTATCTTTTTTTCCCATATGAAAGATAATTTTGCCGGGTATAGTATTCTTGGTTGAAATTGTTTTTCACTCAACACTTTTACTATGCTTCCCCATTCTTTCCTTTCCTGCATTGTTTCGGCCGAGAGATCCGATGTTAGCCTGATGGGGTGACCTTTGTAAGTAACCTGGCGTTTCCCTCTTGCCAACTTTAGTATCTTGTCTTTATCTGTTGTTTTTGCCAGTCTGGCTATAATGTGCCTTGGAGAAGATCTTCTTGGGTTGATTCTACCCGGGGTCCTATGTATTTCCTGGGTCTGGATACTTGAATGCCTTTCTAGATTTGGAAAGTTTTCTTCCAGGATTTCGTGGAATAAATTATCTAGGCCCTTATTATTTTCTTCCTCTTCTGGAATACCAATTATCCGGATGTTGGGGCGCTTAATAGTATCCAGTATTCCTCGTATATTATCCTCATTTTTCATGGTTGTTTTCTCAATCTTCTTGATACTTTTTTCTAGGTCAGATGTTTTGTCTTCTACGTTGGAGATTCGATCTTCTGCCTGGTCTAACCTACTTTTAATACTTTCAAGGGAGGTTTTGATTTCCTGTATCACATTCTTCAATCCTAAAAGTTCCATCTGGTTCTTGTTTAAGGTATCCATTTCTTCTTTCAAGTCATTGAAGGACTTCCTCATCTCCTGGAGCTCCTTGTCTCTTTTCTCTTCCATCTCAGTTAGTTTGGTCACTACAAATAATCTGAATTCCTTATCAGACATGTCCACGATGTCCATTGTATTGACTGAGGGTGGTGTAGCTTTGATGATTTCCCTTGGGGGAGAGGCCTTTTCTTGGTTGCTCATATTTCTTGAGCCTCTGCGATTGTTCCTAGTCATCAGGTAATCTATATGTTTCTTCCTAACTGATTGTTAAAAGTTGTACAGGCTTAGAAAATTGATGATTTCCCTTATGGTTGGCCTACCTGATGCTCACAATTACCATTAACTGTTGCCACTACCCTGGATGGCCCAAAGTCCTCACTGTCTCTAAGGAGAGGTGAGCCTTCAATTGACTGAATAAGCAACACCCCAAAAGCAAAGAAAAACAGAATGAAAAAAGGAAATCGCGCGGTGCGCGTGCACGCCGCGCGCTATTCAAATCACTACAATTCAAAGAGTCCAAAGACTAGTGGGAAAGGGTCAGAAGATGAGTGACAAGACCAGGTTGGTCGGGCCTGCAGCCTGAGTCGGCCTGTAGCCCGGAACTGCTGGCCGGCTTGATCCGGGTTGCGGGTGGGGTGGGGTGGGAGTTCGCCTTAAAGTCCCAGACAACCAACCTGGGGTCCAAGGAGGAGAAACGGTGGGGATGCGTGGAGATTCAGAAGGGTTGGGCCTGCAGCCTGAGTCGGCCTGGAGCCCGGAACTGCTGGCCGTCTTGATCCGGGTTGCGGGTGGGGTGGGGTGGGAGTTCGCCTTAAAGTCCCAGACAACCAACCTGGTGTCCAAGGAGGAGAAACGGTGGGGATGCGTGGAGATTCAGAAGGGTTGGGCCTGCAGCCTGAGTCCACCTGGAGCCCGGAACTCAAGTTCTTTGTATTTCTTGAGTTTGGATGTTTGACTGTTTCTCTAGGTGTGGAAAGTTTTCTTCAAGTATTTCATGGATTTAATAATCAATGCCTCTGTTAGATTTTTTAACTTCTGGGAAAGGACTTATTCAGATGTTTGGACATTTATTAATATCTAGTATTTCCCGCTTGTTATTCTCATTTTTAAAATTTTTCATTATTTTTTGTAATTTTTTTGTACATCAGAGGTTTTGTCTGCTAGAATTGATATTCAATCTTCTGCTTGATCTAATCTGCTATTAATACTTGACAGGGAGTTTTGGATTTCCGGTATTACAGTCTTCATCTCTAACAGTTCAATATTCTTCTTCTTTTATGGTGTGTTGTTCTTCTTCCAGTTGTGGAAAGAATTGCTAATTTCCTGAATTCATTGTCCCTTTACTCTTGTATCTCACTTCATTTTGTCACTATAAATATTTTGAATTGCTTATCTGACATTTCTGTGAGTTCTACTGTGCTGCCTGTGGATGAGGAGCAGTTGTACTTTTCCCTTGAGGGAGAGATGTTTTTCTAGTTTTTCATATTCCTTGTGCCTCTGTGCTGATTTCTGGTCATTAGATGGATTAAATCTTTATTCCTAATTACTTGGAATTTATTTTGCAATGTCAGGAAGAAAAGTACTCTACTTCTGGGATACCAATTATGCGGACGTTAGGAAGTCTAATGGAATCTAGTAATTCTCGTATATTATCTTCATGTTTAACCCCCATTCTGCTCAAGTTATTTCTAAATATCCAAAAGGGTGAATCTCTCCCTAATTCATTCTACGAAGCCTCTATCACCCTTATCCTTAAAACTGATAAGGACAGGACAAGGAAGGAAAACTATAGACCAATATCCCTGATGAATATAGACGTGAAGATTCTCAACAAGGTACTAGCAAATCGTATACAACAACTTATCAAAAAGATTATACATCATGATCAGGTAGGCTTTATCCCAGGAATGCAAGGTTGGTTCAACATACGCAAAACCATAAATGTAATACACCATATTAATAGGAAGAAAGATAAAAACCATATGGTCATATCAATTGATGCAGAAAAAGCATTTGATAAGATACAACATCCCTTCATGATCAAGACTCTCAGCAAAATGGGCATAGAAGGGCCATTTCTCAACACAATAAAAGCTATCTATGAAAAACCCATAGCGAACATCATCCTCAATGGAGAAAAGCTGAAAGCTTTTCCACTAAAAACGGGTACAAGACAAGGATGTCCACTTTCTCCACTCCTCTTCAATATAGTACTAGAAGTCTTGGCCATTGCAATCAGAAAAGAGGAAAAAATAAAAGGCATTCAAATAGGAAAAGAAGAGGTGAAACTCTCTCTATTTGCAGATGACATGATTGTATACATAGAAGACCCAATGGTTTCCATAAAAAAATTTCTGGAAGTAATACATGAATACAGTAACGTTGCAGGATACAAAATTAATATCCAGAAATCTATAGCATTTCTGTATACGAACAACAGGCAGACTGAGATGGAACTGAAAAAAGTTGTTCCATTTACCATAGCCACAAAAAGTATAAGATACTTAGGGATAAATCTAACTAAAGAAGTTAAAGACCTCCACAAGGAAAACTATGAGAAGATAAAAAAAGAAATTGAAAATGACACAAAAAAGTGGAAGGACATCCCATGTTCCTGGATTGGAAGAATTAATATAATCAAAATGGCAATTTTACCCAAATTAATCTACCTATTTAATGCAATGCCAATCAAAGTACCAGACACATTCTTCACAGATCTAGGAAAGACAATCATAACGTTTGTCTGGAATCATAAAAGACCCCGTATTGCCAAAGCAGTTTTGCACAAGAAGAATGGAGTGGGCGGCATCTCACTCCCTGACCCAAAAATATACTACAAACCTGTGGTAATCAAAACAGCATGGTACTGGCACAGGAACAGACAGGTGGACCAATGGAACAGAATAGAGTCCCCAGAAATGAATGCTCAAACATACAGCCAACTGATTTTTGACAAGGGGCACCAGTCAATCCTGTGGGAAAAGAATAACCTCTTCAGCAAATGGTGCTGGCAAAACTGGATCTCCACTTGCAGAAAGATGAATCTGAACCCCTACCTCTCACCTCTGACAAAAATAAAGTCAAGGTGGATCAAAGATCTAAACCTAAGACCTCAAACTATAAAACTGCTCCTGGAAAACACCGGGGAAACTCTGGGAGACATTGGGGTAGGGAAAAACTTCTTAAATAAGACTCCCAATGCACAGTCTATGATTCCTAAAATAGACAAGTGGGATTACATCAGACTAAGAAGTTTCTGCATGGCAAAAGACACAGTGATGAGTGTGAACAGACAGCCCTCAGAATGGAAAAATATTTTTGTAAACTATGCATCAGACAAGGGACTGATAACCAGAATCCACAAGGAACTCAAGCGGTGGTTCCGGAAAAAGACAATCAATCCTATTAAAAGATGGGAGAATGAGTTGAAAAAAACACTTTCTAAAGATGACATACGAATAGCTAAAAGGCATATGAAAAAATGCTCAACATCCCTCATTGTAAGAGAAATGCAGATCAAAACAACAATGAGATATCACCTAACCCCAGTCAGAATGTCTAAGATTAAAAAAACAAAAAATGATAAGTGCTGGAGGGGGTGTGGTGAAAAGAGAACTCTCTTCCACTGCTGGTGGGACTGTAAATTGGTACAACAACTGTGGAGAACAATTTGGAGATTCCTCCAAAATCTACAAATAGAACTACCATATGATCCAGCAATCCCACTCCTTGGTATCTACCCGAAGGACAGAAGAATACTTAATCAAAAAAGTGCTTGCACATCGATGTTTATTGCAGCACTTTTCACGATTGCTAAGTCATGGAAACAACCTAAAAGCCCACGAACTGATGAATGGTTAGGAAAACTGTGGCACATATACTCAATGGAATACTATTCATCCATAAAAAACAACAAATCCCTGACTTTTGAAAGGAAGTGGATGAATATGGAAGACTTACTGTTGAGTGAAGCAAGCCATGCTATGAAGGAGAGACATTGTATGTCCCCACTTAATATATACCGAGTGTCTGCACTCTAAATGTGTATATATATATACATATATATATATATTTGTATATATATGTATATATATATTTTTGAAACCATTCTGCTTCTGTTGTTATAGAGTTTTAAAATTATACAAAATTATAAGACATATTTTGAACATTATCTTTAAAATTCAGTATTTTGAGATCTTGAAAGTTGTTTGTAAACTGTCAAGAATTATGAAGTATGAGCTAAAATTTTTTGCTATGTAAAGTAAATGTTTGTGGAAAAATGTAAAAATAAAAAAAAGCACTCTACTTCTATAGTGTGTTCCTTGGAGAGGACCTCATGTTCTCAACAGAAAATGTCTTATGTAGCTAGCTTGAAGTGCTTGGTTCCTCCCCAAAGTCTCTAGATGAAGTGTAACTGAGCTCAGCTAGATGATGTAACTGACAAAAGACATAAAATATGAACTTTCAAATGACACCAGGTACTCCAAGAGTCACTGGTCATGGTCTCCCTGTAGCTCTATCATTTTTCCCTCTGTGACTGTCTCTCCACTGTAGATAAAACTCAGAGAAATCCAATGGCATTAGGCATGGGCAATAATTGGATACAGGAAACCATAAAGACACACACCTGAGAATTTAATGGCCAGTATGTGAGCTACACTCTCCCTGCAGCTCTGTCACACATCCTACTGACAGGCATCCTTGTGTTAACATTATGTCTTTGAAAATTTATTCTTAGGAGACATTTTCATAAAAGACTTTCATAGGATAGTCTCCCCATAGATGATGGTGACTTCCCTAAAGGCTTATAATTGACTATTCTGTGCCCACCATTTAAAAGACCTATTTAGTTATGTATTTTTTTTTACTCTCAGAATATATGCAGAAAATAGGCAGGGAAACAAAACATGAAATAATAAAATTATTTACAAACACACATAACAAATAATGAAACCAAAAATGAATTCCACAGGAAAACCAAATGAAACACAAAGTCTTTGCAGAGAGGACATAAGTTCTACAGAAACCATAGGAGAATGAGCTGGAAGAACAATGTCTAGGATTATAAAGAAGCTGCCTGAAAAGCAAAACGCCCATTATGCTCCTGAGAGAGATATAAGAAAAACTATCAATGAAAAACCTATAACGGACATCATCCTCAATGGAGAAAAGTCAAAAGATTTTCCACTAAAAACGGGTACAAGACAAAGATGCCCACTTTCTCCATACCTTTTTCATGTAGTACTAGAAGTCCTTGCAAATGGAATCATAAAAGGGGAAAAAATAAAAGGCATTCAAATAGGAAGAGGTCAAACTCTATTTGCAGATGACATGATTGTGTAGATCGAAGACACAGTGGTTTCCATGAAAAAATTTCTGGAAGTAATACATGAATACAGTTAAGTTCCAGGATACAAAATTAATATCCAGAAATCTATAGCATTTCTATATACAAACAACACACTGAGATAGAACTGAAAAACGTTATTCGATTTATCATAACCACAAAAAGTATAAAATACTTAGGAGAAAGCTAACCAAAGAAGTTAAAGACCTCCACAGTAAAAACTACAAGATTAAAAAAAAAAAAGAAAGAAATTGAAAATGACACAAAAAAGGGGAAGAATACCCTATGTTCCTGGATTGGAAGAATTAATATAATCAAAATGGCAATTCTACCGAATTCATCTACATGAATTAATCTACATATTTAAGGCAATGCCAATAAATGTACCAGACACATTTTTTTTTGTTTTATTTTTGGTGTGTTTCTCCTTTTGTTCAGTTTTTTTTATTTATTTTTACATTTTTCCACAAACATTTACTTTACATAGCAAAAAATTTTAGCTCATACTCCATAATTCTTGACAGTTTACAACTTTCAAGATCTCAAAATACTGAATTTTAAAGATAATGTTCAAAATATGTCTTATAATTTTGTATAATTTTAAAACTCTATAACAACAGAAGCAGAATGGTTTCAAAAATATATATATACATATATATATACAAATATATATATATATATATATATATATATATATATATATATATATATACACATTTAGAGTGCAGACACTAGGTATATATTAAGTGGGGACATACAATGTCTCTCCTTCATAGCATGGCTTGCTTCACTCAACAGTAAGTCTTCCATATTCATCCACTTCCTTTCAAAAGTCAGGGATTTGTTGTTTTTTATGGATGAATAGTATTCCATTGAGTATATGTGCCACAGTTTTCCTAACCATTCATCAGTTCGTGGGCATTTAGGTTGTTTCCATGACTTAGCAATCGTGAAAAGTGCTGCAATAAACATCGATGTGCAAGCACTTTTTCGATTAAGTATTCTTCTGTCCTTCGGGTAGATACCAAGGAGTGGGATTGCTGGATCATATGGTAGTTCTATTTGTAGATTTTGGAGGAATCTCCAAATTGTTCTCCACAGTGGTTGTACCAATTTACAGTCCCACCAGCAGTGGAAGAGAGTTCCCTTTTCACCACACCCCTCCAACACTTATCATTTTTTGTTTTTTTTAATCTTAGACATTCTGACTGGGGTTAGGTGATATCTCATTGTTGTTTTGATCTGCATTTCTCTTACAATGAGGGATGTTGAGCATTTTTTCATATGCCTTTTAGCTATTCGTATGTCATCTTTAGAAAGTGTTTTTTTCAACTCATTCTCCCATCTTTTAATAGGATTGATTGTCTTTTTCCGGAACCGCCGTTTGAGTTCCTTGTGGATTCTGGTTATCAGTCCCTTGTCTGATGCATAGTTTACAAAAATATTTTTCCATTCTGAGGGCTGTCTGTTCACACTAATCACTGTGTCTTTTGCCATGCAGAAACTTCTTAGTCTGATGTAATCCCACTTGTCTATTTTAGGAATCATAGACTGTGCATTGGGAGTCTTATTTAAGAAGTTTTTCCCTACCCCAATGTCTCCCAGAGTTTCCCCGGTGTTTTCCAGGAGCAGTTTTATAGTTTGAGGTCTTAGGTTTAAATCTTTGATCCACCTTGACTTTATTTTTGTCAGAGGTGAGAGGTAGGGGTTCAGATTCATCTTTCCACAAGTGGAGATCCAGTTTTGCCAGCACCATTTGCTGAAGAGGTTATCCTTTTCCCACAGGATTGACTGGTGCCCCTTGTCAAAAATCAGTTGGCTGTATGTTTGAGCATTCATTTCTGGGGACTCTATTCTGTTCCATTGGTCCACCTGTCTGTTCCTGTGCCAGTACCATGCTGTTTTGATTACCACAGGTTTGTAGTATATTTTTGGGTCAGGGAGTGAGATGCCGCCCACTCCATTCTTCTTGTGCAAAACTGCTTTGGCAATACGGGGTCTTTTATGATTCCAGACAAACGTTATGATTGTCTTTCCTAGATCTGTGAAGAATGTGTCTGGTACTTTGATTGGCAATGCATTAAATAGGTAGATTAATTTGGGTAAAATTACCATTTTGATTATATTAATTCTTCCAATCCAGGAACATGGGATGTCCTTCCACTTTTTTGTGTCATTTTCAATTTCTTTTTTTATCTTCTCATAGTTTTCCTTGTGGAGGTCTTTAACTTCTTTAGTTAGATTTATCCCTAAGTATCTTATACTTTTTGTGGCTATGGTAAATGGAACAACTTTTTTCAGTTCCATCTCAGTCTGCCTGTTGTTCGTATACAGAAATGCTATAGATTTCTGGATATTAATTTTGTATCCTGCAACGTTACTGTATTCATGTATTACTTCCAGAAATTTTTTTATGGAAACCATTGGGTCTTCTATGTATACAATCATGTCATCTGCAAATAGAGAGAGTTTCACCTCTTCTTTTCCTATTTGAATGCCTTTTATTTTTTCCTCTTTTCTGATTGCAATGGCCAAGACTTCTAGTACTATATTGAAGAGGAGTGGAGAAAGTGGACATCCTTGTCTTGTACCCGTTTTTAGTGGAAAAGCTTTCAGCTTTTCTCCATTGAGGATGATGTTCGCTATGGGTTTTTCATAGATAGCTTTTATTGTGTTGAGAAATGGCCCTTCTATGCCCATTTTGCTGAGAGTCTTGATCATGAAGGGATGTTGTATCTTATCAAATGCTTTTTCTGCATCAATTGATATGACCATATGGTTTTTATCTTTCTTCCTATTAATATGGTGTATTACATTTATGGTTTTGCGTATGTTGAACCAACCTTGCATTCCTGGGATAAAGCCTACCTGATCATGATGTATAATCTTTTTGATAAGTTGTTGTGTACGATTTGCTAGTACCTTGTTGAGAATCTTCGCGTCTATATTCATCAGGGATATTGGTCTATAGTTTTCCTTCCTTGTCCTGTCCTTATCAGTTTTAAGGATAAGGGTGATAGAGGCTTCGTAGAATGAATTAGGGAGAGATTCACCCTTTTGGATATTTAGAAATAACTTGAGCAGAATGGGGGTTAACTCTTCTTTGAAAGTTTTGTAGAATTCAGAGGTGAATCCATCAGGGCCAGGGCTTTTCTTTGTTGGGAGGTTATTTATAACTGATTTGATCTCCTGGCTTGTTATGGACCTATTCAGACTTTCTATATCCTCCTGGCTCAATCTAGGTAGATTATACATGTCCAGAAATTTGTCCATCTCATCCAAAATATCTTGTTTCTTGGCATACAGATGTTCATAGTATCCCCTAATAATGTTTTTTATTTCTGCTATGTCTGTTGTTATTTTGCCTGCTTCATTGCAGATCTGATTCACCTGGTTCTTTTCTCTCTTCTTCTTAATAAGTCTCGCTAGTGGTGTATCAATTTTGTTTACCTTTTCAAAGAACCAGCTTTTACTTTCATTTATTTTCTGTATAGTTCGTTTATATTCTATTACATTTATTTCTGCTTGTATCTTTATTATTTCCTTTCTCCTGGAGTTTTTTGGATCTTTTTGCTGTTGCTTTTCCAATTCTGTGAGGCATGATGTTAGGTGATCCATTTGCCTTCTTTCCATGCTCCTCTTATGTGCACTAATTGCTATGAACTTCCCTCTTATGGCTGCTTTGGCAGTGTTCCAAAGATTATGGAAGCTCGTGTCCTCATTGTCATTGGCTTCCATGAACCTTTTGATTTCAGTCTTTATTTCTTCAGTAGTTGTGGAGTCATTCAGGAGTAGGTTATTAAGTTTCCATGTATTTGAGTATTTTTGAGGATTTCTCTTGAAATTAAACTCAAGTTTAATTCCATCATGATCGGTGAAGATGCTGGGTATAGTTTCTATGCTTTTGAATCTGTAGAGGCTTGCTTTGTGCCCAATGATGTGGTCAATCTTCGAGAATGTTCCATGTGGCGGCGAGAAAAAAGTGTATCTTGAGGTTTTAGGATGGAAAGTTCTATAGATGTCTGTTAAGTCCACTTGATTTATGATATCATTTAGATCTTTTATCTCTTTACCTATTTTTTGTCTAGATGATCTATCCAGGGGGGATAGTGCAGTGTTGAGGTCTCCAACAATTAGTGCATTGCAGTCTATCTCCCTTTTTAGATCTAGCAGTCTTTCCTTTACATATTTGGGTGCTCCTGTGTTGGGCACATAGATATTAATAAGCGTTATATTTTCTTGATCGATTGATCCTTTTACTACAATATAGTGCCCTTCTTTGTCTCTTCGAACAGTTTTTGTTTTAAAGCCTATTTTGTCAGAGATCAGTATTGCGACTCCAGCTCTTTTTTGGTTCCCATTTGCATGGAAAATCTTTTTCCAACCCTTCACTTTCAGTCTATGTATATCTTTATCCATGAAGTGGGTTTCCTGTAGGCAACAGATAGAGGGTTTTTGTTTTTTAACCCATTCAGCCAGTCTGTGTCTCTAGATTGGAGAGTTTAATCCATTAACATTCAATGTTATTATTGATGTTAATGGATCTGTACCGGCATTTAAGTTGGCCATTGTCTTAGTTGCCTTTTACTCTTTTGTTTCTGGCTGTTACTTCTTTAGTTTTCCTGGAACAGTACTTTCTTCAGGGTTTCATGGAGAGCTGGCCTGGTGCTGGCAAATTCTTTCAGGTTTTGTTTGTCTGAGAAGATTTTAATCTTTTTTTCCCATATGAAGGATAATCTTGCAGGATACAATAATCTTGGTTGAAATTGTTTCTCTCTTAACACTTTCGATACATCTTCCCATTCTTTCCTTGCTTGCATTGTTTCCGTTGAGAAGTCTGGCGTTAGCCTGATGGGGTGACCTTTGTAAGTCATTTGTCGTTTCTCTCTTGCTAGTTTTAGTATCTTATCTCTATCTGTGGTCTTAGCCAGTCTGGCTATGATATGCCTTGGGGAAGATCTTCTTGGGTTGATTCTATTTGGTGTCCTTTGTATTTCTTGGGTCTGGATGTTGGAGTGCCTCTCTATGCTTGGGAAATTTTCTTCCAAGATTTCATGGAATAGGTTTTCCATGGTCTTATTAGTTTCTTCACCTTCTGGGATACCAATTATGCGGACGTTAGGACGTCTAATGGAATCTAGTAATTCTCGTATATTATCTTCATGTTTTTTTGTCATTTTCTCTATCTTTTTGGTGGTTTTCTCTAGGTCAGAAGTTTTATCTTCTACATCAGAGATTCGACCTTCAGCATGGTCTAATCGACTTTTAATACTTTCAAGAGAGTTTTTGATTTCCTGTATTTCAGACTTCACCTCTAATAGTTCAGTATTATTCTTCCTCAGAATTTCTTCCTTCATATCGTTGAAGGACTTTCTCATCTCCTGTAATTCATTGTCTCTTTTCTGTTCCAGCTCATAGTACTTGTTCAATATGAATGTTCTAATCTCTATCTCGAACATTTTGGTAACGTCCTCAATTTTTTCAGGAACAGGAAGGGAGTTACTGTGTTCCTTTGATGGAGACATATTTCCTGCTTTATTCAGGCCTGAGGTTCTTGTACTTCTACCCATTGGGAGATGTGTTCCCTTTGAAAAACCTTTTACGAGAAGGTTTCTTCTAATAGAAGCAAGTGTGTTTCCTTTCTGATATGGAATGGAGACAGCCGAAGTCTATCTTCAATTGTGTTTAGTAATGTAAACCAAGAAAAAGTATTCACTTCAGGTGTCCAAAGAAATGTATCTCCTTCTTCACAGGTGTTTCAGGGAAATGGAGGATTCTAGAGAGTCTTAAAATGCTAGAATGTTTCAGAATTGTAATTCTAGACCTATCTGGACAGCCAGGGATGGTGCAGATAAAGGATGTGAGGATTGGGAAACTGGGAAGAAAATAATATGTAGAATAAAGAAAAAGTCGCGATTTCGCCAGGGGTCAAAAGATGGGGGTGTGGTGTGGATAAACTGAGGGCGTTCCTGTGTGTTGATCAGAAGAGAGAAATTTACAATTGAAAGATGTGGGTAACAGGACAGAGAAAGAAAAAAAAAAGGAAAAAAAAATGTACCTGGCTGAAAGAGGGGGGTCTGGCCTGGGGGGTCCCGGGGCTGGAACTACTGGGGGGCAGTCCTCCCTCGAAGATCCTGGCCCAGGGGTCGAAAGATGGGGGTGTGGTGTGGATAAACTGAGGGCGTTCCTGGCTGAAAGAGGGGGGTCTGGCCTGGGGGTCCCGGGGCTGGAACTACTGGGGGGCAGTCCTCCCTCGAAGATCCTGGCCCTGGGGTCGAAAGATGGGGGTGTGGTGTGGATAAACTGAGAGCGTTCCTGGCTGAAAGAGGGGGGTCTGGCCTGGGGGTCCCGAGGCTGGAACTACTGGGGGGCAGTCCTCCCTCGAAGATCCTGGCCCAGGGATCCGTACCAGACACATTTTTACAGGCTTAGGGAAAGACAATCATAAAGTTTGTCTTGCATCATAAAAGACCCTGTATTGCTAAAGCAATTTTGCACAAGAAGAGTGGAGTGGGTGGCATCTAACTCCCTGACCCAAAAATATACTACAAACCTGTGGTAATCAAAACAGCATGGTACTGGCACAGAAACAAACATGTGGACCAGTGACACAGAATAGAGTCCACAGAAATAAATTCCCAAACATACAGTCAACTGATTTTTGACAAGGGATACCAGTCGATCAAGTGGGAAAAGGAAAACCTCTTTAGCAAATGCTGCTGGAAAAACTGGATTTCCACTTGCGGAAAGATGAATCTGAACCACTACCTCTCACCTCTGACAAAAATCATGCCGAGGTGGATCAAAGATCTAAATCTAAGACCTCAAACTATAAAACTGTTTCTGGAAAACACTGAGGAAACTCTGAGAGACATTGAATTAGGCAAAGACTTTGTAAATAAGACCCCCAAAGCAGAGTCAATAATCTCCAAAATAGACAAGTGGGATTACATCAGACTAAGAAGTTTCTGCATGGAAAAAGACACATTAATTAGTGTGAATTGACAGCCTTCAGAATGGGAAAATATTTTTGTAAACTATGCGTCAGATAAGGGACTGATAAACAAAATTCACAAGGAACTCAAGTAGCTGTTCTGAAAAAAGATGATCAATCCTATTAAAAGATGGGAGAAGGAGTTGAAAAAAAACTCAGAAGATGACATAGAAATAGCTAAAAGGTATATGAAAAAATGCTCAACATCTCTCATTGTAAGGGAAATGCAGATGAAAACAACAATTAGATACCACCTAATCCCAGTCAGAATGATTAATATTAAATAAACAAAAAATTATAAGTGCTGGTGGGGGTGTAGTGAAAGGGAGACTCTTTTACACTGCTGGTGGGAAAGGTAATTGGTCCAGCCACTGTGGAGAACAATTTGGAGATTCCTCAAAAATCTACAAATAGAATTACCATATGATCTAGCAATTTCACTTTTTGGTATCTACCCAAAAGACAGAAGAATACTTAATTGGAAAAGTGCTTGCACATTGATGTTTATTGTGGCACTATTCACTATTGCTAAATCATGGAAACAAACCAAATACCCTACAGATGAACGGATAGAAAAACTGTGGCACATATACTCTATGGAATACTATTCAGCCATAAAAAAACAACAAAGCCGTGGCTTTTGACAGAAAGTGGATAAATATGGAAAACTTACTTCTGAGTGAAGCAAGCCAGGCTATGAATAAGAGGCATTGTATGTCCCCACTTAATATATACCAAGTGCCCATACTCTATGACTGAAACTAATTGACTAAAGGATATAGAAACACAATATATAGATGTAAATGCCAGATATAGTATGTGTGAAAGAGGAGGGTTTGAGGAAGGACATTTAGAAGAAAAATAGGGAGGCAAAGTGTTAATGCCACAAAGAAATTTGGTATTATCTGTTGAAGATATTTTGTAGTTTTATCAACTGTACTAAGGAGAAATGTTCACCTGTTGAAATCTCCATTTTGTAAGCCAAATAATAATGTGATTGAATGTATAAAAGAAAATTAAATAATATAAATAAATAAATAATCTTCTCAAAATAAAATTATTTCATTTTATTGACTTTTTGTATTTCTCTTTTGTTCTTTTTCATTTACTTCTCCTCTGATATTTATTTTTTATTTGCATCTATTACTTCTGAATTTATTTTGTTTTACTTTTCCAGTTCCTTAAAATGCATCATTAAGTGATTTATTTGATATCTTTTTTTCTTACTTTCATGAACACTAATTGTTATAATCTTTTAGTTTACTATGTTTTTTTCTATATTCAAAAGATTTGGGAGCATTTTATTTGTCTTACCATTTGTTTCAATAAATTTTTAAGTTCCATTCTAAGAAAAACAAAAGACTTTTTCTTTATGATATCTTTATAATCAAACGAAATCTTAGATAAAGTTAAAAGATCTGTCAAAGTTAGAGGGACCAATAATCCCTGAAGAGATTTCTACCAAGGCAGAAAATGCGAGCTTTGGGAGTGAAGAGTTCAAAGAGCTCATTAAGTATGTTTGTTTGAATCCAAGGGTTTCTGATTTATGTCTGAGGTGAACTCACTCACCTTTCTAAACACCAAACGTCAGTCTCTATATAACAAGAAACAAGAGTAGCTTAAAGAAAATGAACTTTATTTGGGAATGGGTACTGTAATGTGGAATATAGATACAATAGTAATGTACAGTTGTATCCAGGGAGATAAAAGAAGACAAGACTTTTTAAAAGAAATGTGAAGAGTGATTACATGAGTTGTTATGGGAAAACTAGCCTTTGCTACCGGAATCAATAACAGGTTGGCATCAGTAGGGATGAGCAGGAAGTCTGGGGCAGATGTCCTCACTGAAGTATTTTCTGAGTAAATTTGCAGGGACCTTTGTGCAAGGTTGTAGTACTGGCAGAGTCTAAGTGACCATTCTTGATAGCAGGCATACATGCTGAGAACTGCCCATTTATGGCTTTCCCTGTGTCCATATACTCAGGGTTAAAGACAAATTTACAACATTCTAACATCTTTTACAATACCACTCATGTTTTCCTCTATCATATTACATATATTCAGTCTTCAACCCTATTCTACTTCTCAAAGCACTGTGATTTCATGTCACCTTTTCACAGCTGAACTTTCCTAACCAATATTATTTCCGTATATAACAGCCACGATTTATACCTTTAACGTGTTGTTAATTCTGAAAAAGCAGTGTCCTACCTGGATTGAGACATTCAGAAGTGGATCGACCTTCTGTGTTTCATAACTCACTATCATTGCTTCTCTTCTTCTGCGTGTGCATAAGTTACTCTTCTTAATGTGGCTCCTTATCATGACATAGGTTATTTTATCTAAAATGTAAAAATAAACCAGCCAAGTATAAGGGAATGGTAAGAACATTACTGAAATTTTCAGTCATTACCATATACAAATCTGCTTTGAAAAGATTGTTGATTTAGGGAACCAGCAGTTAGCGTAATGGCTATGTCGCTGGACTCCCACGTAGTCGACCGCGGTTCGTGTCTCGGACCCGGTGGCTTACAACTCACGCCAGGCGCGTGTACGTGCGTGCCCATGATCCCGAGAGGAGAATGGAGGAGAAGGGATTGTGGCGTGACCATCCCCCCTGGGGGGTGATTTCTCGCTTTCTATCTCTCTGTCTCTCTCTGTCTGTCTGGCGAGCGCACGCGCCCTATAGCGAAAAATCCTCTCAAAAAAAAAAAAAGATTGTTGATTTAGTCATTGTAACAGGTGATAAAAATCCTAGGGGTGGCCAATAATATATGAAATAAAAATTATAAGATATGGGGCCAGCAGGTGGCATGGTGAACAAGGCACCTGATACTCACTCCCACATGGACAAACACTGTTTGAGTTCCAGAACTGGTGGCTTGCTTTCTCACATTCCTTTTCTCTTTGTATCTGTTTTTCTTTGGTCAAATTAAAATGAGTTAATGAATTAATAAAATTAAGTACATAATTATTTTTAAGAAGTTATAAGGTTCTTGGTAGCATTCAGTAAACAGCTTATATAGAAGAATGCTTACCATGTAATCCATAAATAGATGTCTAGGTACTATGAACATGAAATTTGTGAGGAGACACAGTGATTACTGCTTTGTGAAGATCTAACTTACTCTCTTATAAAAAGATGCAGTCATCCTGTCAAAGCTGCTGATGTGATAAATGATGACCAGTGGTTCTCTTTTCCCCTCAGGCTCCCATGTCAGTGTGTATTCAGAGGTGTGGTCCGGGATTCAGAAAAATTCCACAGAAAGGAAAGCCTCTCTGCTGCTATAGTTGTGCTTTTTGCCCTGGGACAGAGATTTCCAATCAGACAGGTAGAAAAGTTATTACTGTGCTAGCACAGAAATACACCTATTTCACAATAAAAATGAAACCAAGAACACTGACATGGAACTCACAGTGTACATTTCTTCTTAATTCATACTTTCACTCATTCTTTTACTATACCCATTTATAAAAGTACTGTTACCTCATTATGTGTAAGTTCTTACTTGGATGTGCCAATCTTAATAGGCTCAACTGTAAGATTGATTCTAGTGTATACCTTTTCTTACCATTCATTACTGGGAGATACACACTCTCAATCTGATGTCTCAGTGAAATACACTAAAGTTTAGTGAAAAGTTAAATTGTATAATCATCAAAGTTATCTGTGTGTTTGCTTAGAAGGTTTGAAACTGATATTTTTCATATCTAATGGTAAGCACAGATGAAGGGCAATACAATTGTTATGGAAACGCTTTATACATGTGTGTACCAGTTCTAAAAGTGTGTTAATGATTAATTGTGCATTATTAACTAATGCCTAGATCATTTCATGTAGAACAGAATCATATAAAAAGAAGAGAAATACCGGGACCAGCAGTTAGCATAATGGCGATGTCGCTAGACTCCCATGTAGTTGAGCGCAGTTCAAATCCCAGGCCCGGTGACTAAAAACTCATGCCGGGTGCATGTGCGTGTGTGCCCAAGATCCCAAGAGGAGAATGGAGGAGAAGAGATTGCGATGTGGCCATCCCCCTGGGGGGTGATTTCTGGCTTTCTGTCTCTTTGTCTCTCTCTGTCTTTTTGGTGAGCACATGTGCCCTATAGCAAAAAACTGTCCAAAAAGAAAGGAAGGAAGGAAGGAAGGAAGGAAGGAAGGAAGGAAGGAAGGAAGGGAAAGAAAGAAAGAAAGAAAGAAAGAAAGAAAGAAAGAAAGAAAGGAAGGAAGGAAGGAAGGAAGGAAGGAAGGAAGGAAGGAAGGAAGGAAGGAAGGAAGGAAGGAAGGAAGGAAGGAAGGAAGGAAGGAAGGAAGGAAGGAAGGAAGGAAGGAAGAGAAAGAAAGAAAGAAAGAAAGAAAGAAAGAAAGAAAAGAAAGAAAGAAAGAAAGAAAGAAAGAAAGAAAGAAAGAAAGAAAGAAAGAAAGAAAGAAAGGAAGAAAGGAAGGAAGGAAGAAAGAAGAAAGAAAGAGAGAAAGAAAGAAGAAAAATACTTTTCAGTAAAGCTTACTTTTTCTTCCATGATCAAGAGAAACAGAGAGGAGAGAGACACACCCCAATCAGGTGTTGATATAGCAGTCCACACTTACCTTTTGCCAGTCATGGGTCATAATCACCCACACGACAAATATACTCAGAGGCGACTTCATACCCAAAACTGGGAACCTCTTAATATGGGTCAGTCTTGAAGACCACTGTTTTTTTACCACTGAGTCTGATAAATATAATTTTAAACATAGAGAAACTGGCAAGCAATTGGCACAGAAGTTACATCACTTGACTACCACATGGCCAACTGCAGTAAGACTGCTGAGACAGTGGCTAAAAAATCACACTGAGCACATGTGCATGCATGCCCAAGATTCCAAGAGGAGACTGCAGAAGTGACCCTGGTGGGGGGAAAACTGATTTCTCACTTTCTCTCTCACTGTCTCTGTTTCTCTCTCCTCCTGACAAGCATGCAAACCGTAAGTCAAAAATCATTCTCTAAAACAAAGAAGAAAATAGAGAAATTACATAGAAAAAGGCATAGTCTGGTACCTTTAAAATATTCATTGTCTCTGATATAAATTTAAGGAATTATTTAGCATAACCAAATTCTAAAATATAAAATGTAAAAATATTAATTGCATCATTCTTCACTATATTATTACATAAAATGAAAATAAATATTGCAATCCTTTTAATTTTTTATAACTAGTATGCAATTTCAACCACCTAAACAGTAGAAATTATATGGTTTTTCTCCAGATGCACAACAGTGTACCCAGTGCCCAGCTGATGAGTACCCAAATAATGAGAGAACTCACTGCCTCTCCAAGTCCGTGACCTTCTTGGCCTTTGAGGATGCTCTAGGAATGGCTCTGACATGCATGGCTCTGTGCCTTTTTGTGCTCACAGCTGTGACTATGGGGGTCTTTGTGAAGCATCGAGACACACCCATAGTCAAGGCCAATAATCGGGCTCTCAGTTACACTCTTCTCATTGCCCTTCACCTGTGCTTTTTCTGCTCCTTATTCTTCATTGGTCGTCCCAACACAGCCACTTGCATCCTCCAACAAATCACATTTGGAGTTGTGTTCACTGTGGCTGTTTCCAGTGTTTTGGCCAAAACCATTACTGTTATTCTGGCACTCAGGGCTGTGAAGACTGGAAAAACACTGAGGTGGTTGCTGGTGTCAGGGGCTCCTAACTTCGTCATTCCCATCTGCTCCCTGATCCAACTGATTATCTGTGGAATCTGGCTGGCAATGTCTCCCCCTTTTCTTGACACAGACTCAGTCTCTGAGCCCAAAAACCTGGTCATCATGTGCAACAAGGGCTCAGCCATTGCTTTCTACTTTGTCCTGGGATACTTGGGCTCCTTGGCCCTCGGGAGCTTCACTGTGGCTTTCCTGGCCAGGAACCTACCTGATACATTCAATGAAGCCAAGTTCCTGACATTCAGCATGTTGCTGTTCTGCAGTGTCTGGGTCACCTTCCTCCCTGTCTACCACAGCACCAAGGGGAAGGTCATGGTGGCTGTGGAAGTGTTCTCCATCTTGGCCTCCAGTGCAGGGCTCTTAGGCTGCATCTTTGCCCCTAAGTGCTACATTATTTTAATTCAATCTGATAAGAACTCTTGGAAAGGAATAAAGAATAGAAAAGATTCCAGACAAAATAAACATTTTGTCTCACATGTCTCTATCATATTTTAGTGTCTGAAACCAAAAACTTTATGATTTTGTATTCTAGTTTTATAAGGTACCTGAAAATGTTTTACCTTACCAGATATATTTCTTTTTACCAATTTTATTGTGTATAATGAACGTCAGAAGACCATTAAAAATACAGATGTAAATTTCATCTGAATTTACTAGCTATCCTTGAACTTGTTAACATTGAATTAGTTTCTATATTTTGTTAATAATTAAACATTTTGTTTTTCCTTTTATTTTGATAAAAGCTGTTATTAATCTTTCCAGTTACATATTTGATGTATTGATTTGTATCGGTTCTCTTACTTTTATTTTAGTCTAACTACAACAATGTCAGATAGTTAATCATTTGAAATAACCAGATAGTTGTTGTACAGATTCTGTGGATTTTATATTGTCAGTTTCATTGACATGGTTCTAATATTTATCTCCTTCCTTCTGCTACCTTTTTAGTTAGTTCTGTTATAGTTTCCTGATGTGTGAAGTTATTTTATATGTTTCTCTTTTCATGAAAATGCTTTTAAATGTGTAAATTTCTCTTTGAGAAATGTTTTTGAAGCATACATTACATTTTACTTCCAGTCTCTTAGTCTCAAAATATTTTTACAATTTTTACATGTATGTTTTTCTCTAAATTTTTAGTTGTTTATAAATGAGTTGTTCAATTTCCACATAACTGAATTTGAAAAAAAAAAACAGAAGTGGAAATAGAAGTGAGAGAGTGAGCTACAGACGGATTGGTCTATAGCTCTGGCTCTGAATCTCCTAAAGCTCTGGCTCTGAATCTCCTAACGGAAACTCTCAATCACCCAGATGTTCTTCCATTATTATTATTATTTTTTGAGAGATCTTTCTATAGGGTATGTGTGCTCACTGGAGAGACCGAAAGTGAGAAATCACCCTTCAGGGGGAAGGTCATGCTGCAATACCTTCTCCTCCATTCTCTTCTCAGGATCTAGGGCATGTAAGTACACATGCCCAGCATAAAGTCTCAAGCTGCCAGTTTGGAACTCCAACCAGTGTCTGCCACATGGGGTTCCCGGTCCTTAACCACTCTGCCATCTGCTGACTCTGAGGTGTATTTTTAAATTCCACTGTTCTCATGCCACATGCTACAAACAGCACAGCACATGACTTACACTTCTTCGTATAGTTAAGACTTTCCATCCAGCCCCAGGTGCCTCTGGTACTGACAGGTCGTGAGAGACACCAAGCACCTGAAGCTGGCTACAAACACCCCTATCATTGGAAAATACAGCCCTCTACCAAGAACACACAAGAAACCATGAAAACATCGATAGAAAACAGAGAAAATACTTCAGGTATTCTAGACAAAGAGTTTTTGAATAAAGCCTCAAAAGACCGGACCACAGAAATAAATATAGGTGAATAGAATTATATCAAACTAAAAAGTATCTGCACAACCAAGAAAACAGTCAACAGAGTACATAAACAATTTACAGAATGAAAAGACCTATTTGAACACTATCTGGCAAGAGATTAATAGCTAGAAATATAAGGATGTCAAAAAGCATCAAAAATAATATAATTTTTAATGGGCAAGTATGCTCAATACACATTTCTCAAAAATACATATAAATGGACAGAAAGCATATAAAAAATGCTCAACATCTGCAATTATCATGAAAATGCAAATCAAAATATCAATAAGATATTTTCAGGTTGGATGGTTTATACCAAAAGGACAAAATTAATGGACTGTCTTTGTAGTCTAGTGGTTAAGGCAGCCAGATACTACATAGCTGACCGTGGTTTAAATCCCTATTCAAGCAATTTGAAAAGTACACTATGTTCATGGGCATGCACACCTAAAATCATGAGAAGATGGAGAAATGAAGGAGATGGGAGCTCAGCATGACCACACCTCATTGGGGGTGCTTTATTCCTTTTCCTCCTTTGGTCTCTGTGTTTCACTCTGTTGAGTGCAAAAGTCCTTCGTCAATTAAAAAGAATACAAAAAATAAAAGAAAATTTGGCAAGTCTGTAGAGAAAAAAATTACTTTACAATGCTGATGAAAATGTAAATTACTACAGCTATTACAAAAACAAACAAACCGAAAAAAATAAAATAAAATAACAAAAAGCATGAAGGTTCCTTGAAAGCTAAAAATAGAAATGCCATGTCCTCCAGCAATCCCAATACAAGGAGCATATCCAAATGAAAGTAAATCAGTCCATCCTAGATATATCTTTGTTCAATGTTTATTCTGGCATTAATAACAATATTCAAGATATGGAATCAACCTATGTGTCCAATAACAGATGAATAGATTTAAAGACTGTAATGTGCATATGTTACTTGAGGCAACAAACCTCATGAACATTATGTTAAGGGAAATCAGCCAGACATAGAAAGAGAAAGACTGCACACTCACAGTCATATGTGAAAACTACAAAAGATGACCTTATAGAAATAGAAAATAGAATGACAATTAGTAGAGGGTGAAAAACATAGGGGAGAGGGAGGGCTAAATCAATTTTGGTTAAGGTATTTAAAATAATAGATAGAGAAAATAAGCAATCATAGTGTTTTATAGAGGCTGTCTGCAACCTTTTTGGCATCAGGGACTGGTTTGTGGAAGACAATTTTCTATAGATAATTTATAAGAGCGTGCAATCTAGATCTCTTGCATGTGCAGTTGACCATAGGCTCAGGTCCCTACGAGACTCTAATGCCACTGTTGCTCTGCCAAGAGGTGGAGCTCAGGCAGCAATGTGAGATGTGGGAGCAGCTTTGCCTGCTCCTCCATCGCTCCCCTCTTGCTGTGCAGCTGGGTTTCTGACAGACCACACAGACCAGTTGGAATTGGGGACTCCTGTTATATAGCTCAGTAGAATAAATATAATTAATAATGCATTATTGTGTATCTAAGACTAGTTAAAAGATTTTGAATGATCCCAACATGAACTAACGACAAATACTTGAGATGGTACATGTTTTTATTTTTCTTTCAATTTTACATCAAGTTTAATCCAACTTATTTTTTCTCTATATCCTGTAAATAAAAGTTACAATTATAACTTTATATATTATAATATATATAACATATTAATATAACATTATAATATTTTTGAGAGTTTTTTTTATTTTATCAAGTACTTAATTAATTTATTTTTTTTTCTTAGCTGCGAGGTTTTTTTTATTTTATTTCTTTCACATTATTTATTATTATTATTATTATTATTATTATTACTTTTTGTATATACTTTCAATCATATTGTTTGGCTTACAATGAGACCATTTTGATATGTGAACATTTCTCCCCAACCTGTTGAATGAAATATCTTCAACAGATAACACCACACCTCCCCATCCCGTCAATGCTCTACCTCTGTATCCCTTCTCCAAATGTCTTTTGTTAGAGATGGTACATGTTAATTACCATGATATGCTCATTACACATTGCACTTTCCTACATAAAAATTCAATTTCTCTTATTAATATGTAAAAATTATATGTCCAAAAAATTATTTGTCCTTTGGAGGTGGGGGGGAGGATCACATCACTCACAGCAAGATTGAATATTAATGTGTAGTGCAAAGCATCATAATTACGTCTGACCAATTACTGTAATTCGTATGGCTCACTCTAACACATTCTTATATAAAGACAACTTCTTTTTGTTTGTTTGTTTTTGAGAGGTTTTCGTTATAGGGCGCGTGCGCTCGCCAGAAAGACAGAGAGAGACATAGAGACAGAAAGCGAGAAATCACCCCTCAGGGGGGATGGTCACGCCACAATCCCTTCTCCTCCATACTCCTCTCATGATCTTGGGCACGCACGTACACGCGCCCGGCGTGAGTTTTAAGCCACCGGGTCCGGCACGCAAACCACGGTCAACTACATGGGAGTCCAGCAACATAGCCATTATGCTAACTGCTGGTTCCCTATAAAGACAACTTCTGACCACAGGGAACATATAGAAAAACTGCCTACTTCCACCTTATGTCCAAGACTTCCAGAAAAATCAAAAAGTTGAGAAAGTCATATTCATCATCCAATTTTGTTTTGCCATTCAAATTGACTAGGTCACCAGCAAAATTATTAAGGTGGGTGCTGTTCAGGAAGGACTACAGAGATCTAACCATAGTGCTATGTAAAAATGAGTTCAATAATATTAGTCACATATAAAATACCACTCCCTGGTGAGAAAAACATAACTTTGAGGCAATGGCCTAGACATCCCCAATCACTCAATATTTCCATCATCTAGAGTTCAAACCTAGTAGAGAGTTGGTGTTACCATAAGTCACGATTCCTTGATGTGGATATGACATGGACTGCCAATTAAGAAGAATCACCAGTCAGTGACAGGGATCATTTCCCCAAAAGCCATCTCTTCTCACAAGTCTGAGTGAAATTGAAATCTGTTCTTTTGAGATAATGAGCTCTAACTAGGTCCACCATCAATAAGCCGTCAAAGAGATCATGACAAGGACCAGAGATATGTCCTTTGGGCCACGTGATAGAGAGAAGGAAACTGGCAGTTTTCACTTAGGGCAGAATCAAAGGGTCAAGCATAAGATAAAAAGTCAATTCAATTTGTCTGTGATAACAGCTGGCTTTTCTAAGGTCTTATAATTTATATCTAAAGCAAAGAACATACATTCTGGAATGTATAAAGGAAAACTATTATATTTGGAAAGTAAAGTGCAATAAATGCAAAGGTAGATCCCCATTCAAGAAGAATTTTGTAAATTATTTGAGTCAGCAACCCAAATGCTTGTCCATAATGACACATCATTAAATGATTCATAGAACAGTACTGACATTAACATAAAGTTAGAGATAGCCATGGCGAAAATAATAACTCTAGCTGAAATGTCTAAAAAAAAAGAGGGGGCATGAAGTTTGAGGATTGAGAATGGTGCTGCAGAAGTCCTATAAGTAAATCATTTAAGCCTCTGTCTATCCCACATGGATCTGCCACCATCAAAAAGCAAGAAAATAAGAACTTCAGGACTCTGATGACAAAGGTGGAATTATAAAAAGGGTGGAATACTTCTGTGAAGTACAAAGAACTGAAAAGATTGGATACACTTAGTACTCTAAACAACAAGGCATTATAAACTTAAAAAATAAAAGAATAATGCAAACATAAGTAATAAACATTGTTATCAGTACTTATTCAAAATAGCCTCTATTTTCATCTTTTCCTCAAAATTGTACACAAGGTGACTCCCAGACAAAAAGAAACTGCTTATATTCCTATTTTCTGATATTTTAAAATTCCAGCCAGAATAAAACAGAGGTGTCCCTTCTATTTATTTCAAATGTCCTATGCATTAAGACATTAATTGTCGAGTTCCTGTTCACTGCTTGTTAGTGTTACATGTGGGCTTAAAAAGTATTCTTCAGTTTTTTCACCTCAGTTTCCTATGTGTCCAGTTCATAAAATTTGTTAATGTTGTTAAATGATGTTATTTTTTCTGTGATAAACACTTAATTTTTCACATTAAAAGCAATTTTTGCTATGTGTACTTACTCTTTTTATCTTCATTCTCTTTTCATATTTTCCTTCTCTTATTTTTCTCTTCTTCCTTCTCCTGCTCTTTGTTATTCTTCCCTATAAGGCTATATTATTTTAAAACTATTTAAAATGTAATATCACAACTACTATACCTTAATGATTATTTTACCGATTGTACTGTTATTAATTGAACATTTGATTCCTGAAGATACTCTTAACCTCATCCAATTTGCCTGATATTAATGCAGGTACCCTAGATTCATCTTGGTTGATATTTGCTTGATGTATCTTTGTATCTCTTAGTACATCTTTACTTTCAATTTTTTGTAAATTTTTATGCTTCACTAATACACAAGGTATTGGCAAACTTTTGATTTTTTTCATCCAATTTGATAATCTACTTTTTCAATTCCTTCCCATTATTTCTTATTTTTTAAACATTTAATTACTGTATATAATTACAGCATAAAATTAATTTTCTGAGTATGAATACAATGGCTATTAGTTCAGTCAAAGATTTTACTCTACACAGTATCATAAGCAGGTATCTTTCCATGTTATTGCCCATTAAATGTCTTACTACTTCCCCTTGATTTCCTTCACCCATTCTACTCTCCACTGCCTGCCCTACTCCCACACTGTCTCTAGTATCCGCAGTGGTTCTCCATGCTTTTATATCTTCCAATCTTTTGGCTTCTGTCAGACAGTGCATTTTTTATTGAGAAAAGAAAAATAAACTAGCCAATTTAATAGAGTTTTAATAGAGCAAATTTTAACATGATTTAAATTGGGCATTTGTCCCCAGACTTCTGGACAACTCTGGCCAGCCTTGTGGTTAACTTGGTATTTAGGTCGCAGAATAGGGAAGTGACATATGCAGTAAAAGAGGAAAGTGTTGTACAGAACACGTCAGTGAGGGAGTGAGGTAGAGGAGTCATTAGTTACATTCTGAGGTTTGTATTAACATTGCTGAGAGAGCAGGATGCCTGATGCCTGTGACTGATGGAAGCCTAGCTGCTGCAATTGACTGTAACGAGCAATCAGCTAAGAACAACAGCCTAACATATATGATTTTGTTCTATTCATAGGAATGTAAGTGTGGGAGTACAACGGCTGTTTTAGGCCAAAATAATTTAACAATTTAACAATTTGCCTGTTTTTGATCAGCCTCTCAAATATTTGAGAGATGGAATAAAACTTAATCCATTTGTGCCACTCTTTGTTACTATCATAAATGATGGTTTTGGCTCTGATATAGAAATTAAGTTTTCTCTGGTCTCTAGTCTCTAGCATGGAATCCACCATTCAAGATATCACACAAGTCTAACGTGATGTCACAGAAGTCAAACATGACTGTTTTCGCACTTTCACGAATCTGGCTGATGCTGGAGACCTGCTCCAGCCGGAGTGGGTTGAGACTCGACAGAAGGCGTTGCAGGCGAGAAGAAAGCAAGCAGAGACATCTATGCTCTTCAGCATGTTCTCAGCCGACTACAGTCTGAGCAAGCTCAGGACTGCTGTGTCAGTGGCTAGGAAACAAACATTTTTATTGAGGGATGTTTACAGTAGTAGGAGGGGTGAGAGTAAGGTAAAAGATTTTACTCTAAAATATGAAGTATTCAAAGTATGGGAAATAATCATAAAACATGATGTCTGCTTTGTTTGATCAAGTGTAATTAGTCACAGCCCTCAGTGTGAAGGAGTCCATCTGTCTGGTACATTTTCTTCTTAAATCTTGATTACCAGACAAGGCCTTTTTGGATGAGGGGGTTTTCATAGCTCAGGAGACAATACAGGATGTTTTATTAACAGTTTTTCATAGTTTACAGCACGAAGAGGAGAGGCCATTTGTAGTTAGGGACTATCTGTTGCCCACCTGAATTTAGATAAGTACTCTCAGTTAAGATAGGTAATCTCCCCTTGGCACCTTTAGGTTTGTTTATCCTGTCCTTGCCAGCCAGACCTGCCCTTCTGTTAACATGCACATTCCTGTATTTTGTTTGCTGAATTTCTATCTGTTAATTAGCGAATTCTTGTGCTCCATCTTTGAATCCCTGTCATGGCATGAGTATGCTAACTTGGCCTAACATAAGCTAACTCGGCCTGCAGCCCTAACAAGGGGTGTTTAGACAAAATTAGTCTAAGCTAACTTAGCCTACATATGCTAATTATGCTAATTTGGCTTATACTAACTCAGCCTAACATATGCTAATTCAGTCTAACACAGGCAGGTGGGGCGAGTCTCACAAAGTAATTCCCAATGGCTGCCCGCCTTAGGGGGTCTGCATTCTTTCAGGATTATTAGTTGGTTTTATTGTAAAAGTTATGGTAAGGATGGGGGTGTTATTTTACCCTTATGGGGTGCTGTAATGACAGTAAAGCCCATGGCAGAGAGAGTGAAAGCAAAAACAGCACAAAACAGCACAATAAACACAGTTGAAAGCTTGAGCTCCTGGCTGTGGCCTTGCCTGCAGCTCTTCTCACCCAAACCTTGCTTAGATGTGAGAGGCAGCTCTTTAGGCTCTCCCTGTGTCGGCTGCATGGCCTCTGCCAGGCTGAACCAAGACTGTTCAGAGTTTGATGGAGGCCTACATACAAAGCATTTAAGACTTGAGAGGATCGAATGCACCAGGAGGACTAACGTGATAACTAAGGTGTACTCCTTAATGAAAGTTTTTATGAAACAAGCTGAAATTAATTTAACTAGGTTAAGGTTTAGGCCACATAGGCAATTTAACAGTATTTCAGCCTAGTTGTCTAGAATGTGATGATAAATAAGGACCATAGTTCTTTGCAAAATGGCCTCATAAAAAAAGGGATTTATTTTTGTTGTTAGTCAAGTAATACAAGTCATAACAAGCTAGAGGCTTACCTGAAGAAATACAAAGATTAAAAAAAAAAAAAAAAAAAAAAAAAAAAAAAAAAAAAAAAAAAAAAAAAAAACCTTGAAAAACACAAGCCTGCCATTTGCCGTTTAGAATGCTTATAAACTGACTAGTAATTGCACCTGTAAATACATCATTTCTTCTTTATTCTTGAGAGACTTTTTTAGTATATCTGGTGGCTCAGTCTAAGGAAGCAGCAGTGTTAGCCACTTCTTTAATAAAACCTTTTGTCAGGAGAAAGGTAGGTACAATGTTCAGTTTTGTTTAGTATTAGACATAAGCCCCTAACTTGAACAAAAAGAATATTTAAAGCTGGACAATATTTCATTAAGTGTTTTGTTAAACTTGTATGTTAATCATTCACCTTGTGGAGGGTGGCTTTTAACCACCTGAAACCCCAGAAGGTCTTATTGACTATAAATTGTGAAAATTCTCTCCATTTTATAGATAAGCTTTAAATACAACCTATATCCCTTTACAGCCAAAGTAAATCTCCAGGAACCTTACTGAAATCTTTTCTGCATTAGCCCATAAACATAGCAATTGTTCTGGCTTGTGTTAGGACATAAATTCAAATTAAAATTAACCACTTACTGTGATTCCATGGATTTTCTTGTGGGGAAGAGGAAAGAATTAAGACAATAGGCATTGAGATGAAGAAGAAGAAGAAGAAGAAGAAGAAGAAGAAGAAGAAGAAGAAGAAGAAGAAGAAGAAGAAGAAGAAGAAGAAGAAGAAGAAGAAGAAGAAGGGAAGAAGAAACAACATAAATTTTCTATGATGGCAGAAATTCTTGATCCATGATTCTGGTGCATTAGCTGTCCATGTCTAAGATGTCTATTTTGAAGAAGAAAATTTTTGATCAGTTATGCTTTAAAGTCCCCAACAGATGTACAGTTTTGAAAATCTAAAGGAGCTCTCTGAGTCATGAACCCAGAGTATACATTTTTGAAGTTTTACTGCAGAGTGAGTGGTGACTAGAATTTGGTACGATGTCTTCTAATAGGGCTCTCAGGCAGACTTTTTCTGCTATCATTTCCAGAAATCCCCTAATCTGACTATGGAGGGTTTGATTGTCTTCAGTCAGTGAACCACAAAGAGCATTCTTTATCTGATAAAAATACACTTTGTCATAATATATTAAAGTCAGGCACAGTTTAATTTCCTCAGATTTGTCTTGAAATGTGTCATGACAGAAACACATTTTTAATAGCCTTTTGTCTATTGTTACAGCATTATTTTCCTTCATGGAAAAGTCCCTACATAGTTAAAAATATGCAGTAAAAATGACAATGGCGAAATTCTTTTATAATATTTAAATGCCATATCAGATAGGAGAAATGTATATGCAGTTTTTCCTGTCCTTTTAACATTAAACTGACAAACAAAACGTTGGCTAGAAGACATTTTAGCAATTTTAGAGCAGTTACTGGACATACAATGCTTGTCTTTCTTAGTCTAGCTTGATTCAGTAAGCATTACATTTTCTATATTCATCCACTTTCTATCAAATGCCAAGGTCTCATTTTCTTTTACTGCCAAGTAGGATTCCATAGTGTATATGTGCCACACTTCTTACTTTAGAAAGAGAGATTTTTGCTCACCAGAAAGGACAAGAAGTGAGAAATCACCCCACAGGCAGGATGGCCATGCCTCAATCCCTTCTCCCCATTCGCCACTTGGGATTTTGGGCTTGCACGTACACACGCCCACCCTTTCTTTCTTCTTCTCTCTTTCTCTCTCTCTCTCTCTCTCTCTCTCTCTCTCTCTCTCTCTCTCTCTCTCCTCTTTCTCTCTCCTCTTGCTCTTTCTCTTCTCTTTCTTTCTTCTTTCTTTCTCTTTTCTTTCTCTTTCTTCTTGAATCATCATTTTCTAAATTTATTACAACTGACCTGCAGGCAAAAGGATAGAATTGTATTAAGACTTTAATTCTATGTATTTATCTTAAATAGAGGAGAAATTCAAACAAGAATACCAGAAAAAAATATTCCAAAGCTCCAAGAAGCAGTTATGTTAATGAGTTCTGTTTTATAGACAAATAAGGCAATGTCCCTACACATTAACGTTTTGATAATTTCTATACATTTTTCTATGATAAAACAGAAAAGTAACCAGATCTCACAATGTACAGTTCTTACAACATTTTCACAGTTTCTGAACACTATACACCCCTTTGTTTTAATAAAAATCCATTGTAATAAACTCATTGCCATTGAGTTTATAGTTTATAATAATCTTTGATTGATACACTAAAATTTCCTTTTCATGTGGCCACCCATACAATAAAACAGTCAGATTAGCTCCTGGATAGTCAGAATTGCTTTTATCTCTATTTACATAATGACAAAGTGACCCTAAACTGAGCCAGATAGGAAGGTGAGAGCAGAGGAAAAATTCCTTTTCAGTCCCCAGGAGCATTGGAAGAGGAGGATGGCTGGTGTGTTTGAAAAAAAGACATGGAACAATGTCTCCTTTCCAAACACTGGAAAGTTAAGCTTTAGATACGATGAGGGAGAAGATAAAGAAATTAGGTAAGTAAACTAAAGAGATAAATCATTTTGGAGTTCCATAAATGACAGGGATATAACTTTAAGCAGCATTGTTCTCACTTTATTATTTTATAGTATTTATCACTGTCACTCTGAAAGATGACACAGAATCTGCCATGATCTGGTTTTGTAATGGCATCACCTGCATCTCCGACCATGGCTATTTTATATGTGAAGTGTGCTTGAACTGCTCACAGTGCTGCTGAACTATTATGTGAAGCCTAATATCCATTGCCACGGAGGCTGGAGCAAGACCTCACCAAAGCCTAGCTGCAGGCTAAGTGAAGAAGCACAGCAAGAGAAGAGATTTAAATGGCCTCTTATAACTGTTGTGGATCTTTCTACCCTTTTTTTCCCAACAGAATCCCAAATTTTATAAGTGATGGTGAGTTCCTAGGGGTTCTAGCAGGTGTTGAGCTTATTGAGAAGACAGCCATTTCATACTGTCATCTGGTCAAATATGCCTCTAGAAAAGATGCCTCTTCATCACCCACTACATCAGCTAGGCCCCACTTTTTCCAGCCTTTTAAACACTAGAGCATATGAGAGAACTTGGACTAAAGATCCTCGGTAAATAACATCCTTGGTAATTATAAAGGTTTTTGATATAGAAAAAAGGCAAAACTTTGAAGTAAGCAAAAGTCACATCGTGGCTACAGACCACAGGGGAGTGGGAAAGAGATTTAAGTATGAGTTTAAAGCCACTTGTCTGGAACTCAAAACATAATTGGCTCTGTGGGAGTACAGTGACATAACCATTTCTCCATCTGCTGGTCTCCATGTACCACACTTTTTAAAACCATTCATCTGTTCTTGTGCATTTGTGTTGATTCCATGTCTTTTTACCTCTTAATCCATTTTCTCAATGATTTTGGCTGTTCATATGTCATCCTTGAAAAGTTGTATGTGCAGCTCAGTTTCAAATTAGATTATTTCTGTGTGTGTTTGTGTGTGTGTATGTGTGTGTGTGTAAGCTACTTGAGTTCCTGTATATTTTGGTTATTTATTCCTTATCCTGATGAAAGTTTGCAAATATATTCTACCAGTACCAGTCTAAGAGTTGTCTTTTCACTCTGGGAGATGATACGGTACCTCCCTTCAAATCTGTAAAGGTTTGTTTTATGTCCTATTATGTGGTAAATATTTGAAAATATCGCTTAATGAGGAAAGTGAATATATTGTGCTTGGTTGGAAAATACTTTAGCTGTGCTGTCAGTTAAGTCCATTCATTTTATGGTATTGTTTAGATTCTGTATCTCTTTGCTTATATTTTGTGTAAATCTGAGCAAAGGAGATAGTGAGGTGATGAGATTCCCAATTATTACTGCATTGCAATCTTTATATATGATATCTTTATCACCCTTTATATATGATATCTTTCTATCACATATTTGGGTGTTTCAGTGGTGGATGCATAGATTTAATAAATGTTATGTCTTCATGGTGAATTAATCCTTTAAGTACTGTATAATAACCTTCTCTGCTCTTTCTTACAAATTCTGTCTTAAATTCCACTTTGTCTGATATCAGTATCACAACTCCAGCATTTTTTTTCAGTTGCGTGGAACGTCTTTTTCCAATCTTTCACTTTCAGTCTATTTATGTCTTTATCCATAAGATGTGTTTCTTGTAGGCAGCATTTCATTTAGGTGGTTTCTGTTTTCTTGATACATTCCACAAGTTTGTGTCTTTTAATTGGAAAGTTTAACCAATTTATATTCAACATTCTTATCAGTATTTGCTGACTTATCTCTACTTGTTGGCAAGCCGTTTTCTTGGTTGTTTTTGCTATCTTATTTCTGTTTGTCTCTGTTTAATTTTCCCAATATAGTACTCCCTTTAGTACTTCTTGAAAGGACTGGTCACTTTTCGAAATGCTGGTGAATTATTTCAGTTTTTGCTTATCTGAGAATTATTTGATTTGTCCTTTCCACTTGAAAGATAATCTTCTAGGGTATAACATGCTTGGCCGAAATTGTTTTTCTTGGGACCAGCAGATGACATAAAGCATGGCTCATCCCATCTCCCACATTCATTGGAACTCTAAGGTGTGTTTATTAGAACTTGAGGGGCTACAAGAGTAGCCCCTCTTGCCCTGCCCCCTACACCATCTGGACATCCAAACCAGATAAGCTTGGTCAACAGCTAGTCAATTATGGCTGGGAGGGATGCTGTAGAGTATGGTTCATCCCCTCCCCACACACCTTGGAACTCTCAGGTATGTCCATTAGGACATGCAGAATCCAGTCTTGCCCCAGTCATCAGATAGTCAGTCTTGTCCCAAGTCATTGAAACATCCATTCCAGCAACGGGACACTGGCTACACTGAGCAGCAGGGACACTTAGCTCCAGAGCAACTGGGACTCATCTCATGCCACGAGCCTCTGACTTTATCATCTCAGACTTTATCATTTCCTGAAGCACATGGCATATGACCTGTCTCTCTTCTTCAACTGAAAATCAGCATCTCAGCCCCAGGTGCACTCATTCTCTAGAAACGGGGAGGACTTTGAATTATTCATGTCCAGAGACAACAGTGCAAGTTGCTGGATGAGCATCAGGGAGGTAGAGCAGCAGAGATCTCACTGATCAGCGCCTCCTTCTTGCCTTTGAACACTTAGCATTAACTTGAAAAATTTAGGAGGAAATGTATGACTTGCCTGATGACTAGAAATCAACACAGAATAAAATGAGAAAAAAAAAAGAACCTCTCCCCCCAAAGGAAAACAAAATTCCTTATCATCCACAGACAATACTATAGAACTTGTGGAAATGTCAGAAAAACAGTTCAGAATATTTATACTGACAAAACTAAATGAGATGTAAGAGGTAATCAGCTTCAGAAGATGAGGAAGTGCTTAAATGATTTGAAAGAAGAAATAGATACCATAAAAAAGAATAAAACATAATTGTTAGAGATATCTGTTGAAGATATTTCGTAGTTTTATCAACAGTACTAGGGAGAAATGTTCACCTGTTGAAATATCCATTTTGTAAGACAAATAATAATGTGATTTAATGTATGGAAAAAATGAAATAAAAAATAAAAAATAAAATAAAATAAAATAAAAAATAAAAAATAAAAGGAAAAAGTATAATAAAAAATAAAGAATAATAATAATCTGAAAAAAAGAGATAAAGATTGTAATACAGGAAATCAAAACTCCCACAAAAGTATTAAAAACAGAATATATCACACAGAAGATTCGATCTCAAATGTAGAAAACAAAAATCTCTGACCTAAAAAAAAAAAAAAAAAAAAAAAAAAAAAAAATCTCTGACCTAAAAAAAGTTATCAAAAAGACAGAAAAAATAACCAAGAAGAAGGAGGACAATATGTGAGAAACACTAGATACCATTAAGAGCCCAAACATCTTGATCATTGGTATCCCAGAAATTAATAAGGGCCTTGATAAACTATGCCATGAAATTCTGAAAGAAAACTTTCCAAACCTAGAGATGCATTCACATATCCAGACCAGGAGCCAGCAGGTGGCATGGTAGTTAATGCACTGGTCAATTCCACATGGTTGACCACAGTTTGAGTCCCAGAATGGTGGCTTGCTTTCTCATTTTCACTCCCTATCTCTCTCTCTGTGTCTCTCTCTGGTCAAAATTAATAAATTAAATTAAATTAATAATTCTTTAAAAAAACAAATCCAGACCCAAGATATACAAATGACCCCAAATAGAATCAACCCAAGAAGATATTCTCCAAAGGCATAGCATAGCCAGATTGGCCAAAACCTTAGACAAACCTAAGATTCTAATGTTGGCAAGAGAGAAATGCCTACTTACTTACAAAGTTTATCCCATCAGGATAACATTGGACCTCTCATTGGAAAAATGCAGGTAAGGAAACAATGGGGAAATGTATTCAAAGTATTAAAGGGAAAACATTTTCAACCAAGATTATTATACCCCATAAGATTATCCTTCATATGTGAAGAAAAGATTAAAACATTCTCAGATAAACAAAACTTGAAAGAATTTACTGACTCTAGGCCAGCTCTTTTAGCGGTCTTAAAGTGAGTGCATTACCAGGAGAACTACAGTCAGACAGACAGAAATAAGAGAACAAATTTCAACCAAGAAAATGACTAACATAATGATAGGAACAACTCTTGAAATAGCAGTAATAATATTGAATTCTCCAATCAAGAGACACAGACTGGCTGAATGGAAAAAAAAAAAAAGAAAGAAAGAAAGAAAGAAAGAAAGAAAGAAAGAAAGAAAGAAAGAAAGAAAGAAAGAAAGAAAAAGAAAAAAGAAATTGTCTCTCTTGTCTACCAGAAATGCATCTCTTGGATAAAGACATGCATAGACTAAAAGTGAAGGGCTGGAAAAAGGTATTCCATGCAAATAGAAATCAAAAAAGGGATGGAGTCAAAATACTGTTCAGACAACATAACCTTTAAGAAAAAATTCTGTTAAAAGAGATGAAGAGAGGCATTATTTCGTAGTAAAAAGATTAATTTGTCAAGAAGACATAATGCTTATTTATGCACCCAACTCAGACATACCCAAATACATGAAGAAAAGATTTCTGTATCTAAAAGGAGAGCTAGGTTGTAACACTGTAATTGTTGGGGATCTCAACACCCCATTATCGTTTTTAGACAGATCGTATAGACAAAAAATAAGCAAAGAGATACAGGAACTAAATGATAGCATAAATCAAATGGACTTGACAGGCATCTATAGAATTTTCCACCCTAAAACCACAATATAAACATTTTTCTCAACCGTGCATGGGAACTTTTCAAAGACTGATAATATGACAGGTCACAAATCAGGCTTTACAGATTCACAGGCATAACAACTATATGCAGTACTTTTTCTTACCATGATGGAATAAAACTTGATATAATTTCAGGAAAAATCCTGAAAATACACAAACACATGGAAGCTAAACAAACTACTCCTGAATGACTTCTCAATTACCAAATTAATGAAAACTGAAAATTAAAAATTAAATAAAAATATTTATGGAAACAAATGATAATGACATGAGTTTTGATAGTCTATGGGATACTGCGAATGCAGTCATAAAAGTGAAATTCATAGCCATTATTGTGCATAAAAATAAGATGGAAAGGTGAAAAATAAAAGATATAACATCAAACTTCTGGGGATTAGAAAAGGAGCCATTATGTTTTAATGCCAGGACAAAAAAAATAATAAAGTCTTGAGCAGAAATAATTAAATAGAAAATAAACTCTACAGAAAATAAATGAAAGCAAAAGCTTGTCCTTTAAAAATATAAACAAGACTGACACACCATTACCTACACTGACTAAGAAGAAAAGAGAAAGGAACCAGATAAATAAAAATCTGCTATGGAACAGGGACTATTACAAAAGACACATTAGAAATACAAAACATCATTAGAGGATATTATGAATGGCAAAAAAGAGGTTCTGGATAAGATGGACAAATTTCTGGGCACACATAATCTACCAAGATTGAATCAGGAGGATGTAGAAAGCCTGAATAAACCCATAATAAGCAATGAGACTGAATCAGTAATAAATAACTTCTCAAAAAATCAAAGCCCAGGTCCTGATGACTTCACTTCTGAATTATTGAAAAAAGTTTAAAAAAGAGTTAATTCAATATTTCTAAAGATCCAAAAGGGAGGAATCTTCCCAAACTCATCTTATGAAGCCTCCATCATCCTCATTGCCAAAACAGATAAAGACATCACAAAAAAAGAAAACTATAGAACAATATCTCTGATGAGAATAGATGCAAAAAATCTTGATGACATACTTTCAAATTGTATCCAACAACATATAAAAATCTATATAAAACTTTAGATCCATAAGCATAATACTCTATATTAACAGAAAGAATGATGAAAACTAGGGACCAGCAGTTGATGTAGTGGCTATATCGCTGGACTCCCATGTAGTCGACTGTGGTTCGAGTCCAGGTCCTGGTGGTTTAAACTCACGCTGGGCATGCGTGTGTGCACATGTGCGTGCATGCATGCCCAAGAACCTGAGAGGAGAATGAAGAAGGGACTGCAGTGTGGCCATCCAACTGGGGGATGGTTTCTCACTTTCTGTCTCTCTGTCTTTCTGGTGAGTGCACGCACCCTATAACAAAAACCTCTCCCCCCCCCCAAAAAAAAAAGATAAAAACCACATGATCATTTCAGAAAAAGCATTCACGAAAATAATATATAATTTCATGCTTAAGACCCTCAGTAAAATCTGTATAGAAAGATCATTTCTTAATACAATAAAAGCCATATATGGAAAACCTATAGCTAATATTATACTGAATGAAAAACTGAAAGCCTTTTCACCAGTTTTCCACTGAAAACTGGTAGGAGACAAGGCTGTCCACTTTCTCCACTCCCATTCAATGTAATGCTGGAAGTCTTAGCCAAGGCAATCAGAAAAGAAAATAACATAAAAGGCACTCAAATAGGCAAAGAAGAGTTGAAAATATCTTTATTTGCAGGTGACATGATGGTATACTTAGCAGATCCAAAGGCATCCATGAAAAGCTCCTAAGGTAAATAAATAAAGTGACAGTATACAAAATCCAATTCTAAAATGAATATCATTTTTATATACAAACCACAAGCTGACTGAGGTATAACTGAAGAAAAACAATTATTTTACCATAACCACAAAAGGTATGAGATACCTAGCGATAAACCTAACCAAAGAAGTCAAAGATCTTTACAAGGAAAATGATGAAAATCTTTAAAGAGATATTGACAATGGCACAAAAAAATGTAGAAGGAAATCTTATGTTCCTGGATTGGAAGAATTAATATAATCAAAATGGTAACTCTACCTTTATTAATCTACATATTAAGTACAATTCGTTTCAGATTACCGGTTCATTCTTCAGAGATCTAGAAAAGACAATCATAGAATTTGTCTGGAATCATAAAACAGTCTGTGTTACCAAAGTGATCATGTGCAAGAAAAATGGAGTGGGCAGCATCTCACCCCCTGACTCCAAGATATATTATAAAGCTGTGACAATCAAATAGCATGGTATTGGCAAAAACACAGGCTTGTGGACCAGTGGGACAGAATAGACACTCCAGAAATCAACTACAAAACATACATACCCAACTGATTTTTTACAAAGGCTATCAGTCAATCCAGTGGGAAAAGGAAAACCTCTTTAGCAAATGGTGCTAGAAAAACTGGGTATTCATCATCAGAAGATGAAACTGACTCCCATCTTTCACCATTAACAAAAAATCATCTCAAAATTATAAAAGATATAAACCTAAGAGCTCAAACTCTATAACTACTACATTGAAACAGGCAGAGTTCCTACATAAAACCACCAAGCACACACAATAATCCCCAAAATAGAGAAATGGGATTACATCAGACTAAGAAGTTTCTGCACAGCAAAAGGCACAATAATTTGTGTGAATCTACAGCTCTCAAAAGGGGTGAGTATCTTTCTAAACTATGCCTCAGGTAAGGGACTGATAACCAGAATACACAGGGAACTTTGGCGCCTTACCCAGAAATAAATGATTAACCCATTTAAAAGATGAAAAATGAGTTAAACAAAAATCTCTCTAGGGAAGACATGTGAACAGCCAAAAAGTATATGAAAAAATGCTCAAAACCCCTCATCATAAGGAGATGCAGATGAAAACATTGTATGTCTCCACTTAACATATCCCAACTGTCTTCACTGTATGGTAGACACGAAGATTTGAAGGCATAAAGCACTGAAAATAGTTATGGACACTGGAGACAGTGTGGAAGGAAGGTGGTGAGGGGAAGAGACTAGGGAAGGAAATTAGGGAGAAAAATACAGAAGTAAGACATTTGTGGGATGTGAAAATTGTTTATTACCGATTGATAATAACATGTATAATATACTTAACTGGACTGTTGGGAGGTATATTTCAAGTTGAGTAAATTCTCTCTATGAGATAAATGATGCAAAGCAATTGAAAAAATACATATATACACACACATATATATTATCATCTTATATATAACAATAATAATAATAATGAAAAGAGAGAGTAATTTATAGTTGTAGTTTTTCCACCCTTTGCAGTCTTACGGAGTTATGCAGCTGGCCAAATTTACCTGTAAAACACATAATGTTTTGTACTGAGATCTTTTGAATGATTGTGTTGAACATCATTTTGTATGTTTTAGAAACCCTCTTCCTGTCATTTGCAATATAAAAATAACCTGTTATAGTCCCTAGTTTTAGAGAAAAGTCTCTTAATTTTTTGTTCCTTTCTCACTGCCTTCTTTCCTTTTCTTTCTTTCTTCCTTTCTTCTTCCTTCTTTCCTTCCTGCCTTTCTTTTTCTCTTCCCTTTTTTTTGCTTTCTTTCTTTCATTTTTTTCGTTTCTTCTTTTGTTTATCTTTTTTCTTCCTTTCTTTACTTTCTTCTTTCCTTCTTTCTTTCTCTTTCTTTTTTTCCTTCCCTTTCTTCCTTCCTTCCTTCCTTCCTTCCTTCCTTCCTTCCTTCCTTCCTTCCTTCCTTCCTTTTTCTTTCTTTCTTTCTTCCTTCCTTCTTTTCTATCTCTTTCTCTCTTTCTTTCTTCTCTCTTTCTTTTTCTTTCTCTCCATCCTTCTCTTCTTTTCTTTTTCTTTGAGAAAGATGTGTGCTGTAGTGTGCATGCACTCAATGGACCATACATAGAAAAAATATGTTCCTTACACTGCTGAGATATTATGGGTCTTTTTATAGTTTTGAGACCAGGACAGTTGTCAGTCAGATTAGAGTCTTTTACACTAGCCTGGCATGAAAACATGGGACATATAGAAGCATAGGGTTGTAGGTTATAGGTGACCTTGAAATTATTAAATTAATAATTGGTTAAAGAAAAACACACAAGTTTCTGTTCCTGAAAGAAATCATCACAAGAATGATTCCTCTAGTCTAAGAGAAAATAAGGCTTACCATGCGTCATGAAAACACTGTCTGGTCCTGGATGTACCAATCCACTAAAAATGAACTAAAGTGGTCTGTTAATGTTTACAGATTTTGTTGAATGTTAATAGGCTCCTGAGGCCCCCTATAATCAACTTTGAAATAGGAAAAAGGTAGTAATGACGTCCTCCTCAACACAGTGAAAAAAGTCCACAGAATGTAAGAAAATTTGCAAATTATAAAAGTGATAAGGAACTAGTACACAGAATATATAATGAAGTTATAAATTGCAACAACATAACAACCCAATTAAGTAATGGGCAAAAGAGTTAAACAGACATTCCTATGAAGAAGATACGCAAATGGTCAATGTGTATGTACAAAGAGGCTCCATATCACTAAACATTAGAGAAGTACCATCAGAACTGCATGGAGAGCTATGTTAGGATATCATACAGGTTTTGGTGCTGGTGATATGAAATGGTGCCACCACTGTCGAGCTATTCACTGTTAACATGGTAATTTTTATGTCATATTTTATCTCAGTAAAAAATAGTATTCTCAACTGGATTTGTCTGAGAAGTATTTCATGACGGGCAAAGTATTTGTACAAGCAAAATGAGAAATAGCAATTGACTGTTTTAAAAAATAATTAGAATAATAATAATAATGATTGGGGAAAACATAGAAAAGATATTGAATGTTAAAGTGGGGAGATTAATGTCTCTGTACTGACTGACATGCATGGCATTCCCTTTTGAAAAAGCAATGTAATACACTGTAAAGTTATATGTAATTCAATGTAATATAAAGAAGAATATGATGATAATAAAAAAAATGATAGGTTAGATTAACTTCCAGAAGGGTTATTAATTAAATCTTAAGTAGAAATAAGATTACAAATAGAAGCAGACTATTACTCGGTTTTATCAAAGAAGTCAATATATGCCCACAATAAGGTGATGGGAGAAAGGACTTATGTAAAGATAATTTTTTTAATCTCTTGAGAGGTACTTTCTATAATGAAGATGTTTTTTGTTTTTTGATTGTGTCTGTTTGTTTTTGCTACAGGATGTGTGTACTCATCAGAGGGAGAGAAAGAAGAAAAGTGATAAACACCACCCCGAGGAGTTGGACACACCTCAATTCCTTCTCCTTCAGTCTTCTCTTGGGAATTTGGGCGTGCACACAAATGTCTCTGGTATGCTTTTCAAGTCATTGTGTCTAGAACTGTAATGGAGCAGTCAGCCTTGTGGGATCTAGTACCTTAGCCTCCATGCTACCTGTTGGCAGTGGAATATTTTCTATGTAACAACAAAGACATATGGTCAGAATATTCTCAGTTGTATTTCTTAAATACTTAATTATATACATTAAGATATACATTATACAAATATCTTTCTTAATCTAAAAATTTTCTTATTTTCTGTGTTTTAAATCTTGACATTAAATGTCATTACATGGGAACCAATGGTTAGTGCTCTGGACTCCCACATATAACTAACTGCAGTTTGGATTTCAGACCTGCCAGCTTGCTTTCTCTCTCTCTCTTTCTGTGTGTGTGTGTGTGGGGGGGGGTGTCTTTCTACTGAGCATGTGTGCCCTGTAGAAAATTTAAAAATTAATAATGATGATAATAACAAATAAATTTAATTTTTTAAAAAAATTTCTTAAAAATAAATGTCATTACAGTAAATTTCTTAAATCTCAAAAGATTTTGGAGTTTGGATACTGAGAAAGGTATCAGAACACATAAGGCAGAGAGAAGAATAAAAGAGAGAAAAAAAGAATAAAAATACTTTCTAATGTCCTCGACTGCTTTTCTCCTTTTATTAATCAATTTACATGTAAATAATTCATTTCTGTTGGTTTTGCCAAGGTCTTTGAGGGAGGAAGAATCCCGGAGCAGAGGAGATAGAGAATACATCACAAAATTTCAGGAAGCCTCAGGAACTCAACCAGCCTGTTTTCCTCCTGGAGTTGAGGCTTGCTCATCCCATCATAAGTTCCAGAGATGCCTTTCCCTTCCAGATCCTTCTAAACCCTCTGTGTTCCTACATAAAATGGAGAGATAAGACATCTACCCACTGGGTTTACATTCTTTCACCTTTGCAATGAATTAAACAGCAACCTCTAGACTAGAGAATACTTTCTCTTGGACCTGCAGGAAATTTTACTCGACTCTAGGCCTAAAGGAAAAAACAGATATAGACTGAAAATTACATGGGGCTTGCTATAAATTTCCTTTCAAGAGCCACAAATTTAGTGCATTAAATGAATACTTAGTTGATGGGTGTCCCACAGAAAAGTTACCAATCCTCCTCTGCCCTGCCTCAGAGTGCCCAGCTAATCACTATGACGCAAGCGTGTCCAGACACGATTCAACCTGGGGGCTTTAAAGACTGAGGGAGCTCAGCTGGGCCAGATCCCTGAATCTGAGAAATCTCTGAAGAGCTGTGTTTGTGGAGTGAGAACTAGGACCTGTGGGCTCAACAAGTAACCACTCCGGGCCAGGCCTAAACCAGATGGAAACAGTAACAAGAGAAGGGACATCTGCAGAGACATGGTCCTGGAGGTTGCAGAAACCTCTACAAAGGAATTTGCCTGGGGCTCCGTCAGCCTTGGTAGATGGGGCAGTGGTTGAGTAAACCAGAGAGGAGCCTGAAACTCTTGGGATCTGAAGTTGTCAGCCAGTGCCTACACTTGGCTATTCCAAAAGGGCAGCTACACCCCTGTATTTGGAGCATCATGCCCCTTGCTCCCTGCACAAATTCAAACTTCTCCTGGCCATAGAAGGCAAATGAGGAAGATAAAAGAAGGTGACCTATTGTCTTCCTGCCCAGAACATTGCTTGAAATGCCAAGTCCAAGATGAATCTGGTGTCTTGGGAACTTCCTGTCCTAGCGTAGGAGGAATAACAGGGAGTTCTGCCTTCTATCAGTGCAGTCAGATTCCTTCCACAGGTCGAGAAAGTGAGCACAGGTATTGGAGGTACAGACCTAAGAAAGACCTGATGAACGCTGTGGGTGTCTCCTTCCCTGTTTCTACATTCCTGAACGTTTCATTCATTCGAGTACAGGAGGTTCCAGATCACATCTCATCTCTCGCTGTGTATTAGTCAAGGAAAAGATGTGAGGTGGCCTTCCAGCTGTTCAGGATTTCTTTGCCGCTATTTGGAATCAAATGTCTTCCGTACTGAGGTTTTGTATAGGTGATCTCAGTACCATTGGTACAAAACCTAGACCAGGGACCAGCAGTTAGCGTAATGGCTATGTCGCTGGACTCCCACGTAGTCGACCGCGGTTCGAGTCCCGGACCCGGCGGCTTAAACTCATGCCGGGTGCGTGTGCGTGCGTGCCCAAGATCCCGAGAGGAGAATGGAGGAGAAGGGATTGCGGCGTGGCCATCCCCCCTGGGGGGTGATTTCCTGCTTTCTATCTCTCTGTCTCTCTCTGTCTGTCTGGCGAGCGCACGCGCCCTATAGCAAAAACCTCTCCAAAAAAAAAAAAAAAAAAAAAAAACAAAAAAAAAACAAAAAAACCTAGACCAGTCAATATTTCCTATTTTCCAAGTTGTGTTCTTTATCTTCTGACTTGCCAAGAACCTTCTCCCTTTTTTATAATCTCAATTGCTGTATTCCCATTTTGAATTCCCAGGACTTGGGCAGGGGTGTTTTTCATTTTTGTAGCCCAGTCAACTCCTCCCCTTGGCCTGTTTTTCTCCAACTACATTCTTAGCCTCTTCTATATTTCTTGGGTAAATACATGGGAGAGGTGTGTAACTATTTTTATTCTACCATAGTAGTTTTAATTTCTAGGAGAGAGTAAAATGGCTATTTGGAAGGATTAGTTTCACCACACACTATTTTCTTTACCTTTTCTACATTTTAGAAACACAGATCATTCAAAAAATATAAATAAAAATAAAATAGGAAGAAGGGACCAGCAGATGGCATAATGGCTATGTTTGCTAGACTTTTAATCGACCGTGGTTCGAGTTCCGGACCCAATGGCTTAAACTCACACCAGGCACATGTGCATGCATGCCCAAGATACCTAAAGGAGAATAGAGGAGAAGGGATTGTGGTGTGACCGTTCCACCTGGGGTGGATTTCTCCCTTCCTGTCTCTCTTTCTGGTGAGCATATGCATCCTTTAGCAAAAAAAAAATTAAAAAATATATATAAAAAAGATCCTTCACTCTTCCTGGCCATCTTGTCTGGGAATAGCCTCATCTGCTCCACCACATGATCAAGGTTTAGATAAAAAATGGAACCAGTGGAGTTTAGGGAACAGGAAAGTATATGACATGTTTGGTAACATCCAAAATAGCCCAAAAGGACAATTCTTCAGAGAGTATGCTCTTTGCTCTTAGGCGTTTACATCCACAGAGAAGTTTCGAGAGGCCATCTCTTACCAAAGTAGTAATTCAGTACATACCGTTAGAAGCACAATGATCCATCCCTGCTGTGTCTGAGCTTGGATAGCAACTTCCAGTGGTTTCTCTACCATCTGCAAATCCATTGGAGAGCATGGGTTCAGTTTAAGTGGAAATAAAGACCACCAGTTGTATGTTTCATGTAGGGTGAAGAAGGATGGAGGAGAGAAGTGTGGGAGAAGAATCTGAAAATTATCTTACATCACAGTCTAGAATACAGTCAAGGGAAAACATACCTACACAATGAAATTAAAGCATTCGGGGACATGGTGAGAGTGGTGAGGAATGTTTACCATTGTGGTTAGTTCTTTATTCAAATACTTCCTTGATTTTCAACAATTGTTTATTTTTCCTTGAAGACCAATGAATAATTCAGGTAGATGATGAATGTCTTACAAAAGGAGAAACACAAGCAAGGGGACATGTTCCAGGAATCTCTTCTTTAAGTCCCCAATTCTGTTGATTGGAGAAAGGCTATCTGATTCACATGTGCCATCAGGTATGAAGGTGTCCATTTCAGACCTCCATCTCCATACAGAGTCAAGATGGAAATGGTATCTTTGCCTTGAAGTGTTGTGGAATAACATGTAGCTCATTATTTTTAAATTTTTTATCATAATATTGTTTATATTACATTGAATCACGTATAACTTTACAGCGTATTGCATTTCTTTCTCCAGAAGGAATACCATTCATATCAGTCAATATAAAGACATTAAAATCCCCATTATCATCATCTAATAGCTTTTCATTTTTTCCAGATTATTATTATTATTATTATTGTTCCAATTATTTTTTAAATAGTCAATCACTATTTATCATTTTGCTTGTAAAACAACTTTACCCAACATGAAATAGTTCTCAGACCTGTCCAGTGGAGAATACTATACACATCATCATCAACAGGTAATAAACAGTATCTGAATTCCACTAATGTCATGCCTCTATTTGTTCTCTTGCTATCCTTCTGATACTCTTCTCTTCTCCCACCCTGTTCCACACTGTCTTATCATTGCTAACTATTTTCACTGCTTTTATACCCTCCAATATTTTGATCTCTATCATAAAGTGTGGATAGTTGGTATATATTAAGTGGATACATACAATATCTTTCTTCCATATCCTGACTTACTTCACTCAGCAATAAATGCTCCATATCTGACCACTTTGTATCAGATTCCAGGGTCTTGTTGTTTTTTACAGCTGAGTAGTATTCCATAGAGTATATGTGCCACACTTTTTCAATCCATTCATGTTTGTGGGCATTTGGGTTGGTTCCATGTCTTAGCTATCATAAAGAAAACTGCAACAAACACTGAAGTGCAAGCACTTTTCCAACTGAGCATTCTTCTCTCCTTTGGGTATATACCCAGAAGTGGGATTGCTGGATCAAATGGTAGTTCTATTTGTAGAACTTTAAGGAATCTCCATATTTTTCTCCACAGTGGCTGAACCAGGTTACATTCCCACCAACAGTGTAGGAGAGTTCCCTTTTCACCACATCCCCACCAATATTTATCACCTTTTATTATTATTTTTTAATTTCTTTGTACCATTAATATATTGTCTCTCTATTTTTCTTCTAAATGTCCTTTCTCAGACTCTACTCTTTCACACACTATATCTGGTATTCACATCCATTTACTGTGTTTCTATATCCTTTAGTCAATCAGTTTCAGTCATAGAGTGCAGACACTTGGTATATATTGAGTGGGGATATACAATGTCTCTCTTTCATAGCCTGGCTTGCTTCACTCAGCAGAAAATCTTCCATATTCTTCCACTTTCTGTCAAAAGCCAGGATTTTGTTTTTATGGCCGAATAGTATTCCATAGAGTATATGTGCCACAATATTCCAATCCATTCATCTGTTTGTGGACATTTGGGTTGGTTCCAGGTCTTATCAATTTTGAATAGTGCCTCTAAATTGCTGGGTCATATGGTAGTTCTATTCATAGATTTTTGAGGAATCTCCAAATTGTTCTCCACAGTGGCTGGACCAATTTATATTCCAACCAGCAGTGTAAGAGAGTTCCCCTTTCACCACACCCACACCAGCACTTATAAGTTTTTGTTTGCTTAATTTTAGTCATTCTGACTGGGGTGAGGGGGTAGTTCCATGTTTTGATCTGCATTTCCTGTACAATATGGGATTTTTTATGTGCCTTTTGGCTATTCAAATGCCATCCTTAGAGAGTGTTTGTATTTTTTTTTCCAACTCATTTTCTCATCTTTTGATAAGGTTGATCATCTTTTTTTGGGAACAACTGCTTGAGTTCCTTGTGTATTATGGTTATCAACTATCAGCCCCTTATCTGAAACATAGTTTACAAAAATATGTTCCCATTGCAAGGGCTGCTGATTAGCACTAATTACTGTGTCTTTTGCCATGCAAAAACTTCTTATTCTACTGTAACCCCACTTGGTTATTTTGGGGATTATGGATTGCGCTTTGGGGGTTTTATTTAAGAAGTCTTTTCCTACCCCAATGTCTCCCAGTGTTTCCCCAGTGTTTTCCAGGAGCAGTTTCATAGTTTGAGGTCTTAGGATAAGATCTCTGATCCACCTTGAGTTGATTTTTGTCAAAGGTGAGAATTAAGAGTTCAATTTCATCTTTCTACAGGTGGAAATCCAGTTTTTCCAGCACCATTTGCTGAAGAGGTGTTCCTTTTTCCACTGGATTGACTGGTACCCCTTGTCAAAAATCAGTTTATTTCTGGGGGCTCTATTCTGTGCATTGGTTCACATATCTGTTTTTGTGCCAGTACCAAGCTGTTTTGATTACCACAGCTTTGTAGGATCTTTTTGGGTCAGGGAGTGAGATGCCGCCCACTCTACTCTTCTTGTGTAGAATTGCTTTGGCAATACAAGGCCTTTTATGATGCCAGACAAATTTTATGATCATCTTTTCTAGATCTGTGAAGAATGTGTCTGGTACTTTGATTAACATTGCATTAAATATGTAGATTAATTTAGGTGGAATTGCCATTTTGATTATATTAAATCTTTCAATTCAGGAACGTGGGATGTCTTTCCACTTTTTTGTGTCATTTTCAGTTTCTTTTTTTAGCTTCTCATACTTTTATTGTGAAGATATTTAACTTCTTTGGTTAGATTTATTCCTAAGTATCTTATACTTTTTGTGCCTATGGTAAATGGAATAACTTTTTTCAATTCTATCTCAGTCTGCCTGTTGTTCATATATAGAAATGCTATAGATTTCCGTATGTTCGTTTTGTATCCTGCATATTTACCCTATTCATATATTACTTCCAGAAGTTTTTTCATGGAAACCATTGTGTCTTCTCTGTATACAATCATGTCATCTGAAAATAGAGAGTTTCGCCTCTTCTTTTCCTATTTGAATACCTTTTATTTTTTCCTCTTTTCTGATTGAGTTAGTGAAGTGAAAAGTTTCTGTGAAAGTTTTGTAGAATTCAGAGGTGAAGCCATCAGAGCCAGAGCTTTTCTTTTTTGGGAAGTTATTTATTACTGATTCAATCTCCTGGCTTGTTATAGCCTATGAAGCTTTCTTTTTTTTTTTCCTTTTCTTTTTTTTTTTTTTCTTTTTTTTTTTTTTTTTTTTTTGGAGAGGTTTTTGCTATAGGGAGTGTGCGCTCGCCAGACAGACAGAGAGAGACAGAGAGATAGAAAGCAAGAAATCACCCCCCAGGGGGGATGGCCACGCCGCAATCCCTTCTCCTCCATTCTCCTCTCGGGATCTTGGGCACGCACGCACACGCGCCCGGCGTGAGTTTAAGCCACCGGGTCCGGGACTCAAACCGCGGTCAACTACATGGGAGTCCAGCGACATAGCCATTACGCTAACTGCTGGTCCCTGAAGCTTTCTATATACAGCAAAGAACACAGTTTTTGTTTTATAGCCTATTTTATAAGAAATTAGTATCAGGACTTCAGCTCTTTTTTGGTTCCCATTTGCATGGAAAACCTTTTTTCAATCCTTCAATTTCAGTTTATTTATATCTTTATCCATGAGGTGGGTTTCCTGTAGGCAACAGATAGAGGATTTCTGTTTTTTGTTTTTGTTTGTTTGTTTGTTTGCCTGTTTTTTAATCCATTCAGCCATTCTGTGTCTCCTGACTGGAGAATTTAATCCATTCAATATTATTATTGATGTTACCAGACCTGTCCTGACGTTTAAGCTGGCCATTGTCTTGGTTTACTTTTATTCCTTTGTTTCTGGCTGTTCATTCTTTAGTTTTCCTTGCCATTCTGACAGGGTTTAGGTGATAACTCATTCTGGTTTTAATCAGCATCTCCCTTATGATGAGGGATATGGAGCGTTTTCTCATATGTCTTTTGGCTGTTCGTATGTTTTCCTTAGAGAGATTTTTGTTCAGCTCATTTTCCAATTTTATAATTGGGTTAATCTTTTCTTTTCTTTTCTTTTCTTTCTTTTTTTTCCTCAGAAGGTGCTTGTGTTCCCTGTGTATTCTGGTTATCAGTCCCTTGTCTCAGGCCTATTTTACAGAAAGCATTCTCCCATTCCGAGGGGTTTCGAGTCACACTTGTTACTGTGTTCTTTGCTGTGCAGAAACTTCTTAGTCTGATGTAGTCTCACTTGTCTATTTTAGGGATTAGTGTCTGAGCTTTTGGAGTCTTATTTAAGAAGTCTTTGCCTACTTCAATGTCTCCCAGTGTTTCTCCAGCATTTTCCACCAGTAGTTTTATAGTTTGGGGACTTAGGTTCAGATCTTTGATCCATTTTGAGTAGACTTTTCTTAATGGTGAAAGATGGGATTTCAGTTTCATCTTTCTGCAGGTGGATATCCAGTTTTTCCAGCACGATTTACTAAAGAATTTTCCTTTTCCCAATGGATTAACTGGTATCCTTTGTCAAAAATTAGTTAGCTGTAAGCTCTGGGGATTATACCTGGGATCTCTGTTCTATTCCATTGGTCCACATGTCTGTTTTTGTGCCAATACAATGATGTTTTGGTGATCAGAGCTTTATAATATATCTTGGGATCAGGGAGTGATAAGCCTCCCACTTCACTCTTCTTGCATAGGATTGCTTTGGCCATACGAGGTCTTTTGTGATTCCAAAGTCTATGATTTTCTTTTCTAGATCTGTGAAGAATATCTCTGGTATTTTGATTGGAATTGCATTAATTATGTAGAATAATTTGGGTAGAATTGCCATTTTGATTATGTTCATTCTTCCAATCCAGTAACAAGGGATGTCCTCCCATTTATTTATGTTGCTTTCAATATCTTTTTAAAGATTTTAATAGTTTTATTTATAAAGGTTTTTGACTTCCTAGTTAGGTTTATCTGTAGGTATCTCATACTTTTTTCGCTATGGTGAAAGGAATTCCTTTGTTCAGCTCTACTTCGTTCAACTTGTTGTTCATATATAGAAATGCTGTAGATTTTTGGATGTTGATTTTGTATCCTGCCACTTTACTATATTCACTTATTACTTCAAGAAGTTTTTTCATGGAGACCTTTTGTTCTTCTAAGTATACCGTTATATCATCTGCACCTAATGATATTTTCAACTCTTCTTTGCCTATTCGAATGCTTTTTATATTGTTCACTTCTCTGATTGCATTAGCTAAAAGTTCCAGTGTTATATAAAAAGCAGTGGAGGGACCAGCAGTTAGCATAATGGCTATGTTGCTGGACTCGCACGAAGTCGACCGCGGTTCGAGTCCTGGACCTGGTGACTTAACCTCACACCGAGGGGGTGTGAGTGCATGCCCAAGATCCCGAGAGGAGAATGGAGGAGAAGGGATTGTGGCGTGACCATCCCCCCTGGGGGGTGATTTCTTTCTTTCTTTCTCTCTGTCTGTCTCTGTCTGTCTGGCAAGTGCACGCGCTCCATAGCAAAAACCTCTCAAGAAAAACAAAAAAAAAAAGCAGTGGAGAAAGTGGGCAGCCTTGCCTAGTACCAGTTTTAGTAGAAACGCTTTCAGCATTTTTCCAATCAGTATACTATTAACTGTAGGTTTTTCATAGATGACTTTTATTGAGTTGAGAAATGACTCTCCTATACCAATCTTACTGAGGGTCTTAATCATGAAAGGATTTTGTACTTTATCAAATGCTTTCTCTCCATGAAGTGAAATGATCATATGGTTTTTATATTTCTTTTTTAAAATACAATGTATTATATTTACAGTCTTGCATATGTTGAAGATATGTTGGGATAAAGCCTAACTGGTCATGATGAATAATCTTTGTTATATGGTGTTGGATATGATATGCAAGAATCTTGTTGAGAATTTTTGCATCTATATTCATCAATAATATTGGATTGTAGTTTTCCTTTTTCCTCATGTCCTTATCTATTTTGGGAATGAGGATGATGGAGGCTTCATAAAATAAATTTGAAAGGTTTCCTTCTTTTTGAATCCTTAGAAATAACTTGTGTAGGATAGGAATTAACTCTTCCTTAAAGGTTTTCTAGAATTCAGAAGTGAAGCCATCTGGACCTGGGCTTTCCTTTGCCGGAAGGTTTTTATTACTGATTCAATCTCCTGACTTGTTATAGGTCTATTCAGATTTTCTATGTCCTCCTGATTCAATCCAGGGAGATTATATGCATCCAGGAATTTGTCCATCTCCTCCAAGTTATCTTGTTTGTGGGCATATAGTAGCTCATAGTATCCTCTAAAGATATTTTGTATTTCTATTGTGTCTGTTGTAATGTGGCCTGTTTCATCCCATATTTGATTTACCTGGTTTCTTTCTTTCTTCTTCATCAATCTAGTCAATAGTGTGTTGATCTTGTTAATCTTTTCAAAGAACCAGCTTTTGTTTTCATTTATTTTCAATATGGTCCAATTATTTTCTTTTCCATTTATTTCTGCTCGAACCTTTATTATTACTTTTTGTTTGGCATTTTTATGATTTCTTTGTTGTTTTTTTCCCAATTCCCTGAGTCATGATGTTAAGTTATCTATTTGCCACCTTTCCATCTTTTTCTTATGCATAGTAATTGCTATGAACTTCCCTCTTATTACTGCTTTTGCCGTGACCCATAGATTATGGAAATTTGTGTACTCATTATCATTTGTTTCCATAATTTTTTTTTGATTTCAGACTTAATTTCTTCAGTAGTGAAGAAGTCTTTCAGAAGTAGGTTGTTCAGTTCACATGTGTTTGTGTATTTTTGAGGGTGTTTCTTGAAATTAATTTTGAATTTAATTCCAACATGGTCAGAGAAGATGCTGGATATAGTTTCAAGGCCTTTGAAACTGTAAAGGCTTGATTATGTCCTAACATATGGTCACTCTTTGAAAAGGTTCCATGCCAGAGTGAGAAAAATGTATATTTTGTGAACTTAGGGGGGAAAGTTCTATACACATCTATCAAGCCCTTTCTATTTATAGTATCATTTAGGTCTTGTATCTCTCTATTTATTTTTTGCCTAGAAGATCTGTCTAAAGGAGATAATGGGGTGTTTAGATCCCCAACAATAATAGAATGTCTCCCTATCTCTCCTTTTATCTCCAGCAGTCTTTCTTTCACATATTTAGGTGCTCCAGAGTTGGATGCATAGATTTTTATAAGCATTATGTCTCCTTGCTTGATTACCCCATTTACTATTATAAAGTGCCCTTATTTGTCTTTTCTTACAGTCTTTGACTTGAAGCCTATTTTGTCTGAAATCAATATTGCAACTCCATCCCTTTTTGGATTTCCATTTGCATGGAATATCTTTTTCCAGCCCTTCATTTTTAGTCTATGTATGTCTTTATCCATAAAACGAGTTTCTTGTAGGCAACAGGTAGAGGATTTCTGGTGTTTATATTTTGTTTTATTTCCATTCGGCCAGTCTGTGTCTCTTAATTGAAGAATTTAATCTGACAATCTGAGCATGTATCATGGATGTGGGACCCTCTGGAGTTCAGGGAAGGTTCTGCTCAAGTGCCATCTGATCCAAAATCCAAGAGTTCCTGTGGGTCACATTTTGGTCTGAATGTGAAGAAAAGTTTCTCTTTTTGGTGTATTATTTTAATTTTTAAATAATGAACTTGCATTATTTTCATGAGATAACAGATTCAGAAGTATGTAGTTGAATAAAAACATATAGAAGGCTTTGATAAAGAGGAAAGTGAGGAGAAGAGTAAGAATCAGCAGTTCCTGAGATCACCTGACAAAGGCAAGCCCCCAAGTCTGGGCACTTGTGTTTCTGTGATTCTTGCCGACAGCGCCCAACCCACCCATTCATACAGCACAGACGAGGATCTGCCACTGGCCAGGTGGCTAATAATGTCATTCATGCAATTCTAGTTACACGGACCAACTCTGATAAAGGATAGTGGGTTTTAACTTACCGTTGCCAGTGGAGAGAAATAGGCAGAGGGCTTTGCTAAGGTCTAAAGAAGAGATGAACAATGAGGGAACATATCACGGATAGTGTTCTAATTAGACTGCTTTAGTGAGGATGCACAATGACTCTGGTCAGAATTCCAGAACATTTCTCCACTTTAGCTAGCCCCAATATCTCACCACCACACACTCACCATATCCAAGAAAGGGACAGCTTTCTCTACACTCCACTCTTCCTCCACATTCAGTCAGAGCTGTAGATTGTTCATCACAAAATACACAGGGGAAGATCTACAAACATGGAGCCCTGAGAAAATCCTTGCCTTTGGATTCTTTTCTTTAGAAAAAATTACAGGAAATTGATTTTTTCACTAAAATGCCAAGAAGTTGAAATGAAGAAAGTATAGTGTTTTTTTAGATATGAAAACTTTTCTTTATTAATCTATATTTTTATTTGCATTTAATCACTGTACATCTTTACAGTGTATAATATGGCTTTTGCTAGAATGAAGACAATGCATGTAAGTCAAACAAATACATCACCATGTACATTATCATCAACAGGTAACATTCTATATCTCTTTCTGTTAATTTTTTTTTTTTTGAGAGGTTTTTTGGTATAGGGCGCGTGCGCTTGCCAGACAGACAGAGAGAGACATAGAGACAGAAAGCGAGAAATCACCCCCCAGGGGGGATGGTCACGCCGCAATCCCTTCTCCTCCATTCTCCTCTCGGGATCTTGGGCACGCACGCACACGCGCCCGGCGTGAGTTGTAAGCCACCGGGTCCGAGACGCGAACCGCGGTCAACTACGTGGGAGTCCAGCGACATAGCCATTACGCTAACTGCTGGTTCCCTTTCTGTTAATTTTTTATCCCTGATTTTCCTCCCTCCTACTCCCTATTACCCACCCTCTCCCTCTACTGACCCTAGTCTCTTCAGTTGCCGTCTCTATTATTATACCTTCCAATCTTTCAATTTCTGTTATAGATGCAGTTATCTGTTATATATTGTGCACCAACATACAATGCCTATCTTTCATAGTCTGGCTTCCTTCACTTAGCATTAAATTTTCCATATTCATCCACTTTGCATCAAATGTCAGAGTCTCATTGTTCTTTCTGGCTAACTAGTGTTCATAGTGTATATGAGCCACATATTTTTTTTTAAACCATTTATATCTTCTTGGACATTGGGGCTGAATCTGTGTCTTACCAATTGTGAGTGATGCTGCAATAAATATGGATGTGAGGGACCACCAGATGGCTTAATAATTATGTCTCAAGATTCCCATCTGGCCAACTGCAGTTTGAGTTCCAGACCCAGTGGCTTGAAACTCATGCTGGACTCATGTGTGTGCATGTCAAAAATTCTGAGAAAAAAAATGACAGAAGGACCAGCCAAGCACGCCCTATCACTCACTGTCTCTGGGAGCTGCACATTCTGGGCAGGAATATGTGGAAGAGGTTCATGACCTTGGCCCTTGTTTTCTGGCTTTGGGACCTGTAGGTTGTCAGGCTTATAATGAATGGGGCCTTTGGGTTCCTAATTCAGCTCTTAAATGTTATAATAAAGGTCAGATATAGTAGTACAGCATTGACTGCAATGTTTGGCCATGTCAGAAAGTTCCAGTTTTGTTTTCAGAGTCTGCCTGTGCATGCTAGGCATATACTCATCATCTGGTCTAGCTGAAGCTAAGGGTCGAGGACCAAGAGCTGGAGGGCACTGTCGTAGGTATCCCAAGAGTCTCCTTTGCCACTACCCTGGAAAAAAGAAAAACATAAAATAAAACTTAAAAAGATAATCATAATAGCATATGCCTGTTTCCATTACAGAATGCTAGGACTTTTCAAGTTATAATTATTAAGTAAAATGTTAGGGGATAGATGGTGGCTTCCATATCACCCCTGTTTTAAATGATCGCACTCTTCTTGCTAAGATGGGAATTCTCTACTCTTCTTTCAGAAGGATTGTCCTGTTGTTTAGGTGTTTCTCTAAGAACACAAAGTACATGAATAACTCTAGTCAGCAAATACCTTGTAATACTTGCACATCATAAATTTAGATGTGTAAAGTTAGCCACTGAAGCCCAGTCCTGAAGCATTCTGATTTAGAGGTCATATCAGCATCTGAAGGACAATAAGGTAGCAGTAGGGTTTCTGTAACCTGGGAGCAGAAGTTCCCCAAGTCCACCTCAGACCAATCGAGCACTGGGCCTAAACTCAGTGATCCCACTGAGTTGTAGCCAAATTGGTAACAACTTTTTTTAGCCTATTTTCACTGCAATAAGATTTACTTTTGCTGTTATATGCTAAGGACCCCACACTAAATAACAGTCTCTGTCCTGAGGACACTTTGATTGTGGAGATAAGGATATGCATCAGCATTGTTTGTCCTTTCTCTGTAACTAAAAAATATTTTCTTCTATCATTAGATGTAGTATTTAGCTCCATTTCACCCTTAGTGCTTGGAGAAAAACACTTCTTGGCACCCCTGCCCCAGGCTTTTTTCCTTATTTTTGCAGAAGGCATATGTGCTCACCAAAGAAAAACAGAGAAGGGGGGAAAGAAAAGGAACCCCATTGGTAATGGTTACACTGAAATTCCTTCTCCTTTGTCTCTTCCACCTCTTGGTATTTGGGGCATGGGTGCATATGCACCTAGCATGTTTTCAAGTCCCTGATTCTAAGAATCAGATCCAATAGGTGGCCATGTGGTATCTGCCTGCCTTAACCTCTAGACCATGGGACTAGAAAACATTTCCCAAATTTATTTGTTCACAATTTTACTCACTTTGCACAGAATCCTGCAGTCATCACTGGACACTTCTGAGTACTGCATTTTAGCAACTTTCTATACAGTAGAGGCATAAAGGCTAAAAAAAGTTCATAAGGCAGAGAGTGTGGTGCAGGTGTTGAGTGTGGATGGTTTTAGAGGACACACATAGCATATCCTCAGTGTAGATTCTAATTGTTCTGGGTTGGTCACCCTGTGTGATCCCTGTTCCTTAGACAGCAAACCTGGGTGATGGCAAAAACAAGAGCACTCAGGAAAAACTACCAGACTCCACACACGACTACTTCATGGCACAGTGGGGCCTCAATACTTTTTTGCCTTTTGTCATTATCTGATTTTTCCTTCCAGGACAGGAGAGACCATCTGGACAGAGGATACTATGGACATAAAGTGCATTTAAAGAAAGTAGGTGTCGCTTCCTGGGACCCGAACTGCTTGTTTTTTACTGAACTTCAATTTGTTATTTCAATCTGGCACCTTAGCAATGATCCCAGAGAAAGATCAGATTCCTTATCCAGGGAGTGGGTTAGTGCTTGAAAAGAAAAGCTGAAACCCACAGTGGGATATTCTGGATTTGAGGATGACAATTAGATGTGCTTGAGACCACAGCTACAGATCTATCTGAGGACAATGAAACCAAGACAGAAAGGCAGCTGAAGTGAGTGGAGAAGCAGAGGTGGGAAGGAGGGAACAGGACACACAAAAAAGAAATGTTAGTAACTCAGCAAAACGTCCCAAACTTATGTCAAGAAGATTTTTTTTCTTTTGGTTTGTAGATACCATTACAAGGAAGCAGAAATGCTTGATGTGATGGTACTATGCAATATATTCATTCTGTGCTCTCAACCTTTTTAATGCCCAATTTATTGCTAGGGACAAGAAATATCAATAACAACATAGAATGTTAACTTCCAGGACCATAAATAGTTCTGCCTGGCAGAGAGGAGATACATGAAAGAATTTATAACATATAATAACCTGGACTTTTCCAGCCCAGCATTGTTATCAGTAGAGACTGCAAAAGAGCAACCACACCAGAAGATTATTTTGAAAAAGACTTGGAAGGAAGAAAAAGAGACTGATCTTTGCTAGCAGATGGTATATCACAGAATACTTGGACAGGGCTGAATTGAGGTTTATGTGTGTCTAGTATGCTGGGCATTTGCTTTTCAATAATTTGAGTAGTTGACATGTAAATAATTTATCAAAAATATTTAAAACCATACTGTTTCTGTTGCTAGAGTCACAAGCAAAATTATACAAAATTATAAGAAATATTTTGAACACTATCTTTAAAATTCAGTATTTTGAAATTTTGAAAGTTGTTTATTAACTGTCAAGAACTATGGAGTATGAATTAAAATTTCTTGATATGTAAAGTAAATGTTTGTGGAAAAAATGTAAAAATAAATTTTAAAAAATTGTGAAAAGTATGTTTTCTGTGTGTGTTTTGAGTTGCTAAATAAATGAACATCACTTGGCAATGCCTGAGATTGTCACTGAAGCAAAGTCATGTCATCAAGTTCTTAACATCTGACAATGAATTGGTTCTAGGCACAGAGAACTTTTGTCTCCTAAAATGAACAGGCAAGGAAACAACAAGGTGACAAAAATCTCTCCTGGAGGCCTGTGAAATAGGAAGAGGCAACAGAAAGTTGCCTAATGATCCCCAGGTCTATCCTTGTGACTTGAGTTTATTACAACTGCCCGCTCACCTGCAGTCATGGTGGAAGGAGGCAAAGACGGTGAAACTTCTGTAAGTTATGCTGCCAGAGCAGGCTGAGCCTCCACATCTTCCTAACTAAAATGTTTGTATTTTGATCTTATAATCAATATCTTTGCTGAACTCTTTGATTTAGTCTCGCTTTCTAGAAAACGCTCTTTAACATTTTCTGTGTATATAAGATCCATTTATCTACAAATAAAGTTTTACTTCTTCCTTTCCAATATATATACCTTATATTTATTTTTCTTGCTTAATTACCCTAGCTATAATTTCTGTTAACATCTTGCATAGGAGTTCTGGGAGTGGATGGCCTTGTTTTGCTTCGTATCTTAGAGTTAAACCTGTCAGTCTTCAATCTTTCACCAGTACATCTGATGCAAACTTGAGATCTCCATGGTTGCTATTTATTATATCGGGAGAATTCTATATTGAATAGAATTCCTTTTTATTCATACTTTATCATGAAATGGTATTTGACTTTGTCAAATACTTGTTCTGTATCTATAAGATAATCATGTCATATATTTACCTTATTTTATTGTTTAATGCACTACATTAATTGATTTACAAATATTTTTAAAAAATTTTTATTTTATTTAACTTTATTTATTTATATACTTTAATTTGACCAGAGAGGGACAGAGTGAGAGAGAGAGAGAAAGTGTGAAAGTAATCTGACAGGTCTGAGACTCAAACCACAGTCAGTCTGGTGGGAGTCCAGCGCGCTTAACCACCATGCCACCTGCTGGCCACTGATTTACAAATATATAAGCAACCTTACATTGCCAGTATAAATCTACCTAGCTCTTGTTTTAAAATTAAAAAAAAAAAAAATTCATCTACATTCCATCATTGTACCTATCTACAATTTATAATTTGGTTTTCCAAAGTACACGTGTGGGATATGATCATCAAATCAAAGATATTACCATATCTATCACTTTCAACCAAGAACTCTACATTCTTGTGTCAAGTGGTTCCTCTCTTTGGTCACCCCCACCTTTTACCATCTACTCCATTCCCTTACAGTCTTTGGTATCTACTCTTATTGTACTTACTATTATATCTTTATATCATTCCATTTCTGCCATAGTGTGCAGACATTTGCCATATATTGTGCAGGTGTGTAGTGTGCGTCTGTCAGAGTCTAGCCGACTTTGCTTAACATTAAGTCTTCCATATTTATCTACTTTGAATCAAATGACATGTTCCCATGGTTCCCTATGACTGAGAAACATTCCATAGTGTGTGTATATATATATATATATATATATATATATATATGCCACAATTTTTCTCTTATTTAAGATATTTTAATTTCTACATAATTTACTACAGGTCTCTGAAGTGTATATAAAACATTTTAGTGCAATATCTTACAAATAGTTTTCCTTTAAAAATACAAAACAAAACAAGAATCAAACAAACAGAAAAATCAGCAGTTCTCTACATCATGCATGGGTAGATTTCTTACCTCATCTCTTTTCTATCTGCAACAATAAACACATAGAACCATTGTTGGAAAAGAATAGGAACCCTTTCCACAGTAACACCCTGATGAAAGAGGGTGTGGTCATATCCATGTCCAGAAATGTGCCTATCACAGGGTAGCTTTTCATAATGAAACATTGTAGATGTAGGTAAATCCAGAGATTACTCCGCAACTTTCTTCTGAACTCAGATAACTAAAGCAACAGTAGGCAATGTGCAATGAGGTTTTAAGCCACTGGAGGGCACCATTACTGGTCATCTGACACCACTACTCCATAGAAATGGCCAAAAAAGGTCCTGGTGTTTTTCTTAAGTTTGAAAAGCTTAGCCTTTGATGGTAGTCCCTAGCCCAGTAGAAAATACAAAAAGAAAAGAAAAAAAAGAAAGCAATTATTAAAATACCTGCTTCAGTTTCTTTCTTTTTTTTTTCTTTTTAAATTTTCTGTAATTACTTCACATTTTTGATTATGTGCAGCACCTACTTTTCTACCTCTCTGAACCACTTCAAACTGAGCTCTTAGTTACATATCCCAGTCCCAGCCAGTTCTCCAGCATCTTTTCATTCAGGCAGTCCTCTTCCCTCAACGACTACCTATGAATCAGGGGTCAGGAGTTTTCCCCCGAAATCCCACACATCTCAAGTGAACAGGGCACAACTGTTCCTTCTTCACCCATACACCTCCAGAGTGTTGATGCAGCATAAAAGAGGAGAGCCAGCAAGTTAAACAACAGCGGATTAAGGTGGCTCACAGGAGCCACAGGCTATCTGGCAGGCCTGTGTGTGACTGCCCCTGTCGGAGAAGGACACAGGTCTCCTTGCTTCCCTCAGCTGGGGCTCAGCAATGCCTCTGCAGAGCTGCTGGAGCAGAGCTGGCACACCTGCAGCCTTGATAAGGACCAGCACCCACAGGCCTGGGGATCCCTGGCGTCCTCTACAGCCTGCCCGCTCTCAGAACTGGACTTTTCCTTGTTACACTTAGTTCCAGAATTCCTGGTGGGTGGCTCTTTCCAACTATGGAGCCCATCTTGAGATTCGAGATGTAAGTGGCCAGAGGAAGAGAGAAGACACACTTGGTCAGCCTCATATGGGGAACCAAGGACATACAGACATCTCCATGGAGTGAGCAACAGGAGATATTTGCAAGAGATGGTGCTCTGGGGCAGTCAAGCATCAGCCCAGTAGAGCAAAACAACCAGGAGACACTGGCCCTTGTGGGGCTTATAAGACATGAACGTAATGGTATCAAAACAATAAACAACCAAATAACTTAAAACCATAAGCAAAACATCTAAGAAGGGACGGAGAAAAAAAAAAAAAAAAAAAAAAAAAAAAAAAAAAAAAAAAAAAAAAAAAGACCCAGAAACAATGCATGTGATCACTGTCTGCTAAGGTTAGGAAAACCAGAAGGGTCGCAAGGGGTTGCCCTTTGTGGACCTGCCCCAGGGCCAATATTTTTAGGGTATATGTTTCTCAATCCAAGAATCAATTCTTGGATGTTTAGTTTGATTTCATGTTTTAGTAACTACAAATAATGCTGCTGTAAATATAGATGTGCAAATATCTTTCCCACTGAGTGCTTTGCTGTCCTTTGGGTAGATACCTAAGAGTGGAATTACTGAGCATATGGTGGTTCCATTTGTAGATGTCTGAGGAAACTCTGTATTACTTTCCACAGGGGTTGTACCAGTTGACATTTCCACAGCTCCCAGTACCACTCAGCACACAGAGGTGATGGCTCATTTCCTAGTATGTAAAGTGAGAGTGTTAGGCTTTGCCTCCTTTCATTAGGAGATGCTCACACCTTTCCACGCTGAGCCTTTGATGTTCTGTGGAAACCCCAAGTCTCTGTTTATGTCCAGGAACCAGAGCTGACTTCCTCATTCTTCTGATCATCAGAGTCCATCAAAGGGCCATGGTTCAGGCCTTTACAAAGTCAGCAATGTTTTCCTTGCCTCACCTCCCTCTTAAGTCAGTAGCAACCTGGCCCGGCTTTGAAAGCCCCAGTGAAGTGGACTCACTGCTGATGGGGCCACTGCTCTTCTGGTAGGTTTGGAAATGATCCTCATATTTCTTTTTTTTTTTTTTTTTTTTTGGAGGTTTTTCGCTATAGGGCGCGTGCGCTCGCCAGACAGACAGAGAGACATAGAGACAGAAAGCAAGAAATCACCCCCCAGGGGGGATGGTCATGCTGCAATCCCTTCTCCTCCATTCTCCTCTCGGGATCTTGGGCACGCACGCACACGCGCCTGGCGTGAGTTTTAAGCCACCAGGTCCGGGACGCAAACCGCGGTCGACTACGTGGGAGTCCAGCGACATAGCCATTACGCTAACTGCTGGTTCCCATGATCCTCATATTTCAAATAAGCTTGTTCTAGGTGCTAAGGTTTCTGGGTCTAAGGACATAAGATACTCCAACATCACCTGTAAGAATTACGGAACTGGATCACTTTGAAATGTATACTCTGGAGAGGGCCTGGGCCCAACCTTGCAGACATGATATAGTGAGCTCGGAGTTGGGCCTTGGGCCTCTGTGTGTTGTCCTATTGGACTGGGATGTGTTCAGGGAATTGCTTCAGTGTCAGGACCAAAGCAAGCTGGCTGAACAATTTTGTTTATACTACTGCTCTGGGATGAGGGGGAAGATAAGGAAACAGGAGATGGTGGGACATGAAAGTTATTATAGGCCAAGGTGGATGACTTCAGATTTATAGGATTCTTACAGTTTTAATGGTTTGTTTAGAGTGCAAATTTCTATTTATAATTTTCAAAAGTAATTGAAAATTTGGGTTATTTAAAGAGGTCAGAAAAATAGAAAAACAGTCACTGTTATAGTTTGGATGATGGTTTGTCCCCCCAAACTTTAGTGTTTTAGAATATGGTCCTAGTGGGCAGTGGCTGGATTATGGTGATGGATCATGGAGGCACTGGCTTTGTGAATGGATTAATGCTGTCTCATCAGAGAACTAGGAGAGTTCCAGCTCACATGAGAAGGGTTTAGTTCTCTCGAGAGCAGGTTGTATAAAGAGAGCACTGCCTGCAGCTCTCTCTCTCTCTCTGCACGTGCTCACCATCCCCTCTCTTCTGCTGGCAGACGTTCCAGCCACCAGAACTGTGAGTCAATGAATAAATATTTCTTTATAAATCATCCAGGCTTGGATATTTCTGTTGGTAATACAACAGTGGACTAAGGTGATTACTAGCACAATATATTGAACGCCATAAGATACCGGATGAACAAATGGAATGAGACTACATCTGGGAAATCAGGATATGAGTAGTTTCTTTTCTCAAATTATATAAATGTAATACTATCCCTGTTAGCATATGAATGGCATTGGGGGGATTAGGCTTTTTATATTAAAATTTCAGTGGAAGAATAACTAAAACATAAAGACTGTATAATCAATACAATTAAATAAGAGAAACAGAATGTAAAAGTAAATCATAGTATGTACAGATATTTTATGAAAAACAAAGATGTTAATTTAATTTACTGGGGTAAATGTTTACTGACTGAATTATCTTAGTTTTAGCAGCTATTTGTTTGGAAGGAAAGAACTGGACTGGCCTTACTTATACAGTCCCAAGACAAAAAGATGAAAGCATTTGAATGTAACAAAATGAAACAAAAATATCTTGAATAGTATTTCTGGAGAAAGCAATTTTTCTGTGTGTTTTTTTTTTTTTTTTCACCATAGAGCACATTATTTCCCAAAAAGAGAGAGAGAAACGAAAAGTAAAAAAAAAAAAAAACATCCCAAGGAAGATGGCCCCACTGCAATCCCCTCTCTTCCATTCTCCTCTTGAGATTTCAGCACACACAGGGCCCCAATGTGGTTTTTTTTTTTTATTTTTATTATCATCATAATCTTCTATATTACATTGGATTACATATAACTTTACAGTGTATTACATTGCTTTTTCAAAAGGAAATGCCATGCATGTCAGTCAAGACAGAGATATTAATCTCCCTACTTCATCATTCAATATCTTTTCTATGTTTTTCCCAATCATTATTATTATTATTCTAATTATTTTTTAAAACAGTCGATCACTATTTCTCATTTTGCTTGTAAAAAGACTTTACCCATCATGAAATACTTCTCAGATCAACCCAGCTGAGAATACTATACATGTCATCCTCAACAGGTAATAAGCCATATCTGCTTCTCACTAACGTCCTACCCCTCTATTTGTTCTCTTGCTATCTTTCTCTATCCTCTTCTCTTCACCCCCCCACCATTCCACACTGTCCTATTCTCGTTAAGTACCTTCACTGCTTTTATGTCCTCCAATTATTCACTCTCTACCATAGAGTGAGTGTAGTCGGTATATATTGAGTGGATACATACAATATCTTTCTTTCATAGCTTGGCTTACTTCACTCAGCAGTAGATCTTCCATATCTGACCACTTTCTATCAAATTCCAGGGTTTTGTTATTTTTTATGGCTGAGTAGTATTCCATAGAGTATATATACCACACTTTTTCAATCCATTCATCAGTTTGTGGACATTTAGGTTGGTTCCATGTCTTGTCAATTGTGAATAATGCTGCAATAAACACTGATGTGCAAGCACTTTTCTGACTGAGCGTTCTCCTGTCTTTCGGGTAAATACCAAGAAGTGGGATTGCTGGGTCAAATGGTAGTTCTATTTGTAGATCTTTGAGGAACCTCCATATTGTTCTCCACAGTGGCTGTAAGAGTTTACATTCCCACCAACAGTGTAGGAGGGTTCCCTTTTCACCACATCCCCGCCAACTCTTATCACTTTTTATATTCTTAATCTTTGCCATTCTGAAAGGGTTCAGATGGTAACTCATTGTGGTTTTTATCTGCATCTCCTTTTGTGATGAGGGATGTTGAGCATTTCCTCATATGCTTTTTGGCTGTTCATATGTCTTCCTTAGAGAATTTTGTTCAGCTCATTTTCCCATCTTTTAACTGGGTTAGATTAATAATCAAAATGGCAATTCTACCCAAATTAATCTACATGTTTAATGCAATTCCAATAAAAATACCAGAAATATTTTTCACAGATCTAGAAAAGATAATCATAGATTTTGTCTGGAATCATAAAAGACCTCGTATTGCAAAAGCAATCCTGCGCAAGAAAAATGGAGTAGGAGGCATATCACTCCCTGATCCCAAGATATACTATAAAGCTGTGGTCATCAAAACAGCATGGTATTGGCATAAAAACAGACATGTGGACCAATGGAATAGAATAGAGACCCCAGAAATAACCTCCAAAAATTACAGCCAACAGATCTTTGACAAAGGATATCAGTCAATCCATTGGGAAAAGGAAAACTTCTTTAGTAAATGGTGCTGGAAAAACTGGGTATCCACCTGCAGAAAGATGAAACTGAACTCCCATCTTTCACCATTAACAAAAATCAACTCAAAATGGGTTAAACATCTGAACCTAAGACCTCAAACAATAAAACTACTGGTGGAAAATGCTGGGGAAACTCTGGGAGACATTGGAGTAGGCAAAGACTTCTTAAATAAGACTCCCAAAGTACAGGCAACAATCCCTAAAATAGACAAGTGGGGCTATATCAGACTAAGAAGCTTCTGCACAGCAAAGGACACAGGGACAAGTGTGAACCAACAACCCTCAGAACGGGAAAATATTTTTGTTAACTATGCCTCAGACAAGGGACTGATAACCAGAATACACAGGGAACTCACGTGCCTTATGCGAAAACAAATGATTAACCCAATGTGGTTTTCAAGCCACCAAGTCTAGGACTCTACTGTGGTCACTGATGGGGAAATTCAGTGCCTTAACCCCCATACCATCTACTGGACCCAGGAGAATAAACCTTTAAAATGACTTAGGACTGAGTAAGTTTTAAAATAAAATAGAAAACCCTAGAAGTTTTCTAAGGGAGCTTTTATTTGACAAGAAAAACTGTTTTAAAAGTTCTCACCAATAAACTTCATTAACAAAGTTGAAAGATAAAATAGACAGGGAACAAATATTCTTAATGCTTTTGGGAGAGAAAAGGGTACTGTCCGCAGTATTGAAGGGCTCTCCAAAAGTGGTGACAAAGAGCAAACTTGCCTAATGCAGAAAATGGGAATGTGGAAAAATGCTAACTGGGAAGGCACTGAAGTGCTCTCAGGAATGTGCCTCCTGCCCTTCACAAAGCTGAGCTTCCAATACCAGGCTGTAGTTTCAGGATGCTTTCAGAATGTCCTGGAACTTTCTCCTCTCATGCAAATCTGGCCCTTGCACATCAGAGATCTTTGCTTCCCACATAGTCAGTGAGAGCTGAGGGTCTCCACTCCTGCCAGGGCACTGACAGTTGCTAACCAAAGTCTTCTGATGGGGCCTTTTCTGACATGCCCAGTGTCTTCTGGCTTCTGGGCAGTTTTGATGTACTGCAGGACTATTGGCTCTAGCTACATTTTCTAAGTATCTTTTAATGTAGCTGAATTCTTACAGTATGTATAATTTTATAACCTGCCATTTTTTTTAGGATATTTCTTTCTTTTTTTCTTACAAGCTTTTTATCAGAGGATACATTTACTCACTGGAGAGAGAGAGAGAAACAGAGAGAGAGAGGGGAGAGGCCATGCTACAATCCCTTCTCCATCTCGTTTCAGGATTTTCGGCACACACAAATCACCAGGTGTGGGACTCAAACAGCATAGTCAGCCATGTGAGAAACAGACACCTTATTCATTCCTTAATTGAGAGAAAAAGAGGGAGAGAGCAGTACCCTTTACAGAATATCAACGCCATGATCCTCCTGAACCTTCCAGCCACCCAGGATCAGGTGCTCAGGTTGACCTGATCCAAACCTGGCCCTGCCCGTGTGGCTCCAACTACAGCACTGCGGAGTCCTGCCGGGACCACTGAGGTGGGGCTGCTGCGGCTTTTCCTTTTTACCAGACGTGACAGTTATTTTCAATGTTATTAGAAGCTTTTCAGAAACGTCAGTTTTAACGGATATATAACACTCTAATAATATTCTCATATCTAAATTGAGTTAACTATTCCCTATTGTGAAATTCTCAGGAATTTTCTCTATGAGATAAAAAAGTAGGATAAGTATGTACTTTTCTCCTGTACTGTGGAGTGGACATAAAATAAGAGTTTTGGCTTTTCACATATAACCATTAAAAAACAAGGGAGAGTGCATTTATTGCTGAGCCACACATTTCATTTATGCCCTCCATCTGTTTTCCCACCAGTAGAATGTCATTTTATTAACTGCTAATACACATTATGCCTTTTTGCAACTTTATATTTAATGCATAGGACATCATATGTAATGGTACTCTTTTAGAATAGATGGAAAGAAATTGTATTCTCTCCAAGG